>OZ016505.1:5609054-5998536 GCA_963966595.1 Physocephala rufipes
TCTTCGATTTTTCATACGGAATATAAAGAAATTTCTTTTTAAGAAATTCTTTTCTTAAAAACTTTTTTCTTTGTTTTGAGGCGTTTTTGGTTGAGCAATCCAATTATCGCGCCTTTTCCGTTTTACGCTATTGAAGAACTTCGCAGTAGAGTAGTCCACAAATCGTAGGTTCCGCAACGAAAAGAAAGAAATATTCACATCTGAATTTCACGAAGGATTTGACGAAAACTTGGCTAAAACATAATTTAAATGGAATGTCTTTTTTTTTGGCAATTTGTTTTCTTATTTGCATTTTTTTAATAGAAACCGAATAGGAAAAAGAAAGAAACAAGGAGAAAATATGGATGAAAAAAGGAGTGTATTAAAGAAAAACACAGAAGAAAAGGAAATCCGAAAAGTAGCAATCTGCACCGGTTGGTTTAGTGGAAAATTGCTAACGTTGCGAAAAGCTTCCTGTCGGTTTCATCATGAAAATTAAAACGCTATGAAGAGTAAAAAAATAGTTGTATAAGGAAGAATGACCTGGGAATAATTTTTTTTCTTCCTTTCTCATTTATGTATTCTCATCACCCTGGCGTTCTTGTTATTCCCTTACCTACTATAGCACTCCAAGACTCCTCCTTCCTCTACCAACAGGTGTAAGATGGTTGAGGGCAATTCTATTTAAATTATTTGACTTCTGTTAGCCTTGTCGTCAGACCTGGTCGTTCTTTTTATAAATCGATAGTTGGTTGGTTGGTTCGTTGGTTACGGTTTTGATAAATTGAGTACATGCCCTGTCGGTAACTGATTTAAATTCGCGATAACATTTATCATTCCGTAATGAGATGGTGAGTAAGGTGGTGATGTCGGGGATGGTATGTATAAGAATCGAAATTTTTCTATTTATGAGGAGAAAGTGTACAATGGGAGAAAAAAAAATCAGTGAATATTTCTAAATAGTTTTCTGATTTGGCAAAATTATTTCGCATTTTTTGTAATGTCACGATGACATGACAAAATGTGGGAGTATAACGTGCTAGGAAGTAAGCAAATAAATCAGATCTTGCCAATGAAAATTCATAAATCTTTCAGGAAAAGACAAAGTGGGTTTCGTGACGTGTTTTGTATCCTTAATGGAAACCTTGTGAATGAAAAGATGATATGGCGTGAAGCCATATAGTGGTTTTGGTAGACTTAATCCACTTATTACCTACAATATATAAAAATTTGAAATTTTATTAAATGATTATATTATTTGAAAAATGTTAATTGAATATTGCTGACTTTTTTAGGAGTAAGTGGTTTAAAGCGTTCTCATATCTTTGAAACAAAGGATGTGAAATCTCAAAATTATTCTAAAAAATCTCTTCATAATATGAAAGATAAGGATAATAATACATAATCCATAAAGAAAGGATAATAATCCATAAATAACGAAAAACATTCAAAATGTTTAAGAGATCCCTTAGGACACAGAGCAGCCTTTTAACCCCTACAACGATTTCCTAGATCTTACTCCTTACGCTATAATCCAACATATTTCTAATCAGTACTGTCACATATATTTATAATAATAATAATAGTTAACGATTATACTAGCTTCTTACTTTATACATTTCTTCTATTTCATTGAATCCTTTCCAAAAGGTTTCCCTCTATTGAAGGCTTTATTGTATATCTTTCTGTGGACGACTGCTTAGTTTTAATGACTTTACTTTATAAACCCGACCGACCTCTTTATATGTCCGGACTATATTACGGCAATCGCAGCAATCTTGAAACGGAAATCCTGGGCTACTTATACCGTGATTAAGGAGGGTATTTTTGCGGCTTTATTACTTTGCAGTTTCTTTCAATAAAGGCTTAAATTTCAAAATGACTTTTGAATTTATTAAATTTACGTTACGACAATTATTTGGGCGAGACTGAAACGTATTTATTAAAACGAACCTTTTCACCTTTTTGGAAAGGTGAAATAAGTTTTCATTTGTTAACGCTTTGGACGATTTTTCAGGATTGGTTTTAATTAGAATTTTTCTTCTTCTTTGATTTTACAATTGAAAGGCTTATCAGGAAGTTAATTGATCTTGAGAAAAGGAAGCAAGGCCTAAATTGTATATTATACTCGTAATATTGTGTTATTATTTCTTTAAAAATATTTGATATACAAAAATTTTTACATAATATTTATAAAATGAAAAATTCTTTTTAATGTTGTTTTTAAATTTTTTCTTAAATTTAATTCTCGATTTCATAATAAATTCATAAAATAAAATTAAAACTTTTAATAAATCATTTCATCCCGGTTTAGTTTATGTTTTTGTTGGACTGTAACACACTTGATGCAACGCAACCTCTTTAGGGCTCTTTTCTAAAGCTTCCCTATACTTTTTTACCCTGTTCCCCTCTTTCCGTTCTTACTTTCTTTCACTACATATTTGTGTGCTACAATTTACTAACAGGCGGGGTACATACCCCTTTCTCTCCCACCAATACACCCATTTCATGTCATCACTTCTCATTTAAAAGTTTGACTTGAAAAAGTTATTGCTAATTTTATTACCAAGACTCAACTTGAGAGGAATATAAACCCTCTTAACAAAAGCTATTTCCTAGACTGAACATAAACATGTAAAGGAGCAATGAAAAAGCCTCCCAAGTTTATTTATAAACAGTTCTCATATAGTTCTTTGTACTTAAACATCTTTTAACCCTAACAACGGCTACCACAATTCCAAACCACTTCGGTGGGGGTGGAGAGCAATAACAAAAGTAGAAGTAGGAAAAAGTTATAACAGCAGAAGCAGAGGTAGCAAGAGTCAAAAAAATTCATCAACTAAAGAAAAAAGTTGCCCTTAGAAGCGTATGAAAAGGAGCCATATTCGTATGACAGCAAGTAAAACCTGGTTGTGTTGGTTAACTGATATGTAATAATGTGCGTGAGTGCGTGTGAGTGTTTTTTTCGCAGGTGAACACATCGAGTATACCAAGTTATTAATACTAATGAGCGGCGGGGACTATATCGCAGCAGTGGTAAGAGACCAAAGTAACTGAAGAGGATGCAGCAGTAATAGCTTTTGATCTCAGGTACGCCTGAAAATATGCAACACAATTTTCTGCTTGCATGCATCCTATAACTTGCATCCGTTGGCAAAAGAGTTAGGTTAGGAGAAGACGATGTGTATTTAGACATACCTATGGGTGCATTTAAATATACCCTGTAGGAAAAATATTAGAAGCTGCTATTATCTCCATTATAAGTAAAAATGAAATAAAGGAAACAAGAAAGAAGAAATAAAGGAAGGAGCTATGGAGAGATGGATGAGAGAAAGAAAGAAGTAAGAAATAATGAGGGAATGAAGAAAGGAAGAAAGAAGGTATGAAATAAATTAGCATGGTTGGATGGTTCGGAAGGAAAGAAGGAAGAAGCAGGGAATATATTAATATGCCCTATTTGTCCATTCCCTTTATAATATTCGTTGATGATGTCGATAAAGGAAAAGAGAATTTACTTTCGTAAGGGAGGAGGTAATACTCCTATTAATACTACTATTTGCCGCTGAGAGAGTAAGCATATGTGAAAGTTGCAGCATCATTATAATTATGCCGTTATAGTGGTCTATGCCTTCTTTGCAACGTTCTTCCTTATCTTTCGTTAATATTGCTAGAAGGAAAACGAACAATCCCAATTTTGCTTAGTTTTTAAACTTTCTTTGTGTGATTATCAGAAGAATAAAGAAAATGGTTTTTATAATTAATTGTGGTCTCACGTTTCAGTTTTATTGAAACTTATACTTTCTATTTTTACTCTTTTTTGAATTATAGTGATTAAGGTTAAATAAAGTAGATAGATTTTTATATTATTCCTGCTAAAATATTTATTCCTAATTCGTACAGAAACTTGAAACAATTCTTGTTATTTCGTAAGACGAGATTATATTTCAATCTTCTGAAAATTCCATTCAAATTCCTTTTTATATAAGAATCAGAGCACGGCACTCTGATGTAATTCAGCGTAAATAAATCCAACGAGAAAAAATTTTGATAGGAAAAGCAATGAAGACGATGAAGTATCCGAAGAGTAAGAACAAAAGAAAAACGCTAGCAGATATAATAATTTTATTGAGCAGAAAATTGTCGATAGACACCAGCCACATAACGTTCGTATGTAAATTCTGTGGAAAAATGTCCGCCGATGATGATCGAAAAAAAGTTATGATTTTTTATTATCATCCATTGCCGCCATTGAATGAGAACGAAGCGGGGAGTAAGAAGGAAAGAACAGCCTAGAGGTAGGACTATCAGTAAGAAGAAGATATTATAATATGTAAAGCTCTAATGTCAAGATGACGTTGACGCAGTTAATGGAATATATTTTTATCCATTCTTTTATAAAAACCAAGTATTCTTAGGAATATCAAAGGAAAAGAAACAACAAGAACAATATTGAAAAAAATCGAAAAAAAGAAAGTGTGAAAAGCAAAAAATCTACCGCAAAGACTCTGCTAAAAAATATATATCCATGACAAAAATAACTGCATACATTCTCTTCTTTTCTTCTTTCGATGCAACAGGAAGTGAAAGGAAACGCAGCGTAGGAGGAAGATAAGAAAATTAGGACATTTTACTAATAAATAATGCATATAAAATTAAAGAGAATTTAATGGAAAAAATACAATTCGCATAAGCGAAAGGAAAACAAACATTTATTAACAAATTTGAAGTGTTGTAATTTCTTTAATATATTTACTTAGGTGATGGATAAGTTGGGGTGAAGGATACCTCCCTTCTAAGGTCTTTAAGGTCTTTATGAAAGATTAATGGACGTTTGGGCTAATAGAGAGAGTCTTACGTGTTATTAAGGCTAAATTTATTTCAATTTTTCCTCCCAAAGTTGGTTTAATTGATGGCAGGATCGTTGATTCGTGGTTGGTTTGAGAACCTTGTGATTCTGGTTACGGACTATTCGAAATGAAAACGGCTATTACAAAATACGCCATGTAATGGTTTTCAAGAATTTTATACAACTTTTGCTGTAAAATAATTCAAGAAACTTAAATAATCGAAATATACATAAAATGAACTTCTAAGAGTTTATTTTATCGATACAGAATGGATTCATGTGAAACAAAAATGCATATGTGAATTTTCAGGAATAATACCCGCCTTTTACCAATCTTTCTGATTGACACCTTTTCACACTTTGGACCGACGACCTTACGTTGATGACATGCATATATCCTTCATCCCTCTGCTGGTATAGCGGGAACAAATCGTGCAAATTTTCCATCTTCCAAATATCCTGCAACACACTTCGCCATCTTCCGTGACGCAGAATTTAAGAATCACTAACTCTCTGAACTTTTTCCGTTACTTTTTCCGCCATCAAATTGAAATTTTGAAGCCCTCACAAAATGGCGCTGTTAAAGGACCGGATCAGATTTTCATGCGAGATGTTTGTTTTGAATTGAGGTGAAAGATTGCGCGTGAAACGTGATCGATTTTTTATTTGGGGTTTGTACGTGGATTGGTACATTCGGAAACTTTTCCTTAAAGAAAACCTTAAAACCTTTTTAATTTGTTGCCCCAAGCAATCGAGCCATAGTGCGATGATTTCAAATAACCAAAGTGGTGCCGGAAGTGAAAGGGCGCGGGTAAATGCGAGATAATGGTAAAGATTGTCTTAAATCATAATTAAGTGAAAAGCGGGGGATTATGAAAACGATGCATACACTGCGCCGTTTGCGATAATAATGATGTTTACCATTTTATGAGTACGAACCACGTTGTGGTACCGGAATTAAAGTAGAAGTTGTAAAATGTGGTGGAATATATGGCAATATCGAAAATGAAAATCTTTTTCATGCTGTCAACGCATTCAGTGGGTGAATGGCAGTTTTTTGGATACGAGAACAAAATCGGGAAAAAGTATGTCAGAGCTGTTTAATTTATAATGGCGTGTATGACAATTTTAATCGTTTTTTTATGTAAAGCGATTTAATCTCAGATAAATTGTTAAATGGTGGAATTCTTTTTAGAGTTGACGATGCTCTCTCTTATGGTATATTTATCATAATCTCAAAGAGAATGAAATTATTACAGATATGAAAAAACCTCTTTTGGCTTAAGACCTCAAAAATACAGCAAAGGTTAGTAAGGATTTACAGAGTTTACACAACGTCAACAATTTTATGCAAAATATAAAGACTCAAAAAAACCCCTTAAAATGGAAGAAAAAGCATTACAAGCCTCTGTTGTGTGCAAGAGTGAAGGTAGCCTTTTTAATACCTAATTAAGAAATCTAATTAGCAAATATCTAATTAAAATTTAATAAGGTGCTCTCATTGAAATATGAGTTTAATGGAAGTATGGTACTCCATAGTGATGGAGGTCTGGATGGAATAAATTGGATTCTTGTAGAAATATAAATAATATGCAAAATAAATAATATTAAAAATAAATAATATTAAAAATAAATAATATTAAAAATAAATAATATTAAAAATAAATAATATTAAAAATAAATAATATTAAAAATAAATAATATTAAAAGTAAATAATATTAAAAGTAAATAATAATAATCTGAAGATTGTCATCGGACTTTCATTAGATTTTTCGTCAGATCCATAAGATTAATTCGCTATACTATAAGATCCTGTTCAAAATTGCCTTAATTACTTAATCTTTCGTCTGAATAAACTTAGTCTCAGTAAGTCACGTCAATCACACCAAATAATTTGAAATAGTTCAGAAAATCTGTTTCGAATTGCTTTCAAATGAATCAGATTTATTTTCCCCAAAAAGTCAGAAACCATGCGAGATAATTCTCTCTGGATTCGATTGTGGATTTCAATTTTCTTTCGTTGTCTAACTGTCAGAGTGACACTTCCGGCAAGAAAAACCTCAACAAAAGTAATAACAACACACGGAGAACAACAATAATACGTGTAGTCATTAGTAATAGCTCCAGGTTTTGATAATCACAGAGCGAGTGGTATTGAAGGCACAAAAACAGCAGCTACATTTTGATAGACAACAATTTTGATAGACCTGCTGGGACTGAATGAGGGTGGATATCAAATTGGGGGGTGGCAAATTCACAGTAGCTTTGTTTCCGCTCTTTAACTTTTACCAATACATGCAATAGCAAAACTAACGAGAGGGACATACATTGTTGAATGTAGTAAACAGTTGAACAAATAGTAAAAAAAAATTGAAATATTAGTGGAAGAAAGAAAGACAACACAGTATTCAAAATAAATACACCATTTCTTCTTGCGCTCTGTGCATTTGTCTCTATCTCTCTCTTACCTCTTTTTTCCTGCCATTTATGCACAATTACGGAATTGATGATAATGAAGATGATGTGAGTAATAATGATAAAGTAGCAGTGATGAAGTTCTCAGTTAAAGTAGTTTACAAGAGATGGAATGATGGCAGTGTTGCCGACGCAAAAAATGGAACGAAAATTTTCAAAAAAGTAAGAGAATGTGATGAAGTAAGAGAGAAAGTAGTTGGCGAAGGACGAGTAGCAGAGAGGGGAAATGGGGAGGCTTACCAGTTTGAGTAGATTGAATAAGAGTTTCCATGTTGTGAACAGTATCTGAGAGACCAGAGAAAGGGAATAAAAGATAAAAGGATAGGTAGAGAAAATAAAAAGGCACTATAGAATCCAGCGACGAGTGCTGGAATAATTTAATGGGTTTAGGGAAGGGTCGCTTCAATTTAGAGCGTTAGCTAGTATTGGATTATTCCATTCACTCCCTTAGCGCTTTCCTCTTTCACAACCCGGCTAGGTCATTGCTTATACCATCATTCACTCAATCACATTTACTGCTGCTAACCATTATCGCATGTTTCGTGGGCTGGTTGGATCTTTGGTTTGGAAGATTGGCTTTTTAAATCTGTAGCCGGAGGTTAGGAAAAGCTGAAATGTGTTTATGTGCGGATAGAAGTAAGAGAGTTTTGTTTGATTAGTTCTAGACATGGTTTAATTCAATTGTTTGCTTGGTACGATTTATAAATTCATTGTTAAATCATTTTATTTAAATCTGTTTAATTTATTCAAAGCGTAATCAATGGTCTTTGATAATTCTGTTGATTTTTTAATTAAAAAATGAGTTCTCGAAATTATTGTAAATGTTTTGAATAATTAATAAAATAAAAAAGAAATTACCCAATTAACGAAGCGCTCGTTCTAAATGCGGTGTAAATATAGCGTTTTGTATTATTGGAAAAATTTTTTGAATTGATTAAATTAATTTTATCCTGTTGGAATTTTTAACGAATTTTAGAGGAATACTTTAGTAAGTTAAAGCCTAAAGCATCGAGTTCAAACCTTAAAGTGCATAAGTCAGTTTGCAGGTCTGTAGTTGCTTTTCGTTTATTGTTTAAAACTTTTCTGAACGAGAAAACCAGGTCGAAAATTTAGCGCAAATTCATATTGTCGAAGTCTCTATATATTCTCAAAAAAAAATT
Organism: Physocephala rufipes; assembly: GCA_963966595.1. Classification (NCBI taxonomy): domain Eukaryota; kingdom Metazoa; phylum Arthropoda; class Insecta; order Diptera; family Conopidae; genus Physocephala; species Physocephala rufipes. Next base: position 5,617,516 of record OZ016505.1, read on the forward strand.
AATAAAAATAAAAAATAAACACTTGTGAAACAAAATATTTACTCTACTCTACTTTTTCACGTTTCAAACAAACACACAGACTCATGGTCCACCATTGCCCTATATTCTTATATTACTGCCTTTATTTAAAACTATATTTCAGCACGTACGTAGCATTCGGTACTTCCACTCCGTGGATAAAGCCTAGATCAAATGCTTTAAGAGATTATTAAAAAAAATTAAGATATTCCTTCTGTTGTTGTTTTTCTATAGAAATTTATAGTTCTCCTTCTCTTTTTTGTTTTGAATTTGAAACGTGGAAAAAAACACCGAACATTTATTAAACATTTATTTTTTTGATTAGATATCAGCCCAAAGACCGAAAACTGGAAACTGCGGTATGGCCAATATGTATGATACATGTATGATACATGTATGTATGATACATAAAAGTTTTGATAAATATCAGATATATCATCTCTTTTTCTTAGAAAATTCATACATATCCACTGTCATTTGTGTCATTAACTAGAGTAAGAGAAATAGAACTAATTTGAGACACTGCAAATGCATTTATGTAAGCGCATTCTAAAATAACAGTGTATTCCAAGTATATAATCCGATCTAGAGATGAATGACCAGGTAGATCAAGTATAAAGAACTGTCTTATTTTTTCTTATTCCACATTTCTTTTGATATACGCTCTTTCTCTGTGAGAAATGGATTTAATTTGTTCTTACCATAAGCTGTCAGAGTAAGCTGTCAGAGTTTTACTATTAAAGGGTAAATGTGGTGAGAGTATGATGCATGCATATGTATTGGCGCTTTCTTTTATGCTTCCGGTTTTTCAGGAAAATCGTGTTTTCTGTTTTTACTTTTTTTATGAATATTTTTCCTTTTTTTCAAGATCGTGTCTTATCTAAAATCATGTAATCATGTCAGTAAAGCGTTACCAGTTTGAGTGGATTGAATAAGAGTTTCCATGTTGTGAACAGTATCTGAGAGACCAGAGAAAGAGAATGAATAGAGTGGACAGAGGCAAAAAGAGAAGGAGATGCCACTAAAAAGAAAGAAGGATGCTAATTTCATACACCCGTGATATAAACATAGGGCTTAAACCCAATCTAACCCATTTTTGGGAGGGTATCTCCGCATTCAAATTGTGAACTTAATTAAATCTTACACTAAATACTAAATAAACTAAATACTCTTTGCAGACTGAGGTAGTTAACTCTTAACACCTTAAATCCTTTTTAATTCTATGAAGTGGGCGTGATGCTGATCCGACTCCGAGAAAGTGGTATTTCTCTCTTAATCTTCCATCATTTATTCAAGTCTTTCTCCCTTTCTATCTTTCTCATTGACTTTCAATTTGAAATTCCCGCAGGGCATGTCAATGACATTTTTTAAGTTAATTTATAGATGAATTCTAAAGAAGTTTTTATATCGTCGTATATTTTCTCATCTAAAAGTTTTAATTAAAAGAATATTTTCTTGTAAATTTATTTTCTTGCTTCCTTCTCCCAATCAGAGGTAGTTCAGGAAAAGCAGTGGTATAATATCAAAAGGTTAAAGTTCGATGCGAGGAAAAAGTAATAAATTAGAAAGAGAGCAGTGTGAAACAATTTCTTCTTTGCACAGAAAAATTATCCTCTCTCTTAATTTCAAGTTTCCTTACTAATTAAAAATCAGTTTAAAATTGCATGTATTGTATTTTTTTTTTTTTGGAACATCGTAGAAGCAGTGTCGACTTTCGGCCTGCCGTTTAGTTTAACCTCTTTCCAACTTTCTCAGTTTCGCATCATGTATTTAATTATTGCTGTATTCTCGCTTGCTGCGTTTTTCTTGCTTCTGCTAGTTTGGTTGATTCAGCTTCCATTTAACTTGCTGCTTTCAGTTGTGTGTTATGCGTTGGGTTTGTTGGGTTATGGGCTTCGTTGTTGTTGTGAGAGTCATTTTGCTGGGTTCCAACCTCATCCTTTAGCTGAATGGTCCTAATGACTTTCGTGCTTTTACGAAAGTTATAAAAATGTCAACACACGCTTTTAAATATTACCCATACCTATTTATACTCACCACACATATTCGCATATCCACATAAATAACTTTCTACTCACGCACACATATACACATGCTACTTCATAATTTTGTTCTAGTTTATAATGTTTCAGGGTACTCCCTCCGAAAATTCTGTCGTTATCACCCCTTCCTTTTATGCCAAGAGAGTTCTATAATTTATGAAAATCTAAATAAGGTTTACACTATCATACGTATCGAAAATTGCAGTAAAGAGCACAAGTTTGCTTCCTCATTCTTTATGCAATTAATTAAAATAAATTTCTTTTCTCTAGGATTAATTATAAATTATTTTCATTAAAGTAAAAATTCATAAAGGTTTGTTAGAGCAAATCTAATCCTTCTGCCTCACCCTGCGCAAATAAACAATTCGAGTGTAAAATGATTAAATTTGGAGCGTGGAGAAGCTGTGGTTTCTTGTATTGCTGTTACAAAACGGCAACAATTGTATGCGAAAATGTGCAGAGTAGAAATATTTTCATATTCCGAACAAAACGAGAAACCCTAAAATCATAGTTTGCATTCGCAAAACTATCTAAGGGCTATCAATGCATCGCAGAAAGAAGAGGGGGAGGTGAATAGGGGAGCGAGGATGAAGGATTAAATTAAATAATTTATTAGTAAAAACATTTAATTGTGTTTGAATTTTCAACAGAAGCAACAGAATTTTTAGCATTTTCAATACAATAAAAGCAAATTATTGAGTAAGAGTAAAGGAGATAGATAGATTCTTTCAAATAGTTAGTGAAAGAGAGAGAGAGAGAGAGGGAGATACAGAGAGGGATATAAGTACAATAAAAACATAGAGAAGGTAGTTAAAGTGTAAGGGACAAAAATTATAATGTTCTGATTGGTCTCTCGAAGCGAACAGTATTTTGCATTCATTCAGGTCTAGCCCCAAACCGGAAGTGAATTTATAATGGATTTATATTTGTATGAAATTAAAGCTTTAAAATTTAGAGAATTTAATTTCTAAAAATAAAATTGATTTTTGTCCCGAATATTTAATTTATGACAACTACGAGAATATTTTGCTGGTAGTACAGCTAAATGGCCGATAATACAGGCAGACATTAACAAATTATTTAACCCACCACCAACAACCTGCCACCACCAACCGAAACTCATTAAAATTTCATCGCATTTCACACTTTCACTTCGCGGCGTCTCTAACGTTCGGCAGTTTACTGAGCGTATATTATTTAATTTCGATTAGTGATTGAATTTTATTTGTTTCATTATAGAAAATAATTATCTACAGGTAAAATTTAATTTGGTTTGCTTTTGTGTTTGATTTCGGAAAATATTCTAAAGTTTTTGTAGATTTATCACACTGACTTCAGGAATGGAGCCGCAGGATATTGCGCGAAATATAATTTGAAAATTCCTGCAATATCCCTCAGCGGAATTCATTGACACGGAGTGTCAGAATTGTTGAGAGATTTGTTAGTATATTAGAGGATATAAATAGACTGACTCTTTTACGATTTAAATATAAATTTTATGTTAGAGACCCCGTGACGCTATTGAATGAAATAATGCCTACAGACTTCATTTACCACATTCTTCTTTCGTTCCTCATGTTCATACTGATTACTAATATTCTTTTGTTTAAAGGAAAATTTATTAATTTTGTTATTTCTTCCTGAGAAAGTGAGTACACCCACTACTCACTCACATTACAGAAGGTGCAGTCGTATTAGTGCGTGTGATTAACTTCGTGTAATTAACTAACCTAAATAAATGTGAGAGTTGCTTAACTGAATCGTATACATATACAAAACAGGCACAAATCGACAGTCACACTGGCAAATCGTCATACGCTCACGCAAAAACCCTAACCGATCGTAAACATTTATGTGCGTGGCAACATGTTTCCGAGTAAAGGCAGTACACTCCTTCAATTCAATTAAAAATTTTTATGCACGTACACACACGTATACACACACGCACGCACGTGCGCACGCACTCTCGCACACAAATTTACACACACATACATGCATACACTCGTCTACTAAGATCCGGAACACATGGGGGAATCGTTAGAAATTATTTTCAATATTTCGTGAAACTATTCTTTCACGTTTAACCACGTTTCCATAATATTTTATTCCATTTGAAACGATTTGTTAGGAGTGTGTGTGTGTGTGGGGGGGGGCTGGTTGTGTGCTTCAATTTTCAAGAAACAATTTTAAAATTTTGTGCGATATTTTCTTGCATTCGCGCTCACTGCTCCTATACTGATATTCTAGAAACTTCGTATATTGTTTTTATGTTTAAAAAAAAGAATAACTTACTAAAAGGTGCGCAAATGCTCACATTAATACAGAGAAGGACAGAGACAGATGTTCATACTTATAGTTTTGGATGTATCCTCAAGTTATTTCGTAGGAAAAGGCAATTAGTTAAGAAAAAAGTGGTGCTTAGACAATCGTTTTGTTTTCTTGCTCTTTCATTAAAATTATTCTAGTTTTGTGATGGTCATTAGACAGCGTTATATTTGTTTTTGTTGTTGAACTATTTTTATGCGCTCCTATTGTGAAATAAAAAGTTTCTTGACATTTGGATACCGCAGGCGTTGGCGGGTTTGGCAGTAATGTTGTCATGGTTGGGGATGGGTTCGAGGAGGTAAATATAAGAATGATTAATTTCTTGAGAAACTTTTTGTATTAATCATTCTGCAAGGTAAGATTTTGTCTTGGATAACGTAACAAAATTTACGAGTTGTGCGGTTTAGGTATTTGACGTATCGTATTTTAGGTACCTCTTAAAGTGTTGCTAGGTATTATTTTGAGTTATTAGCAACCCCTTATTTAAAAGTTAAACTTTTAAAACGTATTTAATATTTTCATAAATTAACAATTATAATTTTTCTTAAAAAATGTTCCAATAGCATTTTTGGAGATTTCGTTCAGGAGCTTTAAAACGCTGGCCTAAATCTATTAGAAGATAAACCCACGAACGAAAAGTGTGACGCGTTTTATGAAACAGAAGTTGACACGTTATCTAAATATTTAATATGAAACCATCTTATGCCGTGTATTTAAGTCAAAGGAATCTTCTAGCGTACACACACTCATAGGTAGTGTATCATCGGAAGATAGAAAGAAGAAAAAACAAAGCAAAGAAAGTCCTTGAGTGTATGGGAATGCATGGAATCTGTCAGAAAGAGACAAACATGAAGTAGACACTCTACTTTGGAGAAGCGAAAGCCTGGAGGCAGCCTCGTAAGACATAAGCCCTAAAACTGTAACACATAGACATAATCTCTTATTTTGTCTCGAATTAGTGTGAACGAACTCTTGTTGCCTCTGAGCTCAGTTAGTAGTCAAAGTGTTATTACGCGCACGAAGTCATTTAAATATAGATATAGTATGTATGTATCTGTATGTTTGTATTTCTGTGTCTAGTTATACTTATTTTTTGTGTGCTATTGTGCTTCTTTGCGATCCTTTTTTGCTACGTGCTAAAGTAGATTTTTAGCCTGTATAACTGTTACAACATCTGCGTGTATTTGAAGAGACATTAATTGTTTACAGAAGTCTTTTTAGGTTACTCCTATTTCTGTGACTTCTTGTCTGTTGCGTTTTGTTTCTTTTAAGTGGGTCCTTTTTCATTTTTCGTTCACTTTATCATCTATTAATTTTTGTTTCCTTTTGTCATCCTTCTGCCATTCTTAATTATTTGAAGAAGGAATAGGAACAGTTTTTAAAATCAGTTTGGAGTTGGTTTCAAAAAAAAAAATGGTTTTTAAAAAAACTTGAAAAAACTGCATTGTGGACAATTATTTTAGAAAAGACTATTAGTTCTCAAATAATTAAGAAAAGATAAAGACATTTTTATTCAATCATAATCTTAGTATGACCAAAAATAATTAATTTTGATATTCCTCTCGGTGAATGAAGTAATATTTTCCCTGTAATTACCCAAAAACTACAAGATTTATGACGTGAAAAAATATGCAGAAGCTGAAATTATTAGAAGCAAACCTATAAATTTACACCAAAAGTGTGAACATATTTATAAATTATTAAGCAGCTGTAATTCAATTAATTCATAAAAGGAAAACAAGCCTCATTATAATAATAATAAAGGATATTCTGGTGTCGGTTATGATAATGATCATAATATAATTCCGAATAATTGAATTTTGTGAATTTATGCGTTCGAATTTTATGGTTAAGTAACTATTCCCGCATTTTAATAAAACTTTTAAGGATATATTTTTGATGTCGATAATATTCCGTCAACAAACTAAAAAAAAGGATAAGAATTAATTATAGCTAATTATGTCCAAATTATAGTTCCATTGTCATTAAAGTTATTCCTCTTAAATTTTAATTAATTTAAATACACAAAATTATAATAATTTAAATACACATAAAATAATACAAAATATATCGTATATTTATAGAAATTAAAAGAGAAAGTAATTATTCGTCCTGTTTGTTTCATAATATTCCTAACCTGAAAATTTCATGAAATTCCTATTTTCCGTTTTCTCTAATCTTTAGTTTGCTTTAGCGTTTTGATGCGTTTTCAAGGAACGACTTCCGGTTTCCGTTATGTAACGTGCATTATTGACGGTTTAGTTTTTGCAGACTTTTAGAGTTTTACGAGTGTTTTCAATGAGGTTTTGAATGAGTATTTTTATGCGTGTTTTATAGACTTCTTAGAGTCACGCAAAGTTCGTAGTTTGAAATCTTTTAACGTTAAAAGTTTAGTAAATATCCTACACTTTTCACCTGTTCAATAATTATTTACGTCAAAATGTCGCAATAAGTTGTTTTGCTTTACCGATGTACTGACGTCACCTTTGATATATATATATATATATATATATATATATATATATATATATATATATATATATATATATATATATATATATATATATATATATATATATATATATATATATATATATATATATATATATATATATATATATATATATATATATATATATATATATATATATATATATATATATATATATATATATATATATATATATATATATATATATATATATATATATATATATATATATATATATATATATATATATATATATATATATATATATATATATATATATATATATATATATATATATATATATATATAATATATATATATATATATATATATATATATATATATATATATATATATATATATATATATATATATATATATATATATATATATATATATATATATATATATATATATATATATATATATATATATATATATATATATATATATATATATATATATATATATATATATATATATATATATATATATATATATATATATATATATATATATATATATATATATTATATATATATATATATATATATATATATATATATATATATATATATATATATATATATATATATATATATATATATATATATATATATATATATATATATATATATATATATATATATATATATATATATATATATATATATATATATATATATATATATATATATATATATATATATATATATATATATATATATATATATATATATATATATATATATATATATATATATATATATATATATATATATATATATATATATATATATATATATATATATATATATATATATATATATATATATATATATATATATATATATATATATATATATATATATATATATATATATATATATATATATATATATATATATATATATATATATATATATATATATATATATATATATATATATATATATATATATATATATATATATATATATATATATATATATATATATATATATATATATATATATATATATATATATATATATATATATATATATATATATATATATATATATATATATATATATATATATATATATATATATATATATATATATATATATATATATATATATATATATATATATATATATATATATATATATATATATATATATATATATATATATATATATATATATTTAAAATTTCAAAACAGCGCTTTTAATATAATTACTTTTAAAATTTTTTTGAGTTAAATTAGAAGGAAATTATTTTTTAAATTATTTTATATGCAATGAATGAAAACAGCGATCTGCTGTTCAACAAAATGTAAGCCAATAAATATTTAAAATTATTTTTCTATTTTTCTTCACAACCCAAACTGTTGCCAACAAATTTGCACTTTTGCTAAAAATATTTACGATCTAAAATTATCACACATACCTCACACAGGTGCCCCATCATGTGCCAGGTTGTCTACAAAAATAACAGTTTTTTTACTTTAGGGAATTTTGTTTTTGCTGGCAGTGAACCAAATTGAATTTGTGTCTCATCAAATCAAATTAAACTAAACTAGACTGAGATACATATTCCTGTAAAAATATATATTGTTCTCTAAGGGTATAGAAACTTATCATGTATTTTATGTTAGTCGCTTTTATTTCCATAGATTTATATTTTTATTTATGGAAAAATCACGTGATCATAATGATGAATTCTGTCGAGTTTTCATTAGTGTTGAAGACAGTTCTGATTGACGTTTGCAATTAACGTTGACATCACTTTTGCTCGTTTTATTAATTATGCGCGTGTGTGTGTGAAAGTAATTGTAAATATAGATCGTAAAAAATATACGAGGATCAATTGAAAAGTTCCGACCTCATCTTGTGTTGATTGTGTTGAAAATGGCTTCGTTTGATGAATTTTATTTGTTCGGATTTAGAATAGATTGAACATAATCTCAATCATAGGTTCAGTCTATTAAACCCTATGAGTGCCATAACTCAAGAAAATAAGTTTTACCCAGCTGAGTTAAATTCAATATATTCACTTCATTAATTTTGTATTTTCGTGTTCTATATCTTGGTCTTGTTCTTTATTCTTCTTCTTTAATCTTCTTTGATCTTCCTTTTTCGTTTTGAGATACTTGTCGGGAAATCTTATCGAAATATTTTAGAAAGTTATTAATCGACAAAAGAGCGTACACACAAAAACATAACTATAATTTTCAAACATCTGAAAACGTACTCGAAAAAAGCATTATTTGAGTCATTTATTATCTTTGCTTTGAATTTGCTGCTTTTTTGTGCTGCTCGTTTTGCTGCCCTTGCTTTGTTTTTGCAGTTGCTGCTGTTTTGTCGTTTCCACTACAGTTTGAGCGATCTTGATATGGAAGACTTATTGCAATTTTGATATTTTGGCCAAATTTATTTTTACAAGTGTATTCTATTCAATTGCTTCCTTTATCCGAGCTTTTGTAAAACATGCTTTACAAGTATTCATACATGTATGTTTTATACTATGCTCTCGCTCTCGCTCTCTATCTCTCTCTCTCCTTTTCTACGTGTTTGTGCTTGAACGACAATACAAAAGGATTAAAACCAACATGCTTTTTATAACCCAATTTCTTTATAATTTTATTTTATTGCCAAATGAAAGAACTTGGTGTTGAATTTGGTGTTAGAGTATAAATACATGCATATATGATCGCTCGAACATGTAAGTAAGTGCGTGTGTGTTTGTGTATGTGTTTGTGTGAATAGACTCGTTTGCATGCCCTTTTGAATGCATTTTTTTGTAATCCATTATATGTGCATGACCCTGTAACTGAATGATTCCGGTCAGTGAGTGGTAGATGAAATTTCATAAAAAGGAAAAATAAAATATTTGCTGATCATTTGTTGGAAATTTTCCTCGTGTATATTTTTTCTTTCACTTCGGCAATTGAGGTTAGCTTTTAGGTTTCTTCATATAATGTTTCGTAAAAGTGTTGACTCAAGTGTATCATGATGAAAAAGAAGAAGACGATGATGATGATGAAGAGGAAGAGGAATATCTATAATCGTGTGTCTATAATATAAGTTATCTCTCAGGAAGTGGATATAATATTGCAAAAGGCCTTCTTTCAATTGCTATGAAATTCTTTAATCTGAAAAATTTATGGTGGAAGTGTTGGACATTATAAATCTACGAAAAATGTTAAAAAATTTTGTTAAAAATTTTGAAATGAGGAAAAGGAAAAAATTGAAAGGGGCAAAGGAATGTTATTAAAAGGGGCATTTGATGTAATTTCTTGCACATTAGCGTAAATATATCTGTATGTAGAACTAAATTAAAATTAACATGATTGATTATTTAAATACTTTATACATTCTATAATTTATTAAGTGTTCTAATTATTCAAGCATGTGTTTGCATCATTTCCTGTCGGCGTGTAGGGTATATAAATTGCGGCCAAGTCCTTATTGTTGTTGCTCTTCATATGGCTAATCCGTTAGTTTTCTTGTTCTGTTATAAATTTTCTTTTAATTAAAAGAATTAGTTATAATTTTACTCCATCAGTTGATTGCTCTGTTAGTTAATTGGTTAGTTAATCTCTAATCAGTTTCTAATTAGTTAGTTAGCTACTTTAATAGTTTTATCGTATTATTATTTTTACTGTTATTTGTACAGCTACATGATCATTTTTCTTAATTGCACAATTATTTACAGTTTGACTTAATCTGTTAATTTTTCTGTTCATTAGTTTCTCTCTTATTTAATCCATTGTGTTAATTTAATTGCCTTTTGGTATTCTCTTTTTCCATTAGTTTTATATAAATTTATTAATTCTTTTATTATTTATACAACTACTCAATTATTTATTCTATAATTACGTATTCGCGGTCGGTTGGTATTTTGGTAGATTTCTGTAATTTCTTTTTTTATTCGCAGCTACATTTTTGTTTATTATTTCATTAGATTTTTTCCTGCTATTGTATATTTTCTCATTACTCTTTAATATAATATAATATATTTTGTTATTAGCCATCTAATTAAGCCTTTTTATTTTTAGCCATCCTTTCTAAGCAATATATAAATCGACCTTCTAAGTTATTCATTATCTTGGTATTGGTTAGGTTTTGTAATTGTTGCAATTTTACAAATGTATATGTGTGCATACGCACATACCTACCGTTATATATATACAATAAGTACAAATAACAATAAGCAAAGCTTTCCATTTAAGCCACAACCACTTGTATTCGTAAGAGTTCGACAGCTTTTGGATATTTGCCTTTCTTTCTTTGACTATAGAAACCATTAAATATAAAAACTCTTTCATTACTCCACACCTTTTTCCATTACTTTTTTACCTTTTCCACTACTTATGCGTTTTTCTCTTTGAAATCGTTTGTGTCGGTAATTTATTTCTCGTTAATTTTTCCAAGTATTCGTTTTGAGTTTTCGGTTTTTTTTTTCTTAACAACCGGCCATTCATTATTCTTTTAGTTTTTTGTACGCACTCGGCACAATTAGCTTAAGTTTAACTTTCTCAAGTATTTGTTGAAGTTAATTTGTTCTGTTAAACGGAATTAAGGAGGTAATAGTGATATTCTGGTATTTAGGCATTATTGGTTTATTCTACAGATTTTCCTCTTGGCAAAGAGTACACTCCAGGTAAAATTGTAAACCGCAAGTTATATGAGCCACATGGTCATATGAGTACCCATTTCGATAGCGCAGAAGGGCGAGTAAAATACTTAATGAATAAATGAAAATTTATATGAAATAAGGAACAGGAAGTCCTTAGCGTGACGGTTTCTTTATATTTTCATATAATGTAAACCGAGAAAAGTCATTTAATATCATGTTAGACATGTTAGTCGAAATTTATTTCTGAAAATTATTTAAGTAATTAAATACAGAGAGTACAGAGGTTCTGACTTGTTTTAACTGAATCAAAGCATAAGTTTTCGAAGAAATCCGTGTCCGTTTCTGTTTATGTAAAATCAATTTGCGAAATTTAAATTTATAAAACGTTGCAATGGGACAATGGGAATCATTCTGAATTCCAATATAGACTCCTTAGGTGCTATTTTTTTATGCTGGTACTCTAGATCTCATACCAGTCCTAAAACCTAAAGCTTCTTTAAGAAAGAAGCTTTAAAAAGAATAAAAAAAGAATATAGGCTGTTTAAGAAAAAGAACTTCATACAAAATCTAATAAACTCAGCCAAATTAATTTAAGCAAAGTCGTAGTAAAGTTTTGTTAATGCAAATTGCTAGAAATCAAAGATTGAAACTTAGTATTGGTTAAAGGCTCGGATAAGTGAATGCTCACACACACACGATAGTTTTTGTGATTGGAAAATTTGTCCTATGAATGGGAGCTATGAAGATAATGGCGTCTGTAATCTCTCTCTCTCTGTGTGTGTGTGGGTTTGAGCAAATAACTAAATTTGTAAAATTGATGAAAATTATTTGTTCCGTCTCTTGAAATGTTATTGACTTTATAAATGCTTGTAATAAACTTGCAATTAAATTCCCAAGAAAATATGACGTTAAGATTTCTGTCGGATCATTCAGAGTCGGAATTGAATCATGTTTTGGATGAATTTTAATTGCGCCGCGATCAAAGAGAATACGTTGAGCTTTAATGAAGCGGATAATTTTATTACCTTTTGGTTCGAAAAAATAATATCAAGTACACTTTTTTTGATTAATATCAAGTACACTTGAATTAATATCAAATACACAAGTTTTTTCAGTTTTGTATGTGATTGTTTTTGTTGTTTTCTTATTGTCCTGATTATCCTTCATCGAGGGTAATTAGCAACTAACCATTTCATGGACATTTGGTAGTATTTATTTTCACCACTTCAAGGCTATTAACTCATTGTCAATTGTTGTTATTGCCTTTTCCCCGCTTCGTTCACTCTCCCTCTCTCTCTCGCTCTCTTTCGTTTCCCCTTTATAATTCTGCTCTCTTGCAGTGTTTTAAAAGAAATTACATTCGAACACGCACACTCTGTTGCAAAAGTGAATCGTGTTGTTGAACGCACGCTAAGAATTTGATTTTTGGTGGTTGAGGAATTGAACTGGACTTAAGTTGAAATGTTTAGACAAAAATAATTAAGCATTCCCTAAGGAAGTCCCTAAGGATTTTATAACAATTTTAAGCTGGTCTAGAGTCTAGACAAGAAGTAATTAAAAAGCTAATTACATTTACAATCGAGCAACCGCGAAATAAATGAAAATATATTTTCTTGAGCGGTTTTTTTCAAAAAAAAAAAAAAATAAATAAAAAAAATAAAAAAAATAAAAAAAATAAAAATCTATTCATTCTTCACAGATATTGATCTGATATTTGTGAACTAATGGTGTGTGTAAGGTGTTGCTCAGTGGCCACAAAATGGCCCTATTTCCTATAATTTTCAAAATTCAACTAGCAATTAATAGATAATTAGAAGGAATAATATTGAAAAACGAGTGTTGAGAAATCTGTTGAAAACTGGTGTTGGATATTTACTAGGTGGCAAATAGAAATTCTATTACACCATATACATTTCAGGATTTGAGGAAGCCAGCGACTAATGTTAGAGAAAAGAGTCATTAGAATTGTCCTGAATAATGTAGGACACGATGATAATTTAATTTAATTCACTTGTAGTAAGTAATTACATCCCGGAAATATTTGAATATTTTTCACTTACATTTCTTACCCATTCAATCCTTTTACTTCCTCTTTAGACCTACAATTCAGTTTGCTGGTTTCAAAACTCATCCTTTTAATCATCCTCTTTAAGAAAAATCTTAATCCTTATACCTAATCTGTTTTAATCTCTAGTATCTATAGTTAATACTATTACATCTGCATAACACATACACTCCACTACAGTGATATAACCAGATCAATTAGTTGGTTGATCGATTGATTGATACAATGAGGCGATTATGATTGCCATTGACATGATATCATCGTCGCAGTCAACGCGACAAACTGGCGCCATCGATCCAACGCTGTTACCAACGACTGCACTGCAATTGCATTCAAAGTATGTACTCCTACAAGGATACAAGATGATATTCTTGATAAGTGCAGGGTGGTGGGCAGAGTTCATCTAATATAACGATGACCCTGCTTCGGTAATTGAGCGTAATAATTTACAGCAATTACGATTATTGTAAGTATATGTATGTGTATATTTGGAGCATATAAATATGTGTATGTGTTATGAGAGTATGAGTGTGTGTATAAAAGATTTTAGCTTCGCCAGCTGTATTTTCAATTCTAAATGTAAATTGGTTTGTTCGCTTCGAGATTGCCACTTGTTATCCTTGTACTCGATATTACCGATTATCCGTATTGAATCATGCTTCTACCCACCGCCTGTCATCTAAATTGATTTCTAAACTGATTCTATTTGCACGAGCTGAACGATTTTGGTGCGCTTTTAATAAAACTTTAAACAATAATGTTTCTTTTGCTTTAATTGAAGCCTTTATTATTATAGTCTTGGAAGGGCTATTTGATTATTGTCTTTTAATACTTCGGCAATTTTTCAAACTCAGATTAATCTAATCAATGGATATCGTCAGTTTTGCGGTAGGAGTAATGATATCATCTAATAATAATTTCATTAATTTTTTTAGTAATAATTCTTTTCATTACTTGTTTCGAAAGGAAATAGAAAAGATAATTAGAAGTAATTATTTATTCAAATTAGTGCTTGACTAGATCTTTTTATTTTCCTACAAGTTTTCCTACAAGTTTTTTGTATTTCGGAGCCAATTGTTGAAAGGTTGCAAACTGCCCTTTGTTTCGGTTTAAATTTTCGCCTTTTTAGAGTATTTGACATTTTTGAAATTCTTAAATTCTAAACCTATTAAAGTCTATTGAAATTCCTAAATTCAAAACCTTAAAAATGAAAAACCTATTTTAAAATAGCCATGGCAAAGTCATACTATATTCCTCCCTTCCATAATTTCTTGATTTTTATTTCATTCAAAATCGAGAAGGCTTTAATGCAAAAACATTGAATTCGATTTTTTATTGTTTACCTTCTGTTTAAAACAATTCTTTTATTTTGAATAATGGAGAACACAACTCCAACATGAGCAGACATACCCTTTAACTTCCCCCCACAATGTTAACAACAAAAATAATTCCTTTCAAATTGTCAATAACTTTCGCACCCGATATTTTGCTCCAAGCCACCCAAAAAAAAAAAAAAAAAAAACAACAGCAATAAGAACGACGTAAGTGCAAAAGACCACAGCTGTCACGGCGTCATAACAAAAGCGCTATAACAGACAATAAAATGCTGCCAGCCAACATCAAAGAGTACATAAGGAAGAGGAAGAAGAAGAGGAGTAACAGCACTGACGAAACTTCAATGTCAGTAACCAGAGACAGCAAAGTTAACAACGCCAACAAGAACAACAACGACGACAAATCGATTGAATGAGTCAGAGGAGTTAGGCGGCACATAGCGCTCAAACGTAACAATGAACACTCTTTCTCCTTCGATTAACATCGCTGGCAAGAGTATACCACCCAAAAAGTTTTGATTAGGGTGGTGTGTCGATGATAAGCGATTTACAGTCCTTGATTTATTGTTATAATAACTTGCATTCTTCTAAAATTTGTTTTTTCCGAACAAAATTTTATTTTCATTCTTCCATTTGTAATAATTCAATCCAACCACCAACCCCACCGACCCACTCGGGAGGTCAAATCGTTTATTTGTTTGCGAACAGAGTGAATGTTGAAAAAAGTTTAAAACCTTCAGTGCTAATAAATTTCTGCTTAAATGATAACAAATGGAGCAATGAATAAAATTCCGCAAAGAGCATAAGTGTTCTTCGTATTTCACACTTGACTGCACTGAAGCAAAAAGTAGGGTATGTTTTATACATTCGGGTTTGATTTTCGAACAAGTTATGTAGAAATATTATCTCCAAATTAAATATATAAATATATTTCCAATATAAAAATTCCCAAAATGATTGTTGAGTTTTCCGTCGCTTCTACATGTTTGCAGCCTTGAAATAGAAAACTTATTCAAAATTATATAATTACGAAGTTATAAAGCGAAATCAATTTTTAAATCAATGAAAGAAATAAACGAATGGGAAATGAGAAAACAAATTAATGTGTGGGTTGGGTTTATAACGAAGGTCCTTAGAGGAACTGAAGGACTCTATCTAAACCGTTCGAGACGGGTTGCGACACACAAACTTGAGCTAACAGTCATAATCAGTAAAATGATACGTTTGTATTTGAAAAATTGAATCTGAAGAACTATATTGAATTTGGGATCGAATTTGAAATTAGAGAACCAGGAACGAAGACCGTGGGAAATGTAAAGTGTAGTTGTAAGGCCGGTGAAACACTTTTAATATAAGACTAAGTTCCGAATGGGTTAAACATAAAATTAAAATGTATTTGTCTTCCAGATAAGAAGAATTTTCTAAAGCCTGCAATGTTCCTTGAAAATAAATAAATGAAGAGAATTTTGGTATTATATTACTTTTTTGAATTTCGCTAATGTTTCTTCAGAAAAAATTTGTAATAATTTTTATTAGAACATATATTTTTCCATTTAATATATTTTCTTTCTCTACCTTTCGGATTTACCGTATAAAATAGATCGCAGTGGATTCAAATCCAACGCGTGTGGCGTGGTGAAAGCACTTTGCGTATAAAACAGTAAACATATTGCCAGTATTTTGGTAAGAAGGGAATAAGTATGCATGCATACGCACATACAGACACACACTTACATTTATAGGCAATACTATATAAATATCTAGCTAAGATCGAACAAATATCTATCATGTCGGAAGCTCTCAATTGTTTTTATCGAACTATTTCAATTGTTCCTAAAAGTATGCAATAAATTTAAGAGATTTCAAAGGAATTTCACTGTGTCGGCCCTGCGAGTTTTCCTCGTTACATATTTACAGCAGCGGATGCTAACGAGCGTGCATATACATTCTTGCAAACATATACGCACACATACATGCATATACGTGTGACAGGAATTTATTTCAGATTATATTCAGTTTCCGCAGTTTGATTTTTTCAGCAGATAACTTTAAAAAAGAGGCATTGAATTTAGTTTAAGAACTGCAGTGGAATGTCACTGGAGAAGTCAATGTGGCCTCCCCATAGAATCGGTGCAGTAAAGAATGAACCAAAAAGTAGAGAAAGAAGGGAGTAATAAGAAGGGGAGGGGGAAACTCATCTCGGCTTTATGGCGGAATATTTACAACATTGTTTGTTTTATTCTTTTCGTTTTGGTTTTGTTTTATTTTATGAGTTTTTGTGTTGCGGTCTTACAGGAAGTAAAGTAACAATGTTCAAAAACAGAATCACATCTACATCCTTCGTTCGCTTTCTCTAAAACTACAGAGTACTACACTAATGGACAAGTCAAAAGGTTTATTGTTAAGAAGATGGTAGGACATAAATGCAAGATAAAATACAAAGACAATACAGTCAGAAAATATTGTAAAACAGGCAAAAAAAATACCGCGATAAAAATGTTTTGTATTTCTCTTCTGTTTTACAAAAAATGCTTACATATAATAAAGATATAATAAGGAAAAAGTGGCGTAGGAAGTTACGAAATAGAGAGTGTGAGAATTTGTTTGGTATGATTGAGGAGAAAGAGCGGTCTTTACATCGAGGTGGTCAGATTATGTTAGGAATATATTATTATTATATGAATATATTATTATGAATATATTATTATATGAATTGAAATATGAAAACAAATTGAATTTTTTCATTAACGTTCTACTAGAAGCTTTTTAACTTTTTTTCATGAGTAGACGATTATAATTTTAATTTTGAGATAATTATTTGATATAATAATAAAGATGCATTTATTTCAATTTTTTAGAACTAATTTCATCAAAACCACAAATAACAACAACAATAGAAATAACAGTGATGACAATTAACAACTTCTATCCCACCACCAGCACATTTTAATTATCCCAAAAAAAAAATCTTCGGATAAGTGTTTTCCATCGAAAGATAACAAAGGAAGCAAAATCACAAAATGAATTTATAGGGGACAACAACACACAGTAAACCAACGTCAAGAAGTATCGGGCATAAGAGTAATAAAGGTACGTGCTCCCCCTCTCACACATACACACATACACGCACATGCATGTGGGGGAAGAAATGCTGAATGTTGAACAAATCAATTAGTGTCAACACAAAGAAAATATGTCCATGTTGTTGTGGTGGAAAATTATTTTATGTATCCAAAAATATTAACAAAACAGTAATATATTGAAATTAAAAATAAGCAAAAATATTAAGAAAATAAGAAAAACAGACGCAAACATATCAAAACGTTCATCAGACGGAGATAACACCAACAGCAATAATAAATTGAGGAGTAAGCGGTGGTACCAAAGAAAGCAACAGTAACAACAACACCAATATGAATACGAGTAATTCAAGTAAAGACACGAGAAACGAATTAGGGGAAAAGGAAAGAAAAAATAAGAACGGGAGAAATCGATCTTATGCTGGAATGAATTTATCAAGAAAATAAATTATAGCAATATTGACAAAATTGAACGTTAGAAAAATTAAGGTAAAATGCAACAAGTTAAGGCAAACAACGAAGAGACAGCACCAGTACTGCAACACCAACAACACCAGATAAATAGTTCGTAGAAAAAATAACGTTGACACAGACTCTGTGGTCGTTTCTGCTTGAGCCACAGACCGATCGATCGATTGTTATCATTGAAGAACAACAACAACAACAACTAATAGAAATTTATTGTGACGTTGTTTACGAATCTAACGGGTCATCACAATGAACATTTCTTTCGAATACCAACCAACCAACAAATATCCTTGCCAACCTCGAATGTCAAAACCCCAGCGTTCTCCGGGTTGTTGTTGTTGTTGTTGATGGCGGTGATAGGGTGGGAGCGTCCACTGACTCGATTTGTTTAACGACGGAAATCGTTGACGGAAATTAACAAAATAGGAAAAAATAATATCACAAACAGAACTTAAGAGCGAAAAAAATTGGAAAAAGCAGCTAAATTCTCTACAACGTTGCAAAGGAAAGGATTAGTTGGTCAGTTCGGGTTATAAATAATAAAAGGAAATTTAAAAAAAAACACTAAAAAGAAATGATTTGGTGCCATTAGTTGAAAATGCAATAAGGAAATGAACAAGAGAAAGAATATAGAATAGACGATTATATACAGAGAGCGGAAAAGGATATAAATTATACTTTTAATTTTGTGTTTCCTTTGAAATTAAAGGCGCCAATAATAAAACGATCGGGCAAACCGATAAAGTCACTGAGACGAAAATTAAAGGAGAAATTATTTTTCTACAAATATTTGATACAAAAATGGATTAATGGAATAATAACAACAACAACAACAGCACCATTCATAACGAACTCATAAAATGAACTCACAGAAATGAGAAAATATTCAGGGAATATTCGCAATCATGAAGAATTTTCTTCATGATTACAGATAGCTTCATCTGCGAAATATTCGGTTATATCGCCAAAGTTCAAAAAAACAAATCCACTTCTACAAAATGAATGTGTTGGGTTCAATTAAAATGTTACGCTTTACGATATCAAAAGCAAAAATTTTACTCACTACCACAAACCTAAAAAATATCAAATAATTTTTGACCCGATAGAAAGTTAAAGTTAAATTTTGGCCAAAATAATCAACATTTAATCAACAAATCTCTCAATCAATCAGTCAATCAATCAATCCATTATCAACTTCAATAAGTACGTCAAAAAGTGGCAGCAACAACAAAAGCTGAAATGACATGCATAGGTGCGAATGGGGTGCTACGTCTCTGATGGCGGAAAAGTAAAAGAGAATGGATGGGAAAGGGTAGTTGTGAAGGGGAGACATTGGAGAATATATATACTGCTGCTCAAACAAACTAAACAAATTGCAATTTTTATAAGCAAGAAAACAATTGGAAGAAAAATCATACAAATCTTTTTTATTAATTAAGCCCGTCACCATTTATTTTAATATGCTTACAAAAGAACGAGACTAACAAAAACAAATAGTGCACATAATCTGGTATAACAGGCTGTTGAACACGGAGAAGGGGGTTAAAGGAATATCCCCATCTGATGACAGCGGCGAAAAGACGCGCCAATAGTGCTGGTGGTGGTCGTAGTGGTGGTGGCGCTGGTGGCAATAGTGGTAGTGGTGTTGGTGGTGGTCGTGGAGGTGGTGGTTGTGGTACCGCTAGCGGTGTTAACGTTGCCATTGGCGCTGGCAGCGGCAGCTGTGGTGCGGCAAGTGGTGGAGCGGCGGTTGCGAGTACTGCAGGCGGTACCGCACATGAAGCAGCAGCACTCCGTGATTGTTCGGTGAGGTTGCCTTTAGATATTCTGTAAGTATAGAATAAAATAACTATTCTCCAAAAAGACGTGCTATTTCGAATTTCGCATGTTTTTTTTAAATTGCAAAATTTAGACCCAAAAACCCAAAATCAGCTACATAATTTTGCCTACCGGTGTAAAATTAGTATCCTGCGAATTCAACTGTATAACTGTTTCAAATCTCTGTTCTTGTTACATGGCGTAAAACTACAGTTACAAATCTTAAAAAAATACATCTACAAGCTTAGGAATCATATAGAAATGTTCAGTACGCTTTACTCTTTCGTCAAGTTTTGTTGAAAATCATCAAGAACTTCCCAAATCTTAAAAATATATATTTACAGGCTTAAGATTCATTTACAAATGTTCTGCATGCTTTATTCGTTCGTCATATTTTGTTGAAAATCGTCAAGAAATTCCCAAATCTTAAAAAATACACCTAAAGGCTTAAGAGTAATTTAGAAATGTTCTGCATGTTTTATTCTTTTGTCGAGTTTTGTTGGTCATTGACTTCAGCTAATGGTCATTGACCTCAGCCCGAGGTCATTGACCTCAACCCGAGGCCATTGACCACAGCCCGAGGTCATTGACCTCAGCACGAGGCCATTGACCTTGGGCTGAGTTCAATGACCTCGGGTGAGGTCAATGACCTCGGGCTGAACATTTCTTAAAATTCTTACGCTTGTAGATGTACTTTTTATTATTTGGGAATTTCTTGCTGATTTTCAACAAAGCTTGACAAAAGAGTTAAGCATGCAGAACATTTCTAAATGACTCTTAGACTTGTAAGTGCATTTTTTAAGTTTTGTGAATTTCTTGATGATTTTCAACAAAACTTTTTAAAAAGACTTTTTAATTAAAGTCTTTCCTTTTTTGTTTTGTATATATTTTTAATAAATAACTAATACGTTTTTATACGAATTTTTTAGGTTAGGTTCACTTGGTTAGGTTCACTTCGACCAATTTCGCTGCAACATTTTGTAGTAAGCGTGTTGTGTTTTGTATAATTCATACACGGTTATTAATTGAAATTTTGCGTTATTATTCCTTATGCCTCTTACGTATTTGGTCAAACGCACTTTTGCTGTAAGGAAAATTTTAACAGAAGGGGTTCGTAGAATTTTAGACATAAGCAAAAAACGATTAAGTGTGGCAAACTGATATTTCTTCATCTATTGCTTTTATATGTAAAACTATGCTATAAAAACATGTGCGTTCCTTCGAATTTTTACGTAATCGGTTATATCGAAGGTTAAGTTATCGTAAGAGGCTTTTGAGAATTTCATCAACTACATAAAAAATTTAGAAGGTATGAAAGCAATGAATAAAGGAATTAATTCACACACACACACACACACATTTTAATTCCGCAGTTTAATAATCATAAATTGAAATAATGTTTTGCATATAAAAGATTGTTATTTTTTGTTCCGTAATAGTTCTGAAAAGTTTAATAATTTACGTGCTTTTACGACAAATCCGCATGCAATTGAAGCATTAGAAAACTACAGCGTTTTTTCTAATAAAAAAATCATCATCATCGTAAGGAATAAGCAATTAACTTTAAATATTTTATTATCACAAGAAAAAACAAGAAATAATCAACAATTAAATCATTTAATAACGAAAAGGATATTAACGAAACGGATGTTAAAACCGCAATAATAGTAATAATAAAGGCCAAGCAAATCCAATTCCAACATTAATCATAAAAATCGGCCTCACTAGTTTCAGCCTAACTAAATATCACGAGCTGATCTAAAATTTAAATCGCTTAGTAGAAAACGTTTTGAGAGCCCCTCCTTCTCCTTCTCCTCCTTCCCTGATGGTATTGATGACGATGATGGTTTTCCTTCTTTTGTTCTCAACTGTTTTGTTTTGGAGACTGGACACTCAAGCCCAAATTAAGCATGTATCTGCACGCGTGTGTTTGCGTGTAAGTGTGTTGTGTAATGATTGTGTATGGTTATGTTTTTGGTATTTGTTATTCGTCCACACGCACATTAAATTTTCAGTTTGTTGTCATCAACAGCATTAGCCAACAACTTCCCCTGACATGAAACTGGAAACATGAAACGAATAAGCAATTCACACTTTTCTGTTTACCCGCAGCCTCTTTCAAAACCTTCTCCGCACTCTTTCATTCTTTCAAAAACCTCTCTGTATCACCTGCAAAATGTCGCCATCGAGCGGACTGACAACTACGTTTTCGGTGTTAGTTTTTCACAATGACTGTAGCACAATTCACTATTACTAGTACATGTTGTTACAACTACAACTACAACTATCACTCACTACCCTAATGAGGTTTTCGTAGTCACTTGAATGGTGTTTAAACTTTTTAGTTGAGTCTTGTTAGTCCTGTTTTACTTCTTCTTGTTCTTGTTATCCTGTTTGCAAGTGTCAGCAAAGTCACACCGTAATATAAAAACGTGTTAAAAAGTTTTATAGAGTAAGAAAAGAAAAGGAGAAGGATGTAAAAGTAGAACACAAATAGAGTTCATCTGGTATAAAAATTTGGACAACAAAAAACCTGAGTGTCCAGTTTGGGGAAGAAGAGCTGAATTTTAGTTAGGAACATTTAAAGATTGATACAAAAGTAGGAAGAAATTAAAACTGGAAAATTAAAAATTGAAAACGTTTTTAAAATTGCTAAACATCATTTTAAAAATTTATTTTATCGCAACCATTTATTCTATCGTAATTTAAAGAAAACTGTATTATCTCGAAACGTTTTTGAATTTTATCGTTCTGCATAATAATCATCTAAATCAATGTAACAACTACAACAATGCCTACATAACGGCTTATTAGAAAAAAGCCCACATAAAATAATAATAATGACGAACATTCATTTTCATCAACGATTATCAACTGAATTGCGAAGTAGATGTTAATTGATGGCAATTTACAAGAATTTGCAAGTATGATTCATGTTGAATCGAAAAAGTGGGGAGGCGTGGCATTTAGCGCTAACAAAAACAAGCCTCTTTTCTCTCATACAATATTCTTTCTTGCTGTTTACTATTTAGGTCTGTCTTTCGTCTCTTTCGGCTTTATGATTCTAATTGCCTTCTTTTGCTGTTTCTAATTGATGCTTCTTTACACTTGCCACCCTTCGACCCACTCCCCTTATCATTAATATGTGGGATATGTTTGTTTTTAAAGTCGCATGTTTTTTAGATCAACATAAAAAACAATTCATGAATGGGTGCATGATCAAGCAAACCAACTATGATACCATTAATGAACGTAACGCCAACTGACTTGACGGCAACAATAAGAACAACCAAAGCGGTAGTAATAATAAGGGTGTGCAAAGGGAAGGAATAAAGGAAATTATTGTTTCATTAGACGCAATAATGGATAAAACATTGTTAGCACTTTAGCATTTTTAACAACATGCAAAATTATTCACAGACGCGCAAGATATTGCAAGATGCTTAGCATAACTTTAAAAACCTTCTAGATAAAGCCTTTAAAAAATCTTAGATAAAATTTTCATAAAAAATATAAACTAAACACAACTTACACAATATAATTGGTCGTTATATAAGTTAACAGAGTACGCGGGTTCGTTATCCCGATTTTATGGGATAGCCGTTAAGTGCAGTCTTTTATTGTTGAAAAGCGAAGAATTCTTTGGCAAATTATTTAGCTCTTGAAAAAATTAGAAAAAAAATTACCAAAAAGGCATTAAAAGGATTTCCAAAGAAGCACCTGCACTACCTACGCCTCTGATTGTCTCCGGGCTGGTTAGCGGTGGTGGGTGGTGGTGGGTTAGCGGTGGTATGTTAGGATAAAGGCGAGCCTGCGTGCATGGCTGTTAAGCAAGTCATAGAAGCAAACGAAGCGAGTAAATAGTATATCCCCCGGCTTAGCGGTCTAAGTGGAAGGAAGCTGTTTCATGGTAGCATAATATTCCTTTTTTCCTCATGTTTATACAAGTCCGTGTATCTGTGAGCCTCCTGCAATTACTCGTGGTGTTTGGCACATTTCCTTTATAGTGTGTGTGTGTGCGTGTATTCTTTATAACGCGGGTATTGTGTTTGTTGCTCCGTCAGCTATGTAAACTACTTTGAGCAGCTTTTGTGACCGTGTGACATACATAGTGTTGCTGCTGCAATTAAAATTTATTGCCGCGATGCACTGCCAGATCCTAGTTTCCATAAATAATGCTAATTTAATAAATTAAGATATTTGATAAAATAATTAAAGCAACATAAAAAAAGAGTTGTAGAATAATATAAAGTAAAATAAATGTATATAAAATAAAAAATAATAAAAGAATTAAATAAAGTGAAATAAATGTGTATCAA
Organism: Physocephala rufipes; assembly: GCA_963966595.1. Lineage (NCBI taxonomy): Eukaryota > Metazoa > Arthropoda > Insecta > Diptera > Conopidae > Physocephala > Physocephala rufipes. The sequence goes on from OZ016505.1 coordinate 5,642,102, forward strand.
ATCAAAAAATAAAATATAAAATAAAAAATTCCGAGTAAAATTAATTGAAATAAACTAAAATGAAATATAAATAAAAAACTAAAACTAAACTCAAACACTGCAAAGATGAGATAAAAAGCAATAATACAAATACGAATATACCCTTACAATAAAACTAAAATAAATTAAAAAGGTAAAAAACTTAAAATAAACAATAGAAATAAATAATAGTTTTTATTTTAGGCTTAATTTTTTTTATCATTTTTTGGAAACCTTTTTCAAAAAGAAAGAAAAGCAAATAGCTTTCCTGAATTAGGTCTGATTTGATGCTGGTCTAATTTAATGAACTGTGATTAAAATGCGGTCACGGAATAATGAAATCAATCAATTAATTAGTCATCCAATCAATTAATCAGTCATTCAATCAATTAATCAGTCATCCAATCAATATTACGCGTTCAAGTTCTGATTTTGATTTTCATTGATGCTGACGTTTTACCGCAGACGTTTAGGAAGTAAACCTAGAATATTTTAATTCATTTAATTACCAGGCGTAATCCTAAAGACACCCTTTACTATAATTTTAACACAATATATATTATAACTTTAGAATAGTAAAAACAAGTACCCTAATTGACTTAATTATTACCAAGTAAGCGAGGAAAATTAGAACAAACTCCCATCATTACGAACGAGTATTGACAAATATAAAAAATATCCTAATTAATTAATCCTTATAAAAGATTCTAAAATATCAAATTAGTTTATTCGCTAGTCTTTTGGTAGCTCAGGAATAATTTCCTTCTTCTTCATCTTGTTTCTCGTTTCTTTCCAGATGGTTACCTAAATCAGCAATGCGGCCCGCAGGCCCCGAAACTTCACATACCGACTGCATTCTTGTGGTCGGAGTCTCCCGTCCTAAATTAGCTGTAGTCTTTCTCACCGTCATGCTAATATCGTTGTTTCTCACTTTTCACGTTCTTTACGATAGTGCCGTTTATAATATACAAGCCGCTCAGGCCATTACCGAACACCACCGTCGTCTAACTCTGTTGAGTAACAGCAGAGGCAGTGGCACTAGCATCCTAAGTAGAAGCAGCATCGCCACTAGTAATAATCGCCTGTTGGTGCCAGATGAAAAGCACAATAATGATGCCATATTCGTAAATCAAATCAGTCATCCGATGGTGTTTCCTTCGAATCGAGTGCATTTTCCCAAAACTAGCAGACGTTTACCGCAGGTAATTAGCGTTTATAAAATATCGGATGTTTATCTTGTTTTATTTACTGCACTTTTAAGTTCATCTCTTATTCTCTCTCTCTCTCTTTCTCCACCCCCTTCCTTTTTCTCATTTTCTTTCAAAAGGCTCTTATAATTGGTATACGAAAATGTGGCACACGTGCTCTGTTGGAAATGTTGTATCTTCATCCGGGCATACAAAAAGCAGGTGGTGAAGTACATTTCTTTGATCGTGATGAGAATTACTTGAAAGGCCTTGAATGGTATCGTAAAAAGATGCCGCATTCCTTTCGTGGCCAAATAACGATCGAGAAGAGTCCTAGTTACTTCGTATCCCCCGAGGTAAGTTATTTTTATGTCGAGAGCATAACTCCTTTTTCTAGAATTTTTAATTGCTTCGTTCGTGTTTGCGAACATGACCCACATCCACACATCTACGAAATTTCTTCCCACACTCTACTGTTTCTGTCTCCAGTCTGTTCATGCATCGTGTCGTATTACTTGTATTTCCTAATTCAAAAGTTAGCTGCTATTTAACTATTTAAACATCTATTAATTAATGATTTGTTAGCCAGAAAAGGATGAATATATATAGGAAGAAGGAGAACTCAAATTATATTTACTTTGCCAGGAAATTGCAGAGAAATTCCTTTATGAATATTTTGTAATTGAAGTAAATACTCCCATATGAAATAAAGCCCGGAGTGGTCTAGAGAAATGAAATAACATCAAACGTTGGCTTTACATAATTTTCTAATTTCGTTTTGATTTTAATGATTATATAGTTGCGAAGTAGATACGTGAGTTCTTGGTTTCCTCAAGAGTTTGAGCTCTCTCGTAAGCAACGGCTTTTAATAGCACTATTCTATGGCTGAAACCTATTTGCGTTAGGTTAAAATCGTCACCAGTTTAAAGCATTTACTAGTTTGTTAAAGGAACGTCCTTTGCGGGTAAGAGGAATTGATGGCATTAATAATCGGATGATACTATATTTTTATCAACGTTAAAAACTACTGAGCCGCGTTTTTGTAGAATGTAGAAAAGCGGAATATATTTCACTCTTCCGATAAAATAAAAATTTTTATAAGATAAAGTGATATCTTTATGAAATTTTGTCGGCAACGAAAGTTATTATTATTACATTCATTCCAAGTTTTTTGAATAATAAACGCATAATTTGCATAATTTTTCAAAGAATCAAAAAGCAGAGCAGTAATAGCATTGAATTGTAAAGAAAAGCAATAAAAACTTTTGATTTATTTCTTCTTTCAAAAAGGGCAACAAAAATAGCTTTCATCAAGTTTTTATAAGAATATTATGCTGCTTAGCATTCTCATAGGTTTATTTCAATTGGCATTTTATTGCATTTCCTAAACAATAACAATAATAAGTTATCGCTACCACAGAAATAACGTTAAAGGTAACAAAAACATCAAACATTGTATTTAAGTGCTGTGTGAATTTTATTGAATGCATTCAAAAATCAGTTGAAAATGTTAAGCAATCGTAAGAGCGTAAAATGTTTATAAAAATTCTAAAAAAGAAATTGGATGAAAAACGAATTGAATACTTTGCTCAGACTTATATAAAATCATGCAGAAAATAGAATTGCAAAAATGTAGGAGATCTATCATATTTTACTACTGTTTTTACTGCGCTAGAATAACAACAAAAACGTCGACAATGGCTATCATAATTCGCGCTATAAATCATTTTACTGCCAGCGATTTTACGGATGTTGGTTTTTCGATTTTGTTTGGGGTAAATTTACAAAAATGTAGCTTGTGAGGTTCAAAGGAAAATGGGAGGGGGATCCGTTGACTTTACGGATATTCATATATACCTAACTAATATTATTTATTGAAATATTTATTTTAGAAATTATAAAAAGAAGTAGTATTAGTTATAAAAAATTGTATTTAAAAAAATATACATATAAAATTATGTGTTCCTTTTTTGTATTGCAGTGTAATTTTTTTATTAAAATTTTTTTCAGTAAACATTTAGATATTTTCATCACAGAATTTTTTGTTATCAACAAAATGTTTCCTATTGTTGATTTTTTATGACAGTTTTTTTTTTGGAAAATTGATCAATATTCAAATTCTTTTGTAGCAATTTCTCTTTAATATACAAATTTCTACATTTATTCAATTATTAGAATAAGAATTATTATTCAATTTTCCTTCAAAAACCACAACGAATTCTCGTATTCTTCGAAATCTGAATTTTGAGGGAATGTTTCTAACTTTATTTTCACACATAAAACCGTGACGAACTAGTAGTAGTCGTTTAGTGATTTTTTGGAAATATTGCATTTTTAGTTTCACATTTTTTGAAAGAGGATTTTTTTTTATTTGTGAAATTATTTGTGGTTTTTTTGCCACAGAGAAAATGTAAGATTTCACGAAAAATTGTTTATTAACTATGCATAAATTCTTAAAAATTTATTCAGTACTTAAACAGAAACATTAAATAGAAAATGTACGATTTTGCAAAGCACATACAAAATTATTACATATATCAAAATTTTAGTTAGTTTTCGAAAATTAAGGATAAACATTGTTAATAAACGTTAACAACGGCAGCCTTGCACAACTGAAATATATAGTAATTTTATTGGCAACCATTGAAATCGTTCCTAATGTAACGTTTCAGTTCAATCCATGCTTCATAGCCTCTACACACTCTATCGCTTCAATGACTTCAATAACGTTTTTTTTACTGCTTTTACTTATTTATCGATTTCAGACCGTTCTGGCACGAGTTGATCGTCTGTCCTCTCGGTCTATTTATATTTTCATGTAGGTGTATATTTTTCCTTCCATCGGCCGCCTATTTGTTTTATTCTATTCTACCTTTGCTTTCAATATAAAATTTAATAATATCTACTGATAAAATCGTAACGGAGCTTTGGGGTGCTTTGATAGAGAAAGTAATAGTAGTTATTGTAGTTGTTGTTAGTTGGCACAGCTTCGTTTGTCATTCAAAACTATAACAATTCTCTTAATCGATTTAATTTCTATTGAAAATATTTTGGCATTCGATTTTATTGGAATTGAATCTGAATTTTTATTATACAAATTAAGAGCAATAGACTAATCAATTCATATTTCGTTTCTCTTTCGTTTTTGGCTTTTTCGTTTAGTTTGTGAACGGGGTGGGGGGAGAGGTGTTCGATAACGTCTTCTTTAGATAAAGATTTATTCGTTAATGTGGTTATTTTTTCTTTAGTGTAATGATAAACCTTACATCTTTAAAATTTAGTGTTGTAATTCATGAACAAAATGAATTTGTTTTCCCTAGCTTGAAACTTCTCCTCCTCTTTCCCTCTTGCGTTTATTTTGTGACAAAGGCGATGCTTAGGGAAGCTTTAGGTAACCAACCGTGCAACTTAACGAATAACAGTCTGAGCATTTGCGCTTTTCCCTTTTCACCTTCACCTTTTTTCGTTCGCTCCGTTCGTTTTTTTTTCTATTATTTTTATTCTCTTTAATCCTAATTAATTAAAATTTTGTCACTATCTTTTGCTTTTAATTTAAGTATTGCTTTATTCGTACGTTATGCATTTATGATTTCATGCTTGACTCGATTCCATTCAATCTCGGTTACGCCCCTATAATTCTCTACCTTTTTTACTGCAAGTGATGAGTGAATAATTTTTTTTTGTTGCTGTAACAAAAAATCAACTTTTATTATTAAAATCTTCTTTCTCTTTTAAACTTTACTCGTATTGATTCAAATCGTTTTCCCGGCACGTTCTCTTTCCTCTCTGTCAATTTAGTCCTTACGAGTTAATGCTTGATTAACTTTTCAAAATGATTATATGCTGTAAATTTTTTCCATATTGGGTGTTAACCATACTCATTAGAAGCATTAAAAACTTTTTTAAGAAAGGCGTTTCCGTTATTACTTCTTCGGCAGTTACATCTTTTGGAATTACTTCCTCTGTACTTCTTCTGTCTTCTGTCCTATTCTGTAATTACCCTTTTCACAGTTTGAAAAAACCCAATAATTCTAAAACTTTTCCACTATAATTGGTGATTTAATGTTGCTTTTGTAGCATTAATTATATCTTGCATTATTACACTCTGGTTTCTCTGTTGGATCAATCTGCTGCTCAATCAATCCCTGCTTTATAATTTATTCAATTATTTATTCAATCATATGAATTAGTTGCGAACGGAAATCTTATATAAATTGTTTAACCAATAGTATGTATTGAGTTTGGAGTAAGTCGCTAATGGTGTTTCGATTCGCATGGTTTCAAGAAAGCGTTTCAATTGCGTTGCGATGCTGACCAAAACAAATATCGGTAACTCTCTCTCCCCTTCAGTCTGTGCTATCTCATATATGGCATGTATGATATATATGATTTAGGATTCAATATTGCTGCAAGCATTTCAAATTAATACAATAAATAAAACCATAAATTCGCTTAGAGCAAAGAGAAGAAGCACTACTTTCAGTTCGACATATGTATCTTTGAACATATCTTACTTGGATGCCATACCTACTCCCTTCCATTTCCTCTCTCCTTCCTTCTTCCGCTATATCGCTCTCTTTCGCTCTGCCTTATTCTTTATTTTTTCTTTGGTGTTCATTGCTGCAGGTGCCTGAGCGAGTAAGAGCCATGAATGCAACTATAAAATTATTGCTCATCGTACGTGAACCGGTGACGAGGGCGATCTCGGACTACACACAATTGCGTAGCCATGCGGCGACTGCAAGCCTCCCTCTGGCCGAAAGTCCAATATCGCCGGCGTCAACGGCGACACTGTCGGCGTCATCATCGAGTGCGAAGCAGCAGAAAATTTTGGCATCACAGTCATTGCTTTACAATCGAATATCGGCCTACTCGTCAACGCAATTGCACGATAATTCAGTCAATCTGTCGGGAGAAGGAGGAGGTGGAGGATTAAGGGAAGCGAGGGAAGGAGGCACACATATTGCAGGATCTGGCAACGTAGTTGGAAACGACTATATCAATCGCCAATACAGCGCTAGCAGTGATTACACAACGGTACGGGTACCGAACCCTGCAGCCACGCAAACAACAACAAAGTATGTATTTTCGATGGGCAGTGGAACAATTTGTCTACTAGTCATATAAAAAAATGAATAATTTTATTTACTTCATTTGCAAAAACCACGGTTTGTAGATGTCACTCTGTTAGGGCGCGGTGGGTGTTCATTTTGTTAGGGTTCAAAGACATCGCTAGGATTGCTTTTTACTAGTTGGTTTGATTGGACTGATTGGCTAATATTAAAAATATTATTACTGGTCCTGACTGAATAACTGACTGGCTTTTTGAAAATTTTTTGTTGTTTTTGAATTTAAAATTAAAGAATGCGCAAAAATGAAAGAATACCCCGATGCTGTTCGGTTGACGTCAGCAACTGTACCAGCAGTGAAACGGACAACAAAAACAGAAAGTGATTTTTTAATGGAATGATTTTTACGGAAAGGTCGTTTCTTATTTTTGCCTTTTTAATGAAATTGAATTTTACCAAAATTAAATCAATTGTTCTTTTTTTGCCTTTTCGCCGCCATTACAACGTTATTCTATGAACACGTGCAGAACATTCGAAGAATTAGCCATCTTTCCCAACGGAACCGTCAACGAGTCCTACCGTCCTCTTACCATCTCTATGTATCATCTGCACCTACATCGCTGGCTGGAAGTCTTCCCCCGGGAACAATTATTGGTCGTCAATGGAGATCGCTTAATTGATGATCCGGTATCGCAATTGATGCGCATCGAAACATTTCTGGGTAAGATTGAAACAAATGAAGGCAGCGAATAGAATGTAGAGAGAAGATAATACAATAACAATAACAACATGAAAGGAAATGGCTGGGTGGTAACGAATAGGTCTGCTAGTTACGAGTGTAAGGTAGGGAATATTGTGAATGGAATCATAAAATAAATTGCAGTGACGCAATTAATTTAATGAATTTTATTTGACTTTCCATTGAGATAGCTAAATTATTAATAAATTTTTGGAACGCAACAAAGTCTATTGAACAGCTTCGTCTCTAATTTTTTTAATTCGAACTTAAATAATTTCAAATGGGCAGAAACAGGGTTTGAGCTTAATTAAAAAATGGGTTTGAACTTAATTAAAGCCTCGTCTTTACGCATTACTTTCCTTTATCAAGACTCTTTTCATTCAGAAAATTTACACACGTGGTAAGAATCAAATTTATTTCGAACTAATATTCTCCCCAAGGAATTTTAAAGTAAGAGGAATATTATATTATTCTGTCTACAAAATATCCTAGAAGATTCCATCCAATCAATTAAATTTCAATAGATGTAGGAGGTGTGATTGTTTGGCTTTTGTGACCAACATAACTTCAGCTTCCTCTCAATTTTGCTTCTAAATTATTACGAGAAAATAAATTAAGAATTAATTTTTTGAATGCTATTTTTGAATGATTTATTGAATGCTTTTGATGTTTAATTTAAATAATTTACTAACTGGTAGAGTTTATTTTATTGGATTATATAATCGAAATGCAAAATAGAGTACACCACAATGAGAACAGAGTGATGCACACAGTGATGTCGTGCAAGGATGACAGTTGCAAAACTATTTTATCCTTTACTAAATTATACCACAAACCGCATGACAAGTGGTTGACTATTTGGGAGAGCCTTTTTCTTTTTTGATAAGATAGAATTATATTTGACCAATAAATGGCAAATTTAAAAGTCCAAAAAAGTACTTTTGTATAAATACTTGAATAAAATATTGAAAAAATTTTTGTATTTGGCAAACTTGGCAGTTTTTATTTAAAAAAACAACAGCATTTAGATATCAAAATAAAAGTATTTAATAATAAAAATAAAAATTATTATTTGTTCATTTGTGAGAATTATAAATTCTGATAAATTGAAAAACGGGTTTTTAAAAAACGCAGGAAATTTTAAATTTTATTACATTATTTTGGAAAAAACTTTTTATATAAATTGGTTCATAGCCGTTTTGCTAAATTGCTATAAGGGATCGACTCCAATTATTCGTGGAATGTATCCTTAATAAAGTGACCCCCTTAGCTAGCTTGCTTCGGTCTTTATAGAAGCAACGATTTCTACCTTATTTTGCTTTTTTGAACACCTGGAATGTTATCGGAATTTACAGCTAGGCAAGCGTGGAAAATTTCATCCCCGAAATAGTTAGTTTTAAAGGGGTCCCACCTTTTGAAATTTTTAAAAAATAACTGAACTAAATAACTGGAAGTAAATAACTTTTGAAATGTTTGAATTCATTTTAAAATTAATAAACTTTTGAAATGTTTAAACTCATTTTTCACTTAAAAATTGTACACTTGAGAATTCAAAAAGAAATTAATAAACCGGTTGGCTGATTCAAATCACTTTAGCTTCTGTTAAATCAATTAAAAATATTATGTAAATTCTGAATAATCTCAGAATTTATTGAAATTTGCTACAAGCATATTTTTATCAATCAATTAAGGAAAATCAATAACCTTTCTTCTCTTGCTTTATCTCTATCCTCCTCTCACTCTCTGCCCCCTCTCTCACTCTGTTTTTTCTCTAACAAAATCTTCTGATAAGTCTGCCTTCTCTTTTTATATATTTTTTCATTGACAGGCATCGAACATCGCATCACCAGCAATCATTTCTATTTTAATGAAACGAAAGGATTCTATTGCTTGCGCTACGACAGTGGCGACCGTTGCTTACGCGAAACGAAAGGACGAAGACATCCCCACGTCGATCCGATAGTTGTGTCAAAATTGCGTAAGTTTTTCGCCGAGCACAATCAACGCTTTTATGAATTAGTTGGTGAGGATCTTGGTTGGCCGGAGGAGTAGAGAATGAACCAAGAATGGACAGACAATTGATGCATAGACGCGTAAAGTTAGTGAAGAAATAGGATATAAAAAAATTCTTGGAGTGTCTGTCATAAATTTGATTCTTTATTTGGTGTAAAATTTATTTGATAAAAATGACAAAATAGCACGAATTGAGAATAAATTAATGAATGAGTTTATGAATGCGCTGAATGCGTGAGTGAATGAATGAATGCATAAATGAATATCGTAATCAATGCATGACTGTGTGTGTGAATTTTTGCGTCATAATGCGAATTTACGTAAATGTGTCTAGAAAATTCACATACCAAAAAATTCATCTGCGTGCAAGTTATAAAATTTATTGAAAAAATTAAAGTTTTAAGAAATTATGACACGAAAAAACAACAAAAGTATTGCAGCAATAAATTATAATAAATTTATCAAAGGTTCATACATAACATAAATACATGTTTACATATTTACATAGATACATACAGTGATAAAAAAACATATACATATCAATAATTATATAAGAACAAGAAAAAACAACAGAGTGAGTATTACTAGATATATGCTATATATCTGAAGTTAGTAAAAATGAATGTTATATTAATGTGTGAATTGGGGGGGGGGCGTGTGAATTGAATTAAGGAAATTTTTATTTCAAAAGATTGTATGTAATGATCGTGACTCAAATTATTTCGAAATTATCTCGAATTATATCTTTATGAAATTGGCGAAAGGATGAATAAATGAATAGATGAATGCTATCGTAATTATTAACTAATTAAGCTTTTAATTTATAAATTTTAATGAGAAAATTGTAAAATTTTTTCAATTTTCTGCATGCGTGGATGACTGTATTGCCGGAAGTAGTGCTAAAATTAGTGACAACAACAAAAGTGTGGTAAAAGCAAAGAACAAATGAAACATATCAAATATATTTAGAGTAACTAAACATATCATTAAACGTGTCATGGTGCAGTCTAGCATTATTCCATTTTCTATTACTTTTGCCTCTTAAGACAAAAGTTCGTAAATTATTTTTTATAAATATTATAAAATATTGATCTACTATAGAATAAGATTTAACGATAAGAGTATTTTAACAGTATCTTAAGAGTATCCTAAGAATATTTTAAGACCATTCTAAAATCATGTGCAATAGAAACAATTTTTTATAGTTTTATTAAGAATTGTTTTATATTGATTATATTAATTTTTTTCGCAATCAGTGCCATCAATGATAAAATCAGTAATTACCACAAGCAACATCGTAACAAATTTATTGTTTCATACGCGTAACAAAAATTATTTCTACATAAATGCGAGACAGCCTTTTTATACTTTTACGTCGTTTTTCGTTTAATTTATTATTGAAATATATATCGTGACGATTATTATCGGTGTTTCGTGAATTAAAATATTCGTGGGGCAAACATGATAATAATGATAGAGTTTAAAGCGGTAATTATGTTGATGAGGATAATAACTATCACGATGATAATGGAAATGGTGATAATTATAAAGGCCGACGCGTTTATAACGCATTTAAATGTATGCGCATTTCAAAGTTGAATTACTTTGGCGACGTGTAACTTTTTTCTCCCTCTTTCTCTTTGTCTCCTTCTCTGTCACTTTCAACATTTACATGATATAATGCATGTTTATCACCGTGGTATATAACTTAGTATATATCGATTGTGTGGTGGGTGTATAACGAGTGTGTGGGTGTGGGTGGGTGTATAACGTTTTACGAGTTACGAGTGGGTGGGTGTATAACGTTTTATGTAAAAACGAATTTATTTATTTTATATAGGATGCGCGTTTGTAGTTTAATGTATGTGTCTTCGGCTGAAACAACAACAAGCTATTAATTATATATCATGAAACCCGTCAGACTCCTACGGTTTAAATTTGAATTTCACAAATTTCAATTTAATTCTACAGGATTTCATTCAATTTTAAAATTTAAATATACTTTCAACCTAAATTAAAAAGTTCAAGTTTAATGTTACAAATTTGAATAAAACTTAAATAAAACAAATTTAAATAAAACTTAAATAAAACAAATTTAAATAAAAATACAAACTTAATTTCGATTTCACAAATTGTAGTATTGTCTAATAATCATAGTTTGAGCTTTGCAAATTTAAAATTGATTTTAATGGATTTAAATTAATTTTTAAAAATTTAAATTTAATCTTGGAAATTTCAAACTGATTGCACAAATATAATATGTTTTCATACGAGATAATTTAATACAAATTTAGTTTGTTTTAATAAGAGAAAATTTCAATTAAATTAACTTAAAAAATTAGTGTTTTAATAAAACCGTTTTTTAAATATTTTTAAATTAAACGAATTTAAAAAATAAAAAATTAAATTTAATTAAGAAGGCGCAGTTTCAAATTCCATTCAATCATTAACGCTTTTTCGTAATATCTTCTTTATACCTCTTCACACTTTTTCCAATCAACGTACTTTAATCTCTATGGTTCCTCCACATATTTCATAGATCAATTCTTGAATAATGAAATTTTTAATTATGAAATATTGTTCACCATAATATTCTTATCATTATTATCAATAAAGCATTAAGAATCACACTTTCCTGAAGGTTATGACCTTTTAGATTTATTTTTGGTTTTCAAAATTAAAATTTTAGGTTAAAAATTTTTGGCAAACTTAAACAGCTAACTAAAGCCGTATTGAAAGTGCAAGAAAATCTGCGCAACATATTATCAAACAGTAAGAAAATTCAAATAAAAACTCATTTAGTTATTTAAATTACAATTAGTTTAATAATAAAATTTTTAAATTTAATAAAAAACTATTCACACAATCTACACAATAAAACAAAATACAAATAGAAAATAAAGTAAAGAAATAGTAAAAAATATACAACAAACTTTAGTGGAAATTATTAATTTGTAATTATATACATTTATTATATTTAATTTAATTATATACTTTTATTTAATTTTCGCGTAAAAGTAATTGACTTTTATTCTAAACGTAATAATAAAATAAGTAAGAGTCGATCAAAAATTTAGAAAAAAATTTAGAAAAAATTTAATATAATTAATATAAATTTAATATATAATAACTTTAACTTTCATAGATTTAACTATCATAGATTTAGTGAAACAAAAACATATCATATCGCAAGATACAACCAAAATGAAATCGAAACATATCAAATTGCGCAAAGCAATACAAATTATACTAAATTTAAATAAAATTACTTTAATAAATATATAAATGCTAAATTTACATAAATATGCAGTATTATATTAAGCGTTTTATGAAGAATATTTTAATTTGATAATATAAAATATTATAAAAATGTAAAAAAAGAAATAAAACTCACAAAAATTAAAACATATAAAAGCGTGAAAAAAATTATAAAATCACTAAAGATAGAAAAGCGCAATGCGTGTTTTACAAAAGGCTATAATTTTTTTATGTAGTGACTTTTTTCCACCTGAATTTTTTACAAAAAAAACAACAATTTTATAGCAATATCGTTAGCATACCATAAGTGTAAGTAAAATAATAATTCTTAAAAAGAATATTTTAATCTATATACGATGTATATATAATACATACAAGTTTAAGTAAATACTCTTAATAAAATTTAGTAAAATTTAGCGCCAATTATATTAAGTCTATTAAAAAATTTAAATATAAATTTTATAAAAATATATTTTCGTTTAAATGTCGTTAAAAATTCTTTATAATATTTGGATGAATAAACACGCAGAGTTTTTTTATACATAGTTTTCTGTATTTCTGGAAATAATTTTAAAAATCACACCCTTTTAAGCGAAACCTTAAATTAAAAATTAAACATTGAAAAGTTATAAAATATCTTTGCAATATTTATAAATAAAATTAAATTTAAATAATTCCAGTGAACACCAAAATTAAACGCAATATACAATTTATTAAATACTAAAGATGATTAAATTTATTATTTTTTTTCTTGCATATTTTTTGATAATGTATTTAAACACCAAAGCTTATTTTATAATTTTGCTTTTAAATATTAAAAAATCTCAATAAATTATACACTAAAACGAAGCACAATTGCAACAACTATACAAATAAGAATAAAGAAAGAAAAAATTATCAAAAACTGCAAAATATCAGAGAAACACAAACAACCAGCAAACAGTTTTATTGAGCAAAAATAATTTAATGTAAATAAGACAACGAAATTATTTTTTACAAAAATTATCAGGCTTTTTTTAATGAACCCAAAAATAAAAAAATTAACATAAAAATACACAAAAAATATACAATCATAAACAGACATATAAAGTTAAGATCAAATAAAATTTCAGAAGAATAACATTCTATTTTTAATTGAATTCAATTCTCAGCAACAAAATTGTCGCTTATAATCACTGATATAACTGTGAACCACTATTACAGTCATTGTCAATATCATCAAAATGCAGTTATCGGCAATATTATTATATATTTATAATAAGCTCAATATTTTTTATAAATAATTTATTTCAAAAATTTATAGATTACGCAGCCAAACACATAATACAAACTACTGAATAAATGTCATCGGGTTTCCGCTTTTGGTAAATTCTTCTTCTGTCGAATTCCAAGCAGTTGGCAATTTTAGTGCGATAAATTTATAATTTTAGATAGAATATATTAGAGAATTTTAGAAATAGGAATCAATTAAACTCTAATCGATAATTTCATCAGCTTCCTTAAGAATGGTCAGAGCTTTTTTAAAATAATTTTTATCGAGTATGTATTACCACAATTTCCTTCTGTCTATCCCGGTCTGAACTTCATAAAATACAGTCTAATTATTAAACCCTTGACTTGGTTGATCTCAGGACACAAAAATTACACAGGACATGAAGGAGATCAAAATTAAAAATAAAAACAAGTAAAAATCAATTAAAAATAATTTTGAAGTTTGTTATATTTTTGTTATAGCTCTTTTGATGTTTTCCGCATGATTATCTTCTTATTATTAGGAACGACCACTCTATCACAACAACAGCAACAACAAAGGTATAAATAATAACACTAAAGTAATCCTACAAATATGTACTTCCCAGATAAATCAACTTGTATATCTTTAAGAGCTTGAATATACTTTCAATGTCAATCGTCTAGTCATTATAAATTATATACAATAACTAAATGTCATATAAAATACACTTAATCCAATAAACATATTACACTTTTACCTTGAGCTCAGTTTTGTTCATATTATTTTTGCACTGAATTAGAAAAAAACTAACAATTTTTATATATAATAAATTAGGGTAAAAACCAAGAATTTTTTAATTGTAGAAAAAATTAGTATGCTGATTTTAATTAAAAATTAAAATAGTCTAGAATCGTTTGCTGCCTCTCTTAAAATATTATCAGAATTAATAAAAATTTAAAAGAATTTCACTTGTTTTGCACTGTTTCGAACTTACTGAATTTTTTAGTTGTTTACTTTTCAAAAATCAGTGCTTAACTCTATGAAAATATACTTCACGTTTTCAGAAAAATCTATTTAAAAACCTGTTATAACATACGAGGCAAAGTAATTGTATTGATATTAATGATAACATATTTGAATTAATCACTGATTAATCATTAATCTCTCACTTTCATCTTTTATCTCTATCTATATTTAAACATATTTTTAAATAGCATAATTTTCACACGCATATTTATACATATTTATTATTAATATTACAAAGAATATACATAAATCAATTTATAAATGAATATTTTAAAGATTAAATCACAAGAAATCTAAGAATTAAATTTTCTATTCCTTGAATGTACGAAAGCGAAAAAGGAAACCGAATACGATATAAGGAAACATTTTAATCATGAAACTTTAATGTACCTTGATTGCCATAACTTACACATACGAATACACAATTACATTATTAAATATATATACATACATATATTATATACATAATTATGTAATTAAGAAAAACAAAATTCAAAAATAAATACAAACGTTTATTCTTTTCAATTAATAAAAACAAATATTTCTAATGAAAATAATTCCTAAACAATTATTGTATTAATGCAAATGTTGGTCATGGAATAATTGGTGTGAAATGATTGTAACAAAAACAACAACAATAAAAAAGTAACAACAAAATAAAATTAATAACAATCACTTAAAATATTTACGAGAAAGGAAACGATTGACGATATTTGGATGGAATGTACGATAGACTCGAACTTGAAAATAGCTTCCACATTTTCATAAGTGAACCAATAACGGTATCTCTGTTGTGACTAATACAACAGATCTATTGAATGACTGCTCCAAACAATTGAGTCGATGGAAACTGGGTGAGTTTAACTGAGGTGAGATTACGTTAGTTACAAAGGTGGTAAAGAGCGTTGGAGAAACGTCCTATTATTCTGACGATACGATTAGCGGAGATTAAAACCTTTGAATACTTCATTTACTTATGCGTGCACTTGACAGGGTGTAATAGAAATTTCGTTTGATTACTAATTATACTTTCCAGTGAAAACTTGCAAAATTAGTTTGGGAATATTATGATGAATGGAAAATTTAGATAATTCAATAAATCGCCTTAGTAGTAGTTTCTCGAATTAAATAAGCTACTGTAGTAGAAGAATTAACTATTGCAATTTGATGAGAAATTATTGCACCGAATGAAAGGAGAAAATCTCAGTTTATAAGTATTTGCCTTGTGCTGCTCCCCATTCATATTCATTCAATATTCTATACTTAAATAAATATTACGTGTGATAAATGCCATCAATTGGTTTCTCTTAAAAAATAATATTTACATTAAAATGTATTATGAGATATTTTCTAATTATTTGGGTTAATTATGAGAGTAAACTGTCCGCTTATTTGTGATTTGTTAACTTCATTAAGAGCGTTGGTACGACTTGACCTGCCATAACGAATTTTTTTATGCCTTTTTACGTGGGCGTCTTAACCAGAATACGCTACATACGGAAAGATTATATTATGGGTAAAATTGTTTTGTGGATTATCTTATACATAAATATTTTCATCCCAAGGTCGTAATATTGCTACCACCCTGTATATGTCACCCCGCATGAACGTTATTATTTATTCTCAAAGCCTCTCATCAAATATTCTAAATAGTTTTATTCTAATATTTTATATTTACTCTCATTGATAATGTTGTAACTAAAAAAGAGATTGTGCACTCTCAATTCACCTCAATGAAGAGAGCTTTAATTCTATTTTTTAGTGTACGTGCGTTTGTAGCATCTGCTGTTAGTTTACGCTGCCATTTAGTATATAGAAAATAACATTTCCCACCACAAATAGACAGAAGTGAGAAGATTTTTGCTATGATTACATTGGTTTTATAGAGCAGCAAGTCCCTTAATTCAGTAAAATATATTTGATTTCGAAAAGCTTTAAAGACTGCAAAAAATAAACACTAGCAAAAAATTCTGAGTAGTTTCATCCATATACTCTTGACGCTGAAAATTAAAGACACCCTTCACTCGAAACCAGTTTTTCTATTGCTTTTGACACAGCTACAGGCTTCTTCAGAAACTAGAACCACTTTGTACTAATTGTACAGAGCAAATACATGTGTGATAGTGAGGAGAGCCCTATCTCTTAATCTTTGGTGCTGTTGTACGTGACATCAATAACAATTACATTTATGGGATTGATTGTAAAGTATACTATTTGCTCGTTTGAATAAAAAGCCTTTCGCCTTCTCGCATCACATAATTTCGACTGAATAATTGTTCGTTAAAAATTTGCTATTCTTCTTGAAACGCGAATAAATCCATGATTACTAAATTCAAAACATAAAAATAGATCATATTGTATTTTCATAATGGTTGTTGTACTGGGAACGAAAGTAGTTTGGCGCGGTGCATCATACATATTGCACGGTCAAAAATTCAAACTTGTATCCACTGGACGTAAAGGAATCTCAAATTTACAATCGGTGAGTTCACAAAATTGTCTCTCTCAGTCATTTGAAATTCCACGCCGTTTTAAAAAAGATTTATGAAACGTTAATAATTAAAGTTTAAATTGTTTGTACGTATAAAGTAAGTTTTATTTCAGAATTCTCTCATTTTATCAATCTTTTTATCTGCTTAAACCCAATAGAACTGTTATAGTTTTTAGAGTTAGTTATGTTTCAGATTATCTCAAACTAATTTGAAAAATTGTCAAATGGACTTCAGAATAAAGATATCGAGTTCAGAAAGGTACGAATATAATTCAGACTCAATTTTAGTTTTCAAATTAAATTTTAGAAATTTTCAATTGATCTTCGAATTTCTTCGAAGGGACTTCACTTTTTTCAAATCAACAAGTATCAACAATATTTCTACTTTCCTGAAATCCATATCATTATTGTGGATGTGGATATTGTGGATGAAAATCTCCAAGCACAATTGATTATTCTGAAGTATACTTGTAAATTTTTGAAGTGAATTTGACTAGACTAGAAATAGAACTTAGTGCACGATTTAGTTCTGATTATTACCAGAATTAAATACTAGTTAATGCATTAAAAGTCTGAATCTGATACTACTGGTGATTTACGGAGAATTTTAATAATAGAACGCAATGATTAAACAATTTTCTATTCTCCAATACAGTCGCATAAAATTAGCTAAGCTTTTGCGGAGCGTATCAAAAGCAATATTTTATTATTAAAAATAGTCGATTTTAATTGTTGTAATTAAAAGCTTAATAAATTTCCATACACTTGCACAAATTTTAATAAATTTCATACGCAATATACATCGGCTATTTAATCAATATCTTACATATCTGATCAATCACCTATGCTTATGAACGTGTTTACTGGTCAGTGGATTATAATTATTATTCTTAATAGATATAAACAAACACAAAGGGAAGAAATTGATCATTTCTCTCGGTCCCGCTTTCTTGCTTTCAACCGAATATAGCCCAACTCTTTTATCGCTGAAGTCTGCATGCATTAAAATTAATTTGAACTGCTTTAATCGTTGTTTTTTAATTTCTTCCCACTGTATTTGTTCTCATTCGTAAAGCTTTTCCTCATGGATGTTTATGCAAGAAAGTTGAAGAGAGTTATCGATAGAGAAGGACGGAGAGAGAAGAAAACAGGAGTGACGAGAGTGGTTAGAAACTCTCTCACGCCATCTGAAAGAACGAAATTGGGTGCCCATATTAATTTAAAAAATATGTCCATATTTTTAAATATTAAAAAAAATGTTTAGACAGATGTTTTTGAGTTTAAACATTGTAAAAATATAATACTAATCTTCTTTCCTTGCATAGACACTGGAAAATTTTGATAAAACCAATCACATCCAACGAACTGACGAACAATGGCTTAATGCAAAGGACTACGATTCAATGCCGGGTCCTTCGAAATTACGTTCGATTTCATTCTTTTTGCCGGGGGGTATAAAATGCAATGCGCGAAACAAATTTAAAACAATCCATTTAAACCAATTGTCTTTTCTAGGAAAATTATACAATGCGAATTTGATTGATCTTCATAAAAGATTACGAAGCACTTACGGTGATATATTTCGTATGCGTGGCATCTTAGGCAAACCGGATGTTGTGTTCACCTATAATCCGTCCGATTTCGAAATAACGTATCGGAATGAAGGAATATGGCCCATACGCATCGGTTTGGATACATTCACCTATTATCGTCAAGTGAAGAGACCCGATGTATTCCGTGGTGTTGGAGGTTTAGTTTCTGAGTTAATACTCAATATCGGTTTTATGATTCAAAACAATTTTTCAGTTTTGGCCATTTCAATTTTTGTTTATTCGCAGTCAGGGCAAATCATGGGCTGATGTTAGAAATAAAGTAAATCCAATACTGATGAAAGTTCAGAATGTTCGACAGAATCTGACACAAATCGATTTAATTGCAACCGAATTTCTAAGCAAGTGAGTTTAATAATTAATTAATTCATTCATACATATAAACCCAATGCTAAATTAATTTAGGCTTGAACGAGAACGAGACCCTCTTACCGGTTATTTAAAGTTCAATTTTTTGGAAGAGCTCAAAATGTGGGCGTTCGAATCAATTTGTTATATTGCTTTGAATACTCGTATGGGTCTAATGACTGACACACCCGATCCCAACGCGCGGCGTCTCGCCGAAAATTTAGCTACATTCTTCCAATATAGTTATGAATACGATGTGGTTTTGTCGTTCTGGCAATATTACGAGACTGCCGGTTTTAAGGTTCTGATGGAAGCATACGATAGTATCACCGATATTACGATACACTATATAGAAGCTGCAATGGAGAAATTCAAAGCTGAGGAAAATGTGGAAGCCAAAAGTGTTTTGGAGAAGTTGTGTCGCGTAGACAAACAGATTGCTATTGTTATGGCAATGGATATGTTGATGGCCGGTATCGATACGGTAAGAGTTATATGAAAAATAATTCGAATTTTCTAACTCAATGCTTGTATTTGTTGTAAGGTGCGTAATTCTGAATTAAACTGTTATTTATCGATAACTATTGATCCACTAATACGCTAGCGTTATTGTGTCTGGATGTGTAGTCCAGAGAAGCAAGTGCTTTACAACAGTCGGTCCATTATAATAATTATTATTATTATTGCTTTTTTCAATTTTTAGACCTCATCAGTCTTTATGACTACGCTTTATTTGATCGCTACAAATCCCGACAAGCAAGAAGCTTTACGTAACGAATTAAAAACGATCATGCCCGAACGGAATACTCCCCTAACGCAGGCAAATACCAACCATATGCCCTACCTGAGAGCGTGTATCAAAGAGGCACTACGTATAACACCTATTACGCCAGGAAACGTTCGCTTAGCAGGCAGAGACATAGTGCTATCTGGTTATAGAGTGCCGCAGGGTACGGGCGTTATCATGGGCGTGATGGAGTTGGCCAATTCAGAAAAGTACTTTGCGCATACTAATCAGTTTTTGCCTGAGCGTTGGCTTAAACACGGCGCCGCCGCGTGTCCTGCAGCTAAGGCGACCAATCCTTTTGTATATCTGCCATTCGGTTTTGGACCACGAACTTGTATCGGCAAACGTATCGCGGAAATGGAACTTGAAACACTGATGGCGAAAATCATTCGTAATTATCGAGTGACTTGGGAGGATACGAAACCGTTACAATATATTTCAAATATCATTGTTTTGCCAAAAATTGGTGAAGTTAGTTTTAAATTCGAAAAGTTGGATTGAAGTAAAAGAAAAATATGAATTTTTTGTTTGTAAATATTGTTAATATTATATTTTACTGGTAATGGTAAATGTTTCAATAGTGTCTTTTTAGCATACTAAAAAATTTACTCTATTGATAAATTAATCAGAAAATTAATTGTCTTTTTATAGAAAAGTGTTATGTGTTTTTTCTGATATTCTAGTGATATTAGTTATGAATTAAGTTAACTTAAAAACAAAAACTAAATGGGAATTAAATTGTTTAATTTTCTTTTATTCAAATAAATCATGGATTCTTCGACATTGGTTGATGATTGGCCTTATCAATATTGAAAGAATATTATTTATGATAATAATTCATAATTTCAGTTCAAAATGCTGGCAATAAATTTTTATAAAGACCTTTTTATTTCTTTTCGACCTTTGTGCTTGTGATAAAGCGCCATTGTGATGAAACATGAACGGAAGAGTAAAATGATAATGAAATAACGGGACTATGACTATTTTTTTAAATGTACAAAAATAGTATTTTAGAGTAGGTTAGAGTATACTAAAGATAAACATGTTTTACCCGATTGCCTCGAACTAATTGATGTCTGATGTAAAAGCGATTGCTTGATCTAATGGAGCGTCTTCATTTAGCGGATTATCCCGTCACTACGCTCCAGCTGTCAATTAAACGAAGCGTTTAAAACATTTTGGGATTATAAAATTCTTTATTATTTCATTGCATTTCAATTTGAAATTTCATTTTCATTTTCATTTTATTTTAATTTAAAGCTATTTTTTTTTCTTCAATTTTACTTTCAATTTCTTACATTTTGCATAATTGACACTATTTAATAATACATTTACAATTAAATGATGGAGAATTCATATTGTTTACATCTTTTATTTTTGGTATTTGTAGATTTTTTTGGAGAGTTTCTGTATTGAGGTGGATTTCTAAAATATTGTGGTAAATAATCGGTTTTTATTCTACTTCAACGTCTGTTTCTGCCGCGAAATCTATTCTTAAACGATTGTTGTGGGACATATTTTTTCTCGGGTGGAGGTGGTGGGAGGGGTGCTGGTGATGGTGATGATGATGATGGCGTTGAATCTACAACGCTAGTTCCATCATTTTCTTTAAACTGTGGGGAAGAATGAGCTGAAATAAAAGAGATCGAAAGGGAGATAGAAAGAAAGAGAAAGAAAGAGAGAGAGATGGATAATAGTACGGGATTCTGAACGATTTATTTAGTTTACAGTTACCCAGATTTAACTCAGCCAATTCCTGAATTGTTGTAACATCGCTACTACTTTTCAATACGCCTTCTGTGGGAACGCTTGTGCCGAAATTTGGTGGCGATCCTTAAAGGAATAAAACTAATTTATAGATGGATGTTCATACTAGTAGATCCTATGTGAAGAAGGAGGGTTCAGGTAATGAAAAAATTAATAAAAAAAATTGTTAATCACGAATCGATGAAAATGTTGGTTTAATGGCGAAAGAAAGCGAAGAAAAATGTAGTTTAATGCAAAACGAGGAGGGAGGGAAAGGAGAGAGATGTTGTGGTGGTTTGAAGGTTTGCTTGCTTGATGATTAATTCGGAACATTTATATCGATATTTTGCAAACGAACCGATTGGACTGTAAAACGTATCCTCAGAAGATGAGGCTGAGGTCATTGCTGAATTCTCGCCCATTTCTACAACCGGTGGCATAGCGGAAGCTGTGTCATGATCTGGAAGCGGTGATGGCGATTTTGATGGTGATGATTGTGCCGAAGCGAATATTGAATTTGCTGACGATGTTGAAATTAATGAAATCGGTGTTGGTGGTGGTGTAGAAGGAGGTGTTGGAGGCGTTGTTGGTGATGGGGATATAGATGGCGGTGATGGAGTTGGCTGCTGATCATCATGTGCTGCAGATGTTGATGACATTGCTAACGATCCTTTTGATTTCCTTGTACCTCTAAAGCTATTCTCGCTTAATTTTATTGACGACGATGACAACAAAATGGATGGGGAGAAGGAGGAAAAGGTGGGTAGACCATTGGGACTGTCATCATTGGAAAGTGCTTGTTGGACCGAGCATATGAAAGGAATAGTAGAAACATAGACAAAATACTAACTTTGGTTAAAATTACGATGTTTTAGAATCTGGCCACAAAATCCGGGTGTGTTTAATTCCAAAGCTTACCTGCCACGGCTGTGGGGCCAAGGGTCGGCAAATGTGGTCTAGTCTTCACCAACTCCTCCCGCTCTTCAGACTGTGATGGCAAGTCGTTATAAGTTATCATTTCCATTGGTTTTGCTTTATCGCTTTGGTGGGCTGCGGAAGGAAAAGATTGATAAGAAATAAAAGACTTTTTTATAACATTCTGTTTTTAGAAAGTTTATCCTTTCCAAAGATTTTGACTAACACCAGCTAAATGTCAATTAAGTAAGACTATTCCCCCTTTCTTTCCTTCCTCTCTTCTGCATTTTCCCCCTACAACCAAACAATCCATTTACCTTCTCGCTCCTTTTCTTCTTGTTCGCTGCCACGAGATGTTGCATTTTCATTTTCCAGTATTCTTGGCGCCTCCACTGATTGCTCCGAACCGCTATCAATATCAGAGAGTGGCTCTGTTTTTATTTCAGTAATCGGTTTGGGCATAAGAAGATGCTTATGATTATCACTCTTCTTTATCTCCACGCTTTGATCCAGCAATGACTTGTTCGCGTTAGTTTTTTCTGGAGAATTTGATAGTCCATTTAGAATGTTTCCTTCATTCTCGTTTTCCGGCTGCAGAACAGTCTGGGTTGCAATATGATTAAAATCTTCAACATCATCTTCCTTTTCTTCGGCGGAGTTTTTATTCGTACTGGAGTCGCTTGAAATGCTGGGCTCATCACTGCTTTCCTCTTCATCCGGTTGAGGCACAAAGTCGGGATCATCTTCGGAATCGGCATCTGCATATTTGGTCAGCATTTGATCGAAAGTCAAACCCTGATCTGAAGGATCATCGCAGAGTTCTAAAACAGGCTGGCGATTTGACTTATTATTGTCGGTGTTCTGAAATAAAAAGCGTGATTAATAGTGGATTTATTTACTATAGCCTCCTTCAACTCCCACTCCTTCTTCCTCCCTCATTTCCTCTCTGTACCTCATCTTTTTCGCCGCGTTCATTCTGTATATATTCATGTTCAGTAAAATCATGTCCTCCCGGCAAACAGTGTTTACCCGGTTGACAGATAGCAATCGATAACAGAGCACTTATGCGACTTGTGAAGCAGCCTGTACCGTTAAATCTGAAAACATTTGCTTGGTCTTCATAGCGCTGAATGTTTTTCAAACCATCGAAACGTATGGCGCGTAATTTGCGTCGACGTGTTTGTAAAAAATATACCATATCATAAGCGGTTACCGGTCGATTACCGATTAAGAAAGCACCAAATGATAGAGCAATACGAATAATGCGCAGCATCACAATTAACGTGATAAATATACCCCAACTGTAGGGTCGAACAAGTTTAACGCGCAATGAGTCTGTACGGAATAAGACAAAATATAGACGTTCAGAAATATTTAGAAGTTAGTTGGGAAAGTGTTAAGCCATATGGTGTACCTTTTGGTAGACTCCATTTAGCTGTTTCTTCTATACTACGCAGCACGCGATCACCACGATCGATTACAAATTGGCCAATACGTGTGGCGGCAAACTTTCCAGCCATTTCATACATTTTAACGTAGAAGCCATCATTATTGTCAACGAAATCTCGTACCTCATTATCATCATCATCATCATCATTGACGCTGGAATCTGCAGAAAATCGTTTCGCTTGATCTTGCTGTAAATCTTTGATCATTTTGATAATTGTGCTAAATGTACTAGAATACAAAGAGAAATTTAAAAAAGAAAATTAACATGAAAAGAAGAAGAAAATCAATTGAAAATAACGAACAAAAATTTTGTATTACAGTACTATAATTTTTGATTTGGCTTTAATGGCTTTACTGCCATTTTGCAGCCGGTAATCAATGGAGTATTGCCGGAGGGATGATAATTTCGAAAAAAAAAAACAAAAAGCAAATCGTATTGTACTTTGTTCCGTGATAATTATAAACGATTAAAATATTATGGGATTAATGTTTATTTTTAGAGAAAAGTGTTGTTGGTGATATTTTTTAGTAACTTCATCACTAAAAATAATCAGAGTTTCCAACATTTTTTCGGTAGAAGTGCGGAACAAAGACTTTGTCGGTGAAAATTAATCTCTTTTTCATTTACTAAAGAACAAAAAAAAAATAGTACCGAGATGGAAACATCTCTGAAAACGGTTTATTTTCAAACCTGCCTCGAGAAGGGATGATGGAAATATTTTCATATAGTCCTATACATTTGCCCTTTTGTAAAACTTAACGAACTTCAAGGAATAGTAATGAAATTTGGAAGAAGGGAAAACTTTATGAGAATGAAATATGAAATTTTTTAGCATTTTAAAATTAATTCCACGAAAAATCTAGGGAAATGCTTCGAACACAAACATTCTGTGAGTTCTGTGAAAATTTATTTTAGTTCTTGTGAGGATTTATCAAGGAGTCGCTTGTATTGATTGAGTAAAAAATTCTCGTCTACGACTGATACGATAAGATTAATATTCTTATTGTAAAATAATTTTGCAATCAAAATCTAGTTTATTCAATCGATTAAAATTTATGAGGAAACTTGATTACAAATAATTATACATTTATATACTCGGTTTCAAATAAAACAATTAGTTTTGGACTTTTTCTGGATCTTCTGGATATCTCTCGGATAATTATAAGAAATATCTGATGTTCGTCGAGAAATTTTAGATGGGAAAATACAAAACACAAAACCTTTAAAATTAAATAAAAACAACTATGACAACAACAACAGCAATTACTTTTTTTCACTGCCTATTTTTAGTATTCTTTCAATTTAATAAAATCGGAGCAAAAAAATTATCAAACGAGTATGAGATCAAAGTGTATCGAATACAGTAAGCAACACTGAAAAAAACGATAGACAAGAACGATCGACAAATAAAACGAACGAGACGGCACACACGAGACGTGACGATCGACACACTGGTTGAAGGGAAGGGTGAACGTAACAGTGGTCAGTTAAATTATGTTAAAACTTATGTGGAAAAATATAACGAGCGATCCTTAAGTGTTAAATTAATTGATTTGATTTATTCATTTGTGATCATTCGTTTGATTGATTATTTGATTATTTTGTTAAAATTCTTAAGTAAATTACAAATAAAATTAATTCCAAACAAATGTAATTAAATATTATATAAATTAATAATTAAATAAATTAATAATTAAGTGAATTCAAAATTAAATAAATTAAAAATAAAATTAATTAAAAATTTCAGAATTTGTTATTTTACTTATTTTTTTTATTTTTTATTTTACTTATTTTTTATTAATAAAAATTTTGAAGGATTTTTTAATTTTATATTTTTTTTTGTTTATACAATTTTTTTTGAAGTAAAATGTGCGCCAAATGTGAATCCTCGACGATAACTGACTCCTAATCGCAATATGATTTGCTGTTTCGCTAAATATATTCTTTTTCGGCAATGACTTAAACTGATAACGGTCCTTCATATTGCAAAAAAAGTGGACAAAGGTTTTTTGCACAAAGATAACAATTTGAAACCATTTAATAAAAAATTAATTTTTTGTTAATATTTTTTTTGGAGATTTGCCCTATAAACCCTTTTTTATTCACTCACCTTCTCCAAGAAATGTGCTCGATTGTCACCGTCGCCTAATGTATGATTGGTAATATTCCTTATATCCTTTTTGGTTTTTTTTTGAGTTTTCTATTGATTTTAAAAAAAATTGTAAGTTAGTTTTATTTGCGATTTAAAACTCATTGATGCTTGAGAGATTATTTCAGGTTACGAAGCTATATTTATATGTTAGTTCTTATTGGTGCGTCGATCAGTTATGCGACGTGCAGTACATTTCCAGATAGACTGAATGTTTCATCACGTCCAACAATTCGTTGCAGGCCAGAGAGACCGGCCGGTTAGTCTGAATTATCAGCACGATTGGAATAAATTTTGTCATTCTGGTATAAATTCTGTGTATCTACCTGTACATGTGTGTGTGAGTGTGTGTTTGTGTACGTGAGCTCGTGCGTGCATATAAATTTTTTCGCAATGTTTGAAGTTTATAAAAAACCTATTCCAACAGAGATGCTCTAAATGAAACATATGACAAATATTTTTTACCTAAGTATACCTTAGGCTATACTTAAGGTTTTAATACCTTAAGAAAAATACCAAAAAATAAACAAGAGAAAAATAAAAATTAAAAGAAAATAATATTGAAGAAAATATTTTATCTAAAATGTTTTGTATCCATTTTAAAAATAAGTCTTTTATATATAAAATTGTTAATTAAATTGTTAATTAAAGGGGCTTCATTAGAATTTTTGTTTTTGGAATTGATGATAAATTTCATCTTGTCACGTGAAAATAAATTTGTTTTCAAGAATTTTTGAATAGGTTAAAGATTTTTGCTTCTTCTTACTATATTATGATTTCGTGACGTCATCACTGAGAGAATTTGTTCTCTTATTTGCATGTTTTAGTCAGTAAACAATAAGAAAAATAAATACTAATTCTCTCAAACTTGGAGAGAGATAAGCTTTCGCTCACTGGGCGCGCATATCGCAACAATCAACGGCCAAAGTGAAATGTTAGTACTCGTAATTAAATGCTTACACTTCATTTGGAAAATAAAGGTTTTAATAAATGCGTGAATAAAATTCTTTTTGATTTTAATGAGCTTTTCCCAAGGCAGTTACCAGTCGGTTACTGATTAAAGAAAGACCAATGGATATGACACAGGGTCAAAACCAGCATGAGAAATTAGGTCTAATGCGTAGGAAGTTTATCCAGAATAAATTAATCTACATGATAAACATAATAATTGTTTTAAAAATCAATGAAAGTGATATTTCAAATATAGTGGGGTTCATTGAATTGTTCCTCCTACACTGCCTTTCAGTCGATCGCCACCCATCAATCACAAATTAATCCGTACCAC
Source organism: Physocephala rufipes (assembly GCA_963966595.1). NCBI lineage: Eukaryota > Metazoa > Arthropoda > Insecta > Diptera > Conopidae > Physocephala > Physocephala rufipes. The sequence goes on from OZ016505.1 coordinate 5,669,427, forward strand.
TAAATACGCCACTGTTTGAAAATGATAAAGTTTAGAATTTTTCAATTATCGATATAGTCAATTATCTTCAAATAAAGGAACTCTCCTGATTATAATTTTTCATTATAATTAAAAATTTATACGATCATTCACTTTAATCTTTCAATTAGTAATAATTCTAAAACTATGCCAACGTCATGACTGATACGCTACACCCCGAATGGAAGTATATATTGATATTGGGTTGTTTGAATGTTATGCTTTGAAAGAGGTGCGGTTTGTGTTTTGGGTGGTGCTTAAAATGATCTCTATATCGGATTTTATGACAGCTGTTTATCGGCCCAATTCCTCCTCCTTCGCTCAATTTCATTTCAATTATAGACAATTATAGGTCCGAAGAACTTGAAATGAAAAGAAAAATTGGCAACTCTACGACCAAGCTACAATCAAAATTAAACTCTGGATAAGGTGTGCTAAGGAAATATAGAGTGGGTGAGAATAGCATGTGTCCAAAAGCTAGTTTTCTATCGTACCAATTCCTATGGAATCAAATAGAAAGCTTTATTCATTCATCCGTTCAAACAAAGAGCAAAAGAGAAATAGAGAAACAGTTCCTTCGTGTAACTCAGGAGAAACGGATGTAACAGGCGCTTGTTGTGCGTTAGTAGTGTTAGTGTAAAAGGAAGCAGTAGATGCAGAAGTGATAAAACAAGTTTTACAAATTTCTATTATTAATGAAATAATAAATGCCTAAATAGAAAACAGAATTAGAATAGAATCGAATTTTATTTTAGTGTTAAGAAAAAGTTTTGCCAGGATAAATGATATTTTAATTATACCAATGAAAAGAGAAAAAAGATGAAAAATCTATTAGATACGTTTGTATCTGGTATGAACCAGAAGTCACAGATGTTTTCGAATTTTATGGGACAAGTTCTAATACGTGCTAGCTCTTTATGAATGTGAATTATTCAATGCGCACGTTTTTATCGCAAAAACAAAAAAAAAACAGCTTGTGCCGAAATTATGAGAGGTCGAGGGAAAATCTGATAAGCCCTATTGATGATGAGAAGACATCTAATTGGAATAAACTATAATAATGATGTGAAGGAGACGATACGAAGCTCTTATACGAAACATTAGAAGACTAACATGATTTTTCTTATGTATAAAGAGAAATGGGTTGTGTGCGGTTTAAATAGATCGTTTTTAAAACCACGTTTATAAACTTAGGCCGAGATGATTTCATCTGGGTTTGGATAATGCTAATTATTCCAGCAGCATTTCGTGGATGGTGGATTTTATTACAAGAGGTGAGTGCTGATTCTATAACTAATCATTTTCTTATATCATTACCATTCTCTAATTTCTCAATATTTTTTTAAGTATTTACCTAAATCGTATTAAATAGTTTGCTTAAAAAGAATTAGGATACGCTGAAATAGCGATAATTGGCAATCTTCCATTAGAGTCGTTTAGAAGTAAATTATTGACAAATGCATCAACTGACACAAATATGAAATCTTCGTAAAATTTTTTTTAAAACAACACAATTAAATACAAATACAAAATTAATATAAATGTTTGATGGTCGAAGAAGTGTTCGAACTCGAAAAAAAACTTCATTTCACACCATCCGAGAAAACCTAGTTTATTTTATTGATCAAAGTTTTTATCATTAATCTGTGAATATTTTACAGAAAATTGTAGAAAAATCGGTAGGACTTATCTATGTCTAAAAATATAAATAAACATCCATTGCAATGGTATAAAATAAACAGCGCAGAAAGGAACTTACAAAAACAATAAGAGTGAAAAAAAATTACAAAGGAAAAATAAGAGTGAAACGAAAAGAAATTAAATAGGAATTTCCACAAAACTAATACGAGGCAAATTGTTGGAAATAAAACAAATTTAAAAGCCGGTTGAGCGGAGGAGAAAAATTTAAGTGATATAAACATTTTTTTATGAATAAAATAAACCCAGAAAAGTATAATGAATACAAAAATGTTAAAATGGAAAAAATACATGAATCATTTAATAAATTATAAAGAATTCTGAATAAGTTTTATACGAATTGCGATAAAATTTTCTCATAAAATTTTAGTAATTTTCATGACAAACCTCGAGATCAAATTTAAATTCGAAGGCGCAACACCCTTTGCGGGTGTTAGATTCCACACAAATTTATTTTAATTTATTAAATCGGATTTAATTTTAATTTTTAAATTTTTAGTTTTCAGTTACTTTCAATTTTTTTATTATTAAATTTAATCAAAGGAAAAAATTAATTTTGATTATTTCAATAAGATTCGATTTCAAGACCAATAAAATACTCAATACCATAAAATCGTTATATTGAATGAATGAATAAGTAGCATTTAGTCAATGACATCAGCAGTAAACGATTTTGTTATAGAATTTATTGAGAGTGTAAAAATATAAAGACAAAAGAATTGAAAGAAATGAAATAGAATTATTAAAAAGAGAGATTAAAAGGTTACGATATTAATTACTATCTACTGGGAGTAATTTCCTATAATTAAAGCGTATAAAACCGTACAAAAAGAGAATCGTAAAAACCATACAAAACGACATAGAAATTTCATATCGAAATTGCGGTCATGCCTTTCTAAAAAAAGATATTTATTTCATTATTTCCGAAAATAAGGATCAAAGGCGACGAGGCAATAAACTTTAAGATACCTTAATTGGATTTTTCCTTCTTTAGCCTCTTTACCCGAACTCTCAATATTTATGGATTAAACACTATTCCATTCTTCACTAATTGTTGAAAGCCTTAAACAATATCTAATGAAAGTCATTTGAAGTAATATAAAATTGAAAGGTTAACAAATAAAGTGATGATTTTTACACAACCCTTACATTCTGTAAAACCTTTCCTACCACCAGGCACCCTTCTCCATTTTTCCTCTTCCTTTGCTACCGTGACCTATTAGTTCATTTTGAAAAAAATATTAATTCATTTTGATGCCCAAGCAAGCAAATGAAGCGTGAAAATAAATATAGATACGTTGTCGAAAGAAATTATAAGTATGTTAGTTGTTTGCAAACAACGTCATTATCATTAACGCCACTATCATCATCGTCTTTATCACCGCTGTTCGTAATTTATCAAATTTAGAGCAACGCAATAGTTGCACGTGAGCGTGACAGTACTGTCGAGGGTTTTATTTACAAAATCGCGAGTTGTGCGTTAGTTATTAAGTCTCGTGACAAAATTGAGTGCGGGTTTTAATATCAAAAGTAACTTGCGTAAAGGATTAAGTGCTACGAAATATCTTAAAAGCTGAGAGAAAGCCTTAAGTGAATTTGTATTTATTATTAAAATATTGAGGTAGTGTCAGTATTATACTTAAAACTCGTGTAACTAATGACGTTTCAGTGATGCCGGTTGATTATATTGATACTTTGAATTGCTGCTATTCAACTTTTGTGATACGAGAGAGACGATTAAGTTTGGTAATATTATAATTTGCGCTATCGCCGGAATATTATTCAGGCTTTTTTTGAAATTTTTATTTGAAAGCTGAAACCGCTGAATTTAATTTGAATAAAATTAAATTAATCAGGTAATTAATCGGATGATTTTTAGTCAAGCAGAACCATCTAACATTTTTTGGTATTTTTTTTTAAATAATTTAAAAATAAACCTCATTTATTTTTTTTTAAATCTGCCTTATTTTTATCTAACCCTTTGTTATTTATGTAATTTAATCCGATTATGAAAACCTTTATTGCTTTCTCATAATCTTACATTAAAACTCTGCTGAATTTTTACTAAATTTCTACCAAAAAATATTAATAAAAACATAATAAATAAGGCCAAAGAGAGAGGAGAGATTATGAAGAAATAAACTACCTAAATTGAAAAATTTCTTTTGAACAATATAAACACATGAATACATAATATAAATATTTGTATATATTTTTTTTAAATAAAAAAGTAATTTTTCTTTTATTTTTAGATGCCAAAAAATGTCATCAATGAGAACACACAAATCAATAAAAAATTTTAATAATTCTGAAGGAAAACAGAAGAGATAACTCGTCAAAATATTTAACATAAAAAAATAATACATCTCAATTCGTAGCCGGGCCTTAAACTCATAAAACCCCCAATTGGATTTTATCAAATTTAAAAAGAAAACTGTCTCATCCGTGCAAAGAAAGCAAAAACAAATTGTAAAAGAAAATATCGTCGATTTTATGGGCGTTGTGGATTATTAAGAGAATATTCACGCAAATTGGGCAAATTACTTGCATGTAGTCGTTACGCTTCAATTCTGATGTCATGTTCGACGTGAAATAATGAGTTGTGGTGAATAAATTCTGTATGAATTTGAAGATAAATGATTTCCCGTAAATCCACCAGAATTCGTATAAATGAAATTTTCGTTGAGTTTGTTATTAAATTACAAAAGACCCAAATTGCAAAAGGTAAAATAACATAAGTCTCCACCCACATAAATAAAGCGAAATTGAGTCAACATGTCAGAGGAATCGCCGTCACAATTGGCAACAGGTGAGCAATTGCAGGAATTCAATAAAATTTAACCCCTTAAGACACGCTGTGGCAAATCAACAACATACTGAACAACAACTGAAATTAACTTCCAGCAACATATTTTTATAATCGAGCAACAGGGTGGACATTGTGATTATACCAAACAACGATTGCCCATTTTTACGAGCCTCTGCAATTTCTTCTTCAAATTAAATATGAAATGTATTCGAATAGTTGCCTTTGGGCAAAGTTAAGCGATACAAAGAACACAAACTAATCTGCTTGTGATACAATACAAAAATATAAGAAATGGAATAAAACCGGTTTTTTACAAGAATCAGTAAGCTGTTTTGTTAGAGAAAATAACATTAGCTGCGAAATCATTAAAGCTTGATTTATGAAAGCTCTACTTGTGAGATTCTAGAAAAGAAATTATGGTTGTTTTTGTTTGCTATCCCACACCTCCATTTGTTTCATACCGGTTTTTATATCCTATAATACTTGCCCTAAGAAGCTCAAACGGGGGAGTTTTATTTTATGTTTTCTATATTTTATATACTGTGATTGGCTTCATTTAATTAACGTTCAACATGACATTTGAAACCCGAGCAGATAATTTGAGCTTCAGTTAATTTTCATTAATAATCATAATTATACGTTAATGGCATGTCAAGAAAATGTTACAAACATGCATTATTAGTATTAAATATATGCACCGGCAATAGTATTAACATATTTTACTAATAACGCCTCTTTTCTGCTACGCCTCTTTATTAATTATCAAACTACTTAGTTGTTCGTATAGTGGCGACATTCATATCCGTTTTCATGACTACTGGCATTTTTTATTATCAGTTAACTAAACGCACGCAATTGGGAAATAAAACCAGGACAAAATTATAAAGTTTTTAATTAAAAACTTGTGTTTCGTTTTTGTGGGTCCGATATTAAAGATAAGGATCTGCGCGTAGACTGCCTTCAAATAGTAAATAGTAAGGTTGAAATCATACGTCTTATCAATCCCAATACAGCCTCTGGGGACTGTAAGAAAAACGGTGAACAAAATTTCAGACCACGGGACAAAAAATAATAATACAAGTAAAAAGGATGTTTTAATTTATATACCATACCGCATATGTACAATCGGGGAAGTGCTTACATATGTGAAGAAATTTAATGATTATTTATCAGGTTAAGGTAGGTCACACGTGGCCTGCGTGTTGCATGTTTGACATGTTGGCCTACGGAATCAAATTGCTTAGTTTCATTCGTTGATACTGCAGAAAGTGGTGTCAGCCTTTATTTTCCTTTATTCATTTATGTGTTTCGTCATTCTTGTTTGCTTTTAATACGTGCTTCTTGCCTTTTTTTAAACACTCATCAAATGACAATGGGATTACTAGAGTTTTATAATACCATAGGGAAGGAGAGTATATATATATATATATATACTCGTATATATATGAAGATATAAACGAAGAAGGATATATAAAAATCTATATTAGTTTCGATTAAGATGAAATAGACGATTTTATTCCTGTTTTCTTGGCTTTTCTCTATCTTTTCCTATAATCCTCAAAAGTAATAGTAAAGTAGTATTAGTTTCATATCCTTCATTTTTCTCCTCTTTGATCTTATTCTGCCATTAAACTCATCTATTTTTTCACAAATCACTTCGTTGCATATCAAAGGCCAGCTTAAGGAACGCCACCTAATGTCCCTTATTAATACTAAAACTGTAAAAATAACATATCATTCCACTTAATTTGCATATCTTTAATTTTCACACCCACGTCTGCTGTGTAGGTCACGGTTCGTCTTAGTGAGCGGAATAACTTTTGCAATAAAAGGTTTGCTCTATCCACGGTATCGTAATCGTACATTATGGTGTAAATGACGAACAGTATGGAACAAATACGTAGTGGTCTTTTAGGGGCAACAAATTTTCGTGCCTCGTATGAGTTGAGAAGACAGAGTCGTCAAGTGTGAAATGTTGGCCGGAAAAAATTACAGTCAATAATAGGAAATTTTTTTTTCGGCAAGACTGTGATTACGTTAATTCATGTTTCGTTTTATAACGAAAGTTTAATGGTGTTGAAATAAATGGAAGAATAATGTTAGAGCAAAATTTCGTAGTGGGTTAAAGAGGAAAAAATTAATCACAAGGAACAGCATAAAATTTAATGAACCCTTTGAGTCTCATATTAAGTAATTTTCAACGAACAACCATTAGGGGATTTTACCTTGTTATGCATCAGGACACTCGAGACACAAATGAATGATTTTATTAATGAGACTAAGTTGTTTGAAAGTTCGTTAAATTGGTGCAGCTTAATAATTATTTAACACTTTTTCATTTCTTGATCCCGGAACTAAGTCAGACCTTTCAAAATAGTGTTAGTTCTCAAGAATTACTCAGCCCTTTTGAAAGGGATCATTCGCATGAGTGTAGTAGTATTCGTCTAATTATGATTCAGATAAATTCAGAGGTTCCTTGCAAACATTTAAGTAAATTTTATTTTCTCTTAAGAATTCAACAAAAAACCGAAATTAAATAAGCAAAGAATTATATAACTGCATTCTTTAAGTTATTAAAAATCTTCAATTTGTTTAATTCCATAGTATTTTATTGCGGCATTATTTTGGGTGTCATCTCCGGAACTTAGCTTTTAGGGCGCCAATTATTAATTATTTTATTCAGAATTGGAAAATGCAACTCCATTTCTAGTAAGCAGTTTGGCAGAGATTCAAAAACGATTTTATAACAAGATACAATGTAGGAATGACTCATGCTAAAAACTGTGCCAAGGCATTACACGTTTCTACAAAATATTCGCCTTTTCCATAAAAGATCTCATATTGAGTTTGAAAAGTCTGACGATTATCGAAAATTCTGATGTAGGCAAAGTATTTTTCTTCAATACAATATTTTAAATGAATTTTCCTTATAAACTCCTTGATTTTTCTTCCCTCTTAACAGATATAGACTATAAAGGAATTGTATCTGACGAAAGGAGTGTGGAGGGGAGTTCTATAGATCAACGACACCATCACTATCAAAGTAAAAGTTCCGTACCACTAACCGCCTCGAATATGACTCCACAAAATTCACCGTTAACGAAAAAACGACTACTACGAAATCTTAGTAAATCAGCATCGGAATTGAATGGACACGATCGCAGTAATGATTCTTTAAATATTTCGCCAAAACGTGCCAAGAGTGCTGCGTCACAACATGCTGGAGCAACAATCGGTATTGCTCCCAGTTCGGGCGGTGGGTCTCGGAGTGGCAGTGGTAGTGTGGGAGTACTTCAGAAAACTCAAAGTTTCTTCAATACTCTGAAAAATCGTTTAAGCCGCGGTAAAAGCAAAGATCGTGCAGGCCGAAAGTCTCCAAATGATTTTCTGGAGGATAGTACTGATTGTACAGCCGATTATAGTTCGGAGAGTAGCTCAGTAACGCATAGTCCTCGTCATAGAACGAGCACCATACGGGGATCTCCTCTAGCCAAGGAAATACGCACGACAGCAAAATTAGCACAAGCGGTTCAACGTGCAGGCGACGGTAGAAAGGATGATGAGGGTGACATTGATGACGGGGATGAAAGTGGTGCTACGACAGAAATGTATGCTGTAGAGGAGCGTTGTGTCACATATCGTATCGGTGGTTCTACGGAAGATCGTATCGATGAGCGTCCAGAAAATAGTGAAGGTGGTCATGGAGAAGGAGATAGAGTGTACAGAAGCGGTAATCTTCATGACGATAACTGCAATAATATGAAGTCAGAAGTGACAACGCAGCGGCAACTGGAAGCTCTGCAGGTAGGGGGGGGGCGGCTATTATTCGTAACATTACTATTGCTGACTAGATCAAATTTCGCCTTTGCCTTTAAGAAGAGAGATAGTGAGATAGTGAGAGAGTGAGGGAGAAAAAATCGTTAAATACGGTGCTTTCTGCTAGATTGATTTACCAGAACCTTCCCTTTCTTCTCCTTTTTGTAGACTTCCTTTAAGTTTTTGAGTTATAATATTTAATTTTAAACTCAAAAGTCTTCCACTTAGTTTGAAAAAGCCAGCATCATTAAAAATTCTTTGACCCTCAAACGAGGCACGTATCGTTTTTGGCACAATAAGTTACAAATTTTTCTTTCTTTCACGTTTTTTTTTTGCAGGTTGAAGAACTGAAGCGAAAAAAGGAAGCTCATTTACGTCAGTATGTGTTTTTTCAACTACGTGTTCATCTCAAGTGCGGCAGTGACCTCGTAGCAATGGACAAAAATGGTACAACGCCTTATGCCTCTTAACCTATTTACCTTTAATCCTCCAAGTAATCGTTTTCTCGCTTCTTAAAATTAGGCTTGAGTGATCCTTATGTGAAATTTAAAGTTGGTGGGCGTTTGCTTCACAAATCTCGCACAATTCATCGCAATCTTAACCCGGTATGGGATGAGGTTTTCATGGTGGCCATCGAGGATGCCTTTCAGCCGATTACGATTAAAGTAAGAAAAGAAATAAGCAATTTTTTTAAACAAACTCGTGGATTCTTTTCTGTTCAATTTGAAAAAGAAAATTTATTTATTTGTCCTTTATATTTTTTGTTCTTCTTCTGCCTTCGCTTCCTCTAAATCCTGTTATTTCAGGTATTTGATTATGATTGGGGTTTGCAAGATGATTTCATGGGTTCAGCTAATTTGGATTTAACTAGACTAGAATTGGGCAAGGCCGAAGATGTTGTTCTCAAGCTTCAGGACGCAAATCACCCTGATCGTCAAATGGGTGAAATTCTAATTAATTTAACACTCTGGCCCCGGAGTCAAGAAGATAAAGAAATGGTAAGAAAAAAAGAGACAAAATTTAAATGAAAAACATGTTTTAACATTACTTGGGCTAACCGAAGCTCTAACGCTTAGCTTCTAAGATATTCTTAAGTTTATTTATTTTAAATTTGACTTTTAAAATAAAAATAAAGAAGATTTTGGTATATTTAAAGTTCGCACATTTGGCTGTCCGTGCCTTAGTAAGTGCCTTTGCAGTTTTTATTACACTTTCTCATTCCATTCGTCAAAAAGTTTGGTGGAATTTATAATGAATTGACTCCGTGACGACCTTATAGTAAATTTTTCCTACTTGAATATTCCTCTCCTCCCTTTAATTTATACTAAATGATACCAACAACTTCTCCACATTCAAGGCGCAAAATATTTATGAATTCAGAAATTTGATGGTTTCTTGTTCTTCTTAATTTTTTAGCTTCCGGTTTACATTACGTAAAATTAATAGAAATACTAAATAACTACAAGAGAAGTTTTAATGTTCAAAACATACGAAATTATGCGCAGAATAATTTAATTTGGAATATTTCTTTTGCCTCTTAATATTTATACATATTTCTATTCGTGTGAAATAATTGGTAAGAAGTTGTTTAAGTAGAATCCACAAAAAACGTTCGAGCGAGGTTAATGATGAGATTAAATTTGTTGGTGAGGTTGAATTTAATGAGGTCAGATTTTCCAAACGGGTTTATCTGACACATGAAATATTTGCAAAAATCAGGGTTCAAACTAATAGTAATTAATATTAATATTCTTCTTAATGTTATGAATTATTATGAGCTCTTATTACTTTGAATTCTTAGTAAGATTAATTCTTCTCTTAGTACTTTGAATTCTCAAACAAATAATCTAAAAATTAGTTTTGTCTTGAATTTTATTTACTTCTAAAAACGATTCGGTTAAGAGATAAAGCAGATATTTAAACAAATGGAAGAAAAGCTTAGAAAGTTTAATTTTACTTTGATTTACAATCCATTCATTTTTAGGGCTTAATCTCAAACCTTTTTCTATTCGTCGAAGTATCGCAGATTTGCAAGAGCTTGGCAAATCGTGGCTACGCATGCAAAGGCTCATTTATAGTGCATATAGAATTTTATTAGTGCAGTAGAATTTAACAGTTGAATTGGTAGTAATAGTGGATTTCAATATCAAAGTATTTATGTTGATTTTTTAACTTTTTTTAATGTTTTAAAAAAATATTCATAGCATTTTCAACGCAACTCAAAACTGGCCGAATCATCTAAACGTCTTAAATCGCAAATATGGAGTTCGGTTGTCACGATTCTCCTAGTCAAAGCGAAAAGTTTACCCTTAGCTGAAGATGGCAATAAACTCAATGATGCCCATATAAAATTCAGGTAAGACGTTAGGTTTAGTTTGGCCAAAATATGAAACCGAAATTTTTCTACGTTTTCTTGTCAAAGGCTTGGCAATGAAAAGTATAAGAGCAAATCGTCATGGACCGAACGTTGGCTCGAACAATTCGATTTGCATTTATTCGATGAGGATCAGAATCTTGAACTGACTCTGTGGAATCGTAATACATTGTATGGCAAAACAAATATCGACTTGAGCACTTTAAAACGTGAAACAACGCATGGTATTTGGAAACCTTTCGATGATTGTCCCGGCGAAATTTTTCTAATGCTAACAATTAGTGGCACTACCGCTCTCGAAACGATCAGTGATCTGAAGGCATTCAAAGAGGACCCGCGTGAGACAAAACAAATACGTGATCGTTATCGTTGGCATCGCTCGTTTCAAAATGTACGTGACATAGGGCACCTAACGGTGAAGGTTTTTGGTGCTACGGGACTGGCTTCAGCTGACATAGGCGGTAAATCCGATCCATTCTGTGTTCTAGAATTGGGCAATGCTCGATTACAAACCCAAACGGAATACAAAACACTTACGCCGAATTGGAATAAAATATTTACGTTGTAAGTGTTCGCGAGCGGATGTGTGAGTGTGTGCGGGTGTGCGTGTGTGCGTGTGAATGTAAGACAACGATTATAACGAATGCTAATTTCCCTTCTTTTCCTCTCCTAGTAACGTCAAGGACATCACGCAATTTCTCGAAATAACGGTTTATGACGAGGATCGCGATCATCGAGTCGAATTTTTGGGTAAACTTATCGTACCATTATTGAACATTAAAAATGGCGTTAAACGCTGGTACGCACTAAAGGATAAAAACTTGTGTGCACGTGCCAAGGGTGTGTCTCCGCAGGTATTTCCCCTCTCCCCAACAAATTTCATAATAAAATTTAATAATAAAATTTAATAAACAAATTTAATAATAATAAAAAATTTTAAAAAAAATTAAAATTTTCAATAGTTAATACTTTCTCGAGATTAATATTAAAACCGATTGTCTTCCTTCCATAAAGATTTTACTCGAAATGAATGTAGTCTGGAATGAGGTGCGAGCGATTTGTCGTGTCCTTCAACCCAAAGAAGAGAAACTGATACAACAGGAAGCCAAATTCAAGCGTCAACTTTTTTTGCGTAATGTTAACCGTTTGAAAGTGATTATTATGGATATATTGGATGCGGCACGTTATGTCCAGTAAGTTTTTGCAGAGGTAATGCATTGAAGTCATTCAATTTTTCATTCTTGGAAAAATATTTGCAGAAGTTGTTTTGAATGGGAGTCGAAAGTACGTTCGGTTATCGGATTTTTACTCTGGATAATTGCTTGTGTTTATGGAAATCTTGAGACAATACCGTTAGTTTTACTACTTATAATACTTAAGTGAGTTGATATCCATGAAGTATTTATCATTATTACTTTAATATTGAAATTGTTTTTTCAAGAAAATGGCTTATTCGTTGGATAACTGGCTCTGCCGCCGATAACTCTACTGGCTATTATGATTATGACGATGATGATGATGATGATGACGATAAGGAAAAAGAGGAAAAGAAATCGATTAAAGAACGTTTACAAGCCATCCAAGAAGTATCACAAACGGTGCAGAATACTATCGGTTATTTGGCTTCATTGGGTGAGAGTACTAAAAAGTTAGTACGAAATTTGCTCTATTTTATGCCCGTATTTCTTTTTTCTTATTTCTTCTATGTGTAATTCATTTTGTTCTCAACACTTCTAGCACTTTCAATTTTTCTGTCCCCGAACTTACTTGGTTGGCTGTGGTTTTATTACTTGTCGCGACGCTGGTCTTGCATTTTGTACCTATACGTGTTATTCTATTGCTTTGGGGCATAATGAAGTTTACACGACGTCTATTACGGCCTAATACTATACCGAATAATGAATTATTAGATTTTCTATCGCGCGTGCCAGACGATGAAGAAATTGTAAGGTTATCCATTTAATTCAATAATCAGCAATACATTTTTTTTGTTTATAAATCCAGAATAAATATCGCGAATTATCTCCAACGCCACTCAGCGAGCAGGCACGTAATAATGCCAAAAAGAAATTAAAAGCTTCCTAGTCCAGTAGCGAAAGTTCCGGCAGATTTATGTCTAAAATTAAGGGCGCGGCAGGTAACAAAGTGACGAGTACAAAGGTCGAGGCGGCGACTGATATTCCGAAGCAGATTGGTAATATTTCTACGCGATCCTTAAAGAATGTATCACACACTCTGTTTCACGCTGGAAAGGAGAATATCAAGCAGGCGACTAAAAGGAATTTTAATAAAGCATTTGGTAGAATGATGGCGAAAGGAAATGAAAGCGAATTAAATAAAATGAAGTAAAATCAGGATTATTTAAGGCCTACAGAATCCTCTCTCCCTTTTATGACTAAAATAAAGCATACAAAACTTGATAATTTTTTGAAAAAACATGCTTTAACAATTTTTTTCAAATCAACCAAAAAACTTATCTGTTAAATAAACAGTTGTTACTTTTTCTATGAATCTCAACATATTGACATATAATAGTTAGCGAACCTCACATATACTATTTACACAATTCTATCTATTTAAAACTCAAAAATATGTAAATAGAAGAAACATTTAAAGTTATGCAGAGCACAATATTTTTCCATTCATAACAAAATGTAAAGACGAAAGAGTAGAAAGAAAAAAATACAAAGGATAGTCATTATTAATTATTAAATTTTAACTAAAAGTTTTGTGAAATTTTAGTAATATAAATTTTTTATCAAAATATAGAATATTTGTAAATAAATACAAACGAAGTAAAAATTGGCTGCAGATATTTTGCTAAAGTCGAATTCATATACATAAAATATACACATACTTAAATCTATTTATTTGTTTCTGGTAAATGTGAAACAAAGATCGATTTAAAAAACCTCTTTAATATCCTCCAGTCAATTACGATAAATATTCTGAAAATCTCTCTGTAATCTCTGTTAGAAATAGCCATCTGCTTCTCGATAAGCGTATAAAATGAAAAGAATTTTGCCTCATTTATTAATACAGGGTGTAAGGAATTGTTTGCTTGCTGAATTCAAATTTGTAGATTGTGATTAATTTTCATTCAAAGATATGTAAGAAAATCGTTAGAAATATAAGGATTAAAGAAATTGTAGAAATTTCGCAAATTTATTTACATAAACCAGAAGAAAAAATAGAATATATTCTTTATATAAAGCTTTATTCTAATCACTAAGAGTCAACTTTTTCATGCGTTTTCAATCAAGTTCTTCCTTTAGAAAATGTTATCGCTTGTAAATACCTTAAGCTTTTCATAATGTTAGCTTTTAAATAATAATTTTAAAATAATACTCTATTACTTTATTTTCGTGTTTTAAAAAAATATTCTTAATACTGATATTTTGCGACTACCTTGAATGACTACCAGTAGAGTGTTATTTTATAACTTCCTTGTAAAAATAAAGCTGCGGAAATAGATGTCGCAACAGTTCTACCTAGCTTTAGTTATATGATATTATATAAAATATAAGCGCATATTTTACGCACGACATTACTAGTCGCAATAGATTCAGGGATTATCAAGATATATAGTGATCACTGAAATCCGAATTTTTATATTATTTTAACTATTAATTTTGATATTATTAATTTTCGATGCTACTACATTTTCTTTACTCCGTGCAAGGAACTAAAAATTAAAAGATATATAATTAAATACTAGTTTTTGTCCGGTTATTCATTAGTTATTATTCAGACTCAGGCTAACTAATCCCTTAAGAGACATATAATAATAAAATATGTTATTAATTTAGTGATTATAATAGTTCTTAAATGATGGAATTAACGCAAACCATTTTTAATTCCTTTTCCAAAAACAACAAGAATTCGTGCAGATAAAAAGGATCGGTTTTGTAATGGTTTTGCTTTATATCTTCGAAGAGGGATAAATAAAAAAGTATGCACATTCCAAAGGAAGTGTAAAGAGGAAGAAATAATTTACATTAATTTAGTAAGAGATTAATATTAAAATTTTTACCTAAGAATTATTACTTTAAATTATTATTAAGCCAGAGAAAGATGTTTTATTAACGATAATAACTGAAATTATAATTTTATTTTAATAAATTATATCCAAAAAATTTGAACTTTACAAATAGAATTTATAATAAAAATCTTAAATAAAACTCTTTAAATAAAATCCGATAAAATAAAAAAACTATTCAAAATAAAGTGACTAAGGGTCTAGAAAAGAAAAAGAAAAAAAGCAGGGAGGTAACAACCAAGTGAAAACGAGTGCTGGCTTCGCCTTTTCAACGTGAGTTGGAATTTTTTTGCAAATATTTCAAATACACAATACACCATATTTTTAATTAAAATCTAGTCTAAATTTTCGTAAAATTTTTTACATTATAACGTCATTCAAAGCGGTTGTGTTTTATGTTAGTATCACTTAAAGAACCTTACTTAAATTTTATGAACTCACCACAATTTTACAGCATATTGCGATAATTTCGCAAAAAATATTTTATAACTAAATATTTCAATCGTTTCTAAATTTTCTGAAATTGTTGGTAATAATCTAGAATGATGAAATTAATTAATCATAAGGACCATAACATGTAGATGTTATTTGACTTCTTATAAATTTTATTATTAAAAAACTCATAAAATATTAAAAGACAAAATCTTTAAAAAACTCAAAATATCTCAAAACTCCACAAAAATAATACTCGCAAAATCAATTATAAACTTATTATTAAATTATTCTTAAAGAACTGTTAAATAAATATTGTTAATTTATGCGTTTTAAATAACGTAATCTTGCTGTAATATTTTCAATTATTGCGCATACTATGATATATCATGAAACCTTGACATATTTCCCTGCAAATTATTGAAAACATGCATTTTAAACATTTTTAAAAAACTCTTTAAATAAAATATATCACTTAAGCAAAGTAATGAATAATAAATAATTTCATTTGAATACAAACGATAGAAAAAAAAGAGAAAAAGAAAAAGACTAAGTAAGATATATATATTTCCATTGTTGATTTTTCATGCATTTCGAAATTGTAATTCCTTTGGTGTTCACAGGAAATTTGTTCACAGGAAATTTGTTTTACTTCAAAGTTCAATTCAAAAGCCTTCAGAACTTTGAAATCTTTCGTACAGAGACGCGATACTGCGGTAAGGAAAAAACCAAAAATATTGCAATATTACATTTTCAAATTAAGTTAATCGTAAGAGGCGACCGCATAAATCTTGGTGTATTTAGTAACTCCAACAGTGAAAATTGTGTCATACTTTGAAGAAAAAAAAGCCCAGCTATTTATGGTGGGTGAGTAGCGCAGTTGGCTGAAGATGGGTGTCGTGGTTTTCGCAAGTTTTAAATTTAGATTTTATAAAGATGTTAATTTCAATTTACGACCGGTTTTTGTTAGCAAATATTTTAATTTACACAGAATTTTTAATTAACAATAAACAAATCTGGCTTTAAACACCAAACACCAACCATAGAAATACAATTAATAAAAATATTTATATAAATTAAAAATTATATGAAATTATTTATTAAAAAATCGTATTTTTATATTTTTATTTGTGTTTTATTATGTTATTATTTTTACTTATATTTTAATATTTTAATTGATATTTATAAATTATATTTAATTTATATTATTGTCACAGCAAATAATGAATTATAAAAAGCATCGATAATCTTTTACTAGTTTTTTATGGCACATTAATTCCTTTTGAATAAATGTAATTATTTTTAATTTACAATGATTAAAAATCTTTTAATCTCTTCGTTTCATGGTCATGTCATTATTTCTGTAAATGGACGAACAAATTAACAGAGATTGCTAACTGCATCATCTATTAGACCAAAATGCTGGCAAAAATCCGCAATTAATTTAGTAACGACTAACGGCTAAAAAGTCTAATAAAGTCTTTCAATAATCGTGCATAATAATGATATAAAGGAACAACATAATAAACAGCTATTTATAACACAACAAAAACCTCTTAGAAAATTTAAGCTTTAACACAAAAACTTTTAAAACTAACTAAAGTATTTGCAAAAATAAGTATTATGACGAATAAAATAAATCAAATTGAGCACGAATTTGGCTTTTTTATAGATATTATAGGTTTTTATTTTCAAAAAAAAAGAATATTCACTTCAATACCTTCAACAAAACAATTACTAATAATTGTTTTCATTTTATTGCGCAAAGCATTTTGCGAAATGTCAAACTTTTTTCAAACTGCTACCATTTTGCAATTGAAAAGAAAGTTCGTTAGTTAGTTAGCAGTTATGAAATGAGTAATGATTATGACGACAACAGCGGTAACTTTTTAATAATCGCAACAACAACAATAACAACAATGAATCGATGTTGAATGACGTGTGATTATATATGAAAACTGTTTATATAAGTCACAAAAGCCTGAAGGCTGAAGAGTGGATAAACAAATTGAATTGACAAAGAGCGAGACGATAAATGTCGATAAATTATGTCTAGCACATTATTTTCTATAAACAGACACACACACATATACGCACACACACACACAAATACACTCACTCTCACAGGCAGATGAGCATGGATTAAATCAGTTAAAAACGTAAAACGTAATCAAATCTCAAATTAAAAAGTCTAAATTTGAGAAAAAATTCACTCTAGTGATGAATTGGTTGAAGTTGAAAAAGAAATTGAAAATATTTGCACACTTTTTGTTAATTCGTGAGATACAGAAGTTATTTAATATGACTGATAAATTTACTGGCAGACTGATCAAATTACGATGATATTGATGATTTTCAAAAGCAAAGAAATATCTACAAAATATTTAATCGATATTTGACGGCTCCGTGAGAGGATAACTAGAAAGGGATGGGAAGTAAATAATAGATTAAATTTGATTAAACTTATTCATATGATTTGCAATTATAGGCAATGTGACGTCTATTGTTTCACTACTGGCGCATTCTCTGTTAACTGCTCTGTTGACTCTTTTGTTGACACATATTTTGATTCCTTCTTTTTTACATCTTTGTTTTACTTCTTTGTTGAGTCTATTATTCTGTAATTATGTTTATTATGTAATCGATGTCAATTATTGTGTTTGTTGTGCCTTTTAACCCTTCTGTTAACGTCTATTGACATCTCTGCAGACTGCTTTGCTGATTTCTCTGTTGAACTCTCTATGATTTGCTTTGTTGATGCTTCTGTTGATTCTTGTGCTGTTATCCGTTTGGCTTCTCTGTTATTTCTCTTTTGACCCTTCGTAAAGCTTCTGTTTAAGCTCTTACGTTGGCTCGCCTATTGACTAAATTATTGATTATTATGTTAATTACTGTTTGGGCTATTCCAATAGCTCATGTCTTAGCTTCTTTATAGGCTCCCCTTTTGACTTCTTTATTCCCTCCACTGTTACCTCTGGCGTTGGCTCTTTTGTTAACTATTCTGTGAACTCCAATCAAGAAGTACAAGTACTTGATAATTTGTTTTGTCTGCGGTTAACAATTACAGTGATTAAATTCTTGTGTAATATAATAAGTGGCAATAACTAAAGCAAAAAAAAAAACGCTAACAAAAACAAGAGCAATGTAAATATATTCAACGACATTAATTTTCACTAACAATTGCATAATTTCGCAAGTGGAAGGAAAAACTTGAAGAACATTAAGAAAACGACAACAGAATCCTAAGTAACAATTAAAAAAGCAACAATAAGAACACGAGTAAAGACCAAAAGCATTTGTAACAATTACAAAATTACAATAGTAGTGGCCCGACAATGAAACACCAGAAATTATAGTGGAAGAAATCCAACGACGGCCACAACAACAAAAACAGGGGGAATAAAAGGTCGCTTGAATAGAAACAAATGTTTCTTTAAAAATGTTGTGGTTATTTTTCTGGAAATATTTTCAGTCTGTACATGAATTAACATTGTAATTATACGGCGGTGGTTAATATAACAGGAGTAACAACAAATACTAACGAAATTATGTTAATATAGAAAATGTGATTTTTATAAAGTCACAACTTCAGCAATGCTGCATAGACGCAATAATCCATACGCACGAAATTGTAGTAAAAAGAAATAAAGCAGAAAATAAAACAATGGTAACAACAACAACGAAGGGTATACCAATCCAGAAAACACTAGTGAATGACATGGAAAGTATTATAAGACTATGTGAATGCAAAAAAAAAAACAAAGTGAAATCAAAAGTTAATAAAGTAGAAGAAAAAATGGACAAAGTTTATTGACTCGCAATGATATGATTCAGTTAAGACCTATTTCAATAAATTTAAATAAAAATAAATTAAATAGAGCTTTCATAAAAACATTACACATAGAAAAGTTGAAATTTTATCTTCAACTTTTCGGATTCAAGTATTTTCTCGAAATTTTTTTTTAACCGACGCACATGTTTTATTTAAATGGCTTCCTGTTTACACAATTTTCCGGAGACGGTAAATATCTAATCAAGCACTTAAAACCAAAGACAAACGCCGGCACGCGCACGCGCTTTTACACATATGTGCAGCCACATTAAAACATGTGGGATTATATCTTACGCAAACCAAGGGATGAAGAAATAAAAGTAGCAATAAACTATAAGGAAAGGTTCCGCGGTCGCTTGAAAATTCATCTATTATTCTTTTATATGCATTTTTAATTCACATTCTTGGACGGCAGGCGGTTGAAACCTCGAAACGGCAAATTTTTGAAAGCTAAATGCGAGGTCGGCACCGCGTTTGTTTCCTAAATCTTTTGTTAAACTCAAAGCTAGAAAAAATATTCCAGTAGCAGCTCAATCATGAAGTTGTATTTATATACTTATTGTTTTTCATAATTTAACTATTTAACCCCATCTATTTCCCCTCTCCACCCCTCTACTCCAATCTTCACCCCTGACAATTTCTTCTCTTCACTCTTTACATTACTAGCAGCGCTTTAAATGTTTTGAATTAATTACTTTTGCTTCCTTGTTGTCCATCTAAACAGAAACATATCTCTCTTTCAATGTATATATAAAGGAAGAAAAATACGAAGAAACATTTTGAACCAATTAATAATAATTAAATATACCACCAGGAGTGGTCGGCTGAGCTGTTGTTATACCTGTCGAATGGCCTGTTGCGTGGTGCCTGCAGAGATTAGTTATTGAGGCTGGTTGTCGTTTTGTGAATTGTAGCGTTGTAAACTGGTCTCGTTATGTATTGATTACCTTTGATGATATTGCTGTATTACTAGTTGTGGTTTCGGTTATGTGTTTGTTCATCTTAAAATGTGTTATTATTGTTACTGTTTTTGCAGGTGATGTTGATTTGACTTAATTCGTTTTTATTTGTAACGATGATGTTACTACTGATCACAGTTATTCATGTGAAGAAAACGAGTTGGTGTCAAAATTGTCGATTAAATATGTTTTGGACCAGTTAGTTAAGCTGTTGCTCTCTCGTTTTAGTTGTTGTTGCTGCCGCTGTTTATTTCTATTACGGAAAATATTACCAAAATTTTTAAAAAATTTCAAATTTTCTTCCTCGTTTCGTAAAATTGTTTTCAGATATGTTTTGCCTCGAAATTATATCATTTTTCACGAATTCGTCCATAGATTTCAGGTTTTCCTTTTTTGCACAAGAGTGTTTTATATTTTGTTTTTTAATCAAAAAAATTTTTAAAATATCGCCCTTTTTCACTAAAGTTGTTTGGTAATTTTTGTTATCGTTGATAATCCTACCATTCAATCCAATCCTACAATTTCCTCGCAAATTGTTGGGATATAAAATGAAACCAACCATTTTTCATTTATCTTTTTTTAAGTATAAATATTTAAAGAAATTAATTATCACTAATGTAATTTCTCTACTTTTTAAAAAAGTAAACTCATGGCAATTACTAAGTGGAAAATCGGCATTCATAAATTTCATTCTGGGCTTGCTCGATTGCAATTACATTTACAAAAAATTATATTTGACCAAAAACAACAAAAATAGAGGCCTTCAACTCAAAAAAAGCAAAGACCAAAAACAGAAAATTTATAACAAAAGCCTTTCCTTTTTCATTTTTATTTTCAGTTTCATTTTTTCGTCACTTTCGCGTTCGTCATTAATGGCACAGAAAAAGTGAAAATCATTAAATGCATGCGTTTATGAATTTGTGTTTATTTGATTTGATTGCTATTGATGACAAAGAGTCAAATGTGTTTTATTAAATTTCCCTCATTGCCCTAAAGCACACACGTAGGCAGACAAACTCACTTGGCATTGGCAAAGACATCATAGTTGTTATTGTTGTTGTTGTTACCGTTATTGTTGAAGTTGTTATCACTTTCGGCAATCGTTAGCAATCGTTGGCATGTGACAATATTCACTAATATTCATTAGAATAACAACAACAAGAGCAACAACAAAAATAATATTTTACAGCAACAAATTAATCCCAGATTAATTAATGATGATAATGATGATATCGTTTACGACAATAATGTCTGTGATTCGTGACGGTAGAAATTTTTATAGTCTTAAAAAATTATTAAGTAAATTTAATTCAATTTTCTCTTCGAGTTAAAATCTCATTTTATTTGCATTATCTAATTATTCTTTTTGATTGTCACTAACGTAGAATTTCATAAAAGAATTTGAATTTTGAAGATAATTTGTTAGACTTTTCTGGATTGATAAATCCCAATATGATAAAATTTTCAAGATCTTAACGTAAAGGTCCAAAAGCGACAAAATACCGAAATGATGAAAATTCGGTGGGACAAAATCAGGAGACAAAAATAAAAGGAGACGACAAAATTTTGGGGCTATGAAATCTAGAAAATTTATCAGTACTACAAAATCTGGAACATGCAAGAAAGCGACATCAAAAGGAAGGTCGAAACACAAGAAGAATTATCAGAAACCTTTGCTAGGAGAATAAAATTATTGCTGATGAGTTTATAACAAATTTGTTCATTTGTTATTTTTATAACAAATTTGTTCATTTGCAGAAAATCAACCAAAAAATTTTCAAATTCTTCTTCTATCAAAAACTTTATATTAATTTTCAGGTCTGCCTAAAACCCACAAGAACAATAATAATTATTTCTTAAAGACTAAAATAAATAATATCCAAAATTAAAAAATGTGCGAATTTTGTTTTTTTCGATTTAATAAAAGCTACAAAATAATTTAAATGCATCATTAAAATTTTAATTTTAATTCTGGTAAATAAAATACTGCATGCGAATCAAATGGACGTAAACCCAAACAAATTGAAACTTTTCCGTATTTTTATTAGGGAAGCACTATGAGTAAATACGAAAACAAATTTACAACAAAACAAACAATGGAACAAGAGCGTTAACAACAACTGAAAAGCTTTCTGAAAATCACAGCAAACCACCAAATAAATCACCAACACGTCACAATAAAATCAAGAGAACAAAATTAATTGTGAGAGATAAAGAAATTGTGAAGTCATGAAATAATTTATGAATATCATTTCAATAACTTCATTAACATCATTACTCTATCACAACCTCGTCGTAACGTGTCAGAAGCTACTAAAATCCATTATTACAAAGCAAATAATTGAAGGTCATCACAAATATTTTCCGTAAATTATTATTTTATTTAACATAATTTTCTTGCGGCAAAAAAACAAAAATATTTTTCGAGAAAAATTATTTATAACCGAAGCCACGAGAATTATTTTATGGAAAAAAATATTAGTCATTCCGTAGCATTTGCTCCTTGTTCAAACTAGGGCACATATTTTTTTTTAATTTTAATAAAAGAATGTTTTGAAGGTTACGTTTCTGCATTCAACACTTTCAATATTCTTTCCCTTTCCCCTACATTTTCTTCACGGTCTGATGTTGCTACTTTTACTTCAACTTGTTCTTCTTCATGCCAGTTTATTTTTCGTTGTGATTACAATAAAAAATAACACCGAAAAATACATGGGAAATTTTTTAACCAAAAATAATATAAATATAATTTACTATTTTTGTTGTTATTGTTGTAGTTGCGGATTATGTCAGTTGGTATTTATTAACTAATTAGTTTCAGCTTATAAAATATAATTTATAATTGTAAAAAACTCCTTCCGAAAAATTATTAAAATATCTACTCATTGTAAACGAATTATCTTTATTTTTTTCTGATTCCTGTGAATTTTTTAAAATTACAATTTTTCACAACCAATCTTCGCTAGACAGATTTATTAAAACGGCCTTAGCACTTAATTTTGTTTATAGATTTCATGAAATATTTAAATTTTCAAAAGAAAAATTCCTTGGAAATATTAAAATTCGTAACAGAGAATAAGAATTATTTTGTTAACTGATTTCAATTATCTTTTGAGTTAGATTTTAGTTTAACCTAGGATTAAATTGGTTAAAGTAAATCACCCCAATACAAAGAACCCTTTGAATGCCCTTCGTATATTCTTCACATTCAATACAAATTCATTGCAAATTATGAATTAAAGATAGATTTCTTAATATATTTTGAAATAAAATTCATTCATTCGGTAATTTTGATACAAACTTAATCACGTGATTTTATGTTATTTTTATATAATAGAATTAATATTTTTTTTTGATCCACTACCATATTTCTTTACAGATTCTATTCAGATATTAATTACAAAATAATTTCAGTGAATTTTGAGCGATACAATCAAATAAATTCATTAGAGATGAAAATATATCGTGCTCACACAATATTCTGCATCATCGTCATCGTCTCCACAGTTTAAACATTTTTTGCGATTATATTTCTCCGTCCCTGATTCAATCATTCATCACCCGACGGCGGGATGCCGGTGAGGTGACCATCTTAAATTTGCAAGGGTGAAGCATCGTGCGTTCGATGATCTTCGCGGCAGCGAAAGTCCACTTTGCCAGCAATAAATATAACACGAACAAAGTAATATCATAATTATATCTGTCGATTTGTCTGTTTGTGTCTGTCGATTAATGAAAACAGGTTAAATGGGTTTTTGGAAATAAAGGGTGGTCACTGATTTATTAAAAAAAATTTGCGAGAAAATAATAAAAAGAGTAATAACGGCAACTACCACGACCACCACAAAAAGAAAACCAGTTCAGTGTCTTAGCCTTTCTAAGACAAATTTGTCTTTTATATGAAAAGTGGATATATGGTCACCATATCCTCAAACAGATACTTGATCCATATCTTTTCCGAAGTGGAAAATGTATCAGATCGGTATTTAAAAAATTTATATTTTGTATCTTTATATAAATAACGAAAATTTGTTTACCGGCTTTATTTTATAAATTTACTGAAAAACACTATCCTATTTTATTGGAGCAAACGAAAAAATAGGAGCAATATTACCGGTGGGGTTTGTGATGAAAAAAAGACTTGATTTTAGTTTGGCCTGCAATATCATGCAATCGCACAAACTGTTTTCTCTCTGTCGAGCTGCTGCTCAACAATCATTCGAAAATATTTACTACGAATTTGCAACAAAACTTTTATCTATGCCTCGAATGTTTTTCGGATTTTCAGCTCTAACTGCAATAACTGTCTATTATTTGGTTTCATTTGGAGCAACTAGAGAATAAATTAAATTAAACATGACCCAACCCGCAAGAGAAAAAGCAGACATGAACAGGTAATCATTTTTTGAAAGTGTGCGGACATTCTATTTTTATTATTAGACAACTAACAAGACAATATATACACATATTTTTAAGCTTTGAAGGTGTGATGATGTCGCGAAAAATAGATTGCTTTTAGTTATTTAAATAAACTAAGTCAATAAAATTTCTTAAAAAGAATTGTTCCTTATTGTTATAAACATGATAAATGCGTTGATTATATATGTATAAAAGATTATAATATTAGTTATATAAGCAAACAGCATTTATATATATATATATATATATATATATATATATGTGTATATATATATATATATATATATATATATATATATATATATATATATATATATATATATATATATATATATATATATATATATATATATATATATATATATATATATATATATATATATATATATATATATATATATATATATATATATATATATATATATATATATATATATATATATATATATATATATATATATATATATATATATATATATATATATATATATATATATATATATATATATATATATATATATATATATATATATATATATATATATATATATATATATATATATATATATATATATATATATATATATATATATATATATATATGTATATATATATATATATATATATATATATATATATATATATATATATATATATATATATATATATATATATATATATATATATATATATATATATATATATATATATATATATATATATATATATATATATATATATATATATATATATATATATATATATATATATATATATATATATATATATATATATATATATATATATATATATATATATATATATATATATATATATATATATATATATATATATATATATATATATATATATATATATATATATATATATATATATATATATATATATATATATATATATATATATATATATATATATATATATATATATATATATATATATATATATATATATATATATATATATATATATATATATATATATATATATATATATATATATATATATATATATATATATATATATATATATATATATATATATATATATATATATATATATATATATATATATATATATATATATATATATATATATATATATATATATATATATATATATATATATATATATATATATATATATATATATATATATATATATATATATATATATATATATATATATATATATATATATATATATATATATGTATATATGATAAATTCAACCCATTTAAATGTTGACATTAAAGCATTAAAAGTGTGAGATCTTTCTAAAATTAATTGATGATTATGTACTCCATTAAATGTTTATCGTGTTTCGATGTAACAATATAATCTTATAAATTGCACCACATAAATAATTCAATTAAAAGAAAAGACTAAAATAAAAACAGCTGGCTGTCTCAGAAATTTAAAAGACTTAAGAAATAAACTCGCTCCTAATACGAATTTTTAAAGAACCCTCCAGAATTCGTGAGGAATTTATATAAATAAATGAGTAGTTACTTTTGTATATGTACATGTACATATATATGTACATGTACATATATAAATATATATGTATATGTGTGTTGTTTTTGTACGTTATACTATTTACAAATACACCGTTATAAAGGTGGAAAATCGATTGTTTTCGAAATTTTGCGGTCATACCATATTTTTTCTTTGGAATTTTCATTTACTTGTAGGCAGTTGGACTTTATTGTCGTTCTCGTTGATAAACGTCTAACGAATGCTTTCAGTGCGCTACAGATCTAAATGAACAAGTGTACCAAATCAAATATGTGAAACCAGCAACCGACAACAACAATCGCAATTGTCTGCCCTACCACTACCACTAATCACATCAGCAGCAACAATCAGCGATAACCACATTATAGCATATTGTGCCGCACGCTCTACTAAAGCTATTAAATTTATGTTGCCAGTCATACGAACTTTGCGAACCAGTCGAGGTTTTCCAATACTTCAGTTTATCAGCGAAAAGCAAACGATGCAGACGCATGCCAGGCGACGTGTTCGAAAGGCTTAGGATAAACTGAAAAAGTGAAAACTCCATTGGTAATAAACTAGAAAAATATAGAGCCTTCTAAGATCCTGCTGGTAAAAGAAAAATTATTATCGAGAAGACCACCGAAATTTTCGACAACAAAATTAATAACAAAAGCACCAAAATAAATTTGTAAAAAAGATTTAATCCTTAAAAACAAATTTATCAGATCCTAAGAAATCGTTTTTTTTTGCGTTCCTTAAACTGCGGAAATTACTAAAGGCAAAAAAAGTTAGAAATAAAAAACGAGGTAATTAGTGTCTGCGGTGAATGTGAGTGTTGTTCGATGTGGTCGGGGCGTGGTCGACCATAGCCCACGTTTCGTGGTTTATAATTTTCGTCTCGTTTATGTTTTGAGGGGAATTTTCAAAAATACAGCGTTTTCAAAATCATCGAAAGTGAAAAAAGAAACGTCTAAAGAACTAAAAGACTCAGAGAAAAGGAACTCAAATTAATTTTCGTGGTAATTTTCTTCAAAATTGTCACAGCACAATCGACCAAATTATCTCATATTCGCTCATTTAAAGGTACGTGTTATAAAATAATTAATCTTTTCGATTATTCCTATAGTTCCGGCTTACAAAAAGATTCCTTCCACAAATGATTCAAAGTATTTGCAATAGAAAGAAAACAAAGAAAATTGGGTTAGAAACTATTTTTTATTAGAGACTATGAAACGGCTACAGATCTATTTTCATCTTCGTTCTGTGATTTTTATACCATTTCTTTTTTATTGTTGGTTTTTTATTGTAAGATTTCGTGATGTATCTTTTTGTATGTGGTTCTGCTCCGGCAAGCAACAATTTTATAGCGAATGTTTACTGCTGTTGTTGTAATTTTTGCTGGTTTTCTTTTTAACTTGAGTTAAGATAATTCATTTATTCTTTAAACGTTGCGTGCTGAACCTCTTTTAATTGACGTTTTTTGTTTTTACTGTCGAAAAATTTCTGTTAAAATGCATGAGCACTTCAAAACTATTAAATCATGTTTTTCTTAATTAATTAATTATTTCTACAAAATAAAAAAGAGTTTAAAGAAATTTTAGAGAAATTTACCTTGTTCTGCTCATTCACCGATTTTTTTCAGTTAGAGCGAAATGTATTACTATAAAATTTTGAACAGTATTTGAAAGAAAAATAAAATTTGAGGAAAAAGTAAGTTTGCAAATTTTGGGCTGATAGCTCTTTTAAAATCATAAAGTCCACTTTTGGTAAAGGGTCCTTTGAATCTGACAGTTTTTATGGATAAACGACATTGAAAAAAATTATTCCGGCACAGATTTTAGTTTTAAAAAGCAGAAAAGTATATTATGCAACATTTCGAGAGAAAAAGTATGATAATTATGGTAATGAAAATTGCAATAATTTCAATAGAAAAATTTCAGGGGTTTTATAAAAATCTCGAAATGCAGTTAGATCAGAAAATTTAATTGATAATTTAACAATAATTTAATTACCAAAATTTTTCAAAAAAATTAATCAAATATTGCCTCAACATGTTTTGACTTCTAGATAAGAAAACTGAAAACATAAAGAAAAAATAATGTAAGAGCTTTTCAAAAAGATTAGATTAAAAAATGAAGGGAATGATTAGATTTCTAGTATGAAGAAAAAAGAAAATCTTTTATTAAACGGTTTTCCTATCTTCGAAATATAAAATAAGTAAAGCAAATTACTTGCAGCCGAAATTGAAGTAGATTTGCCAATATTGCCGCGGCTTTAATGCTTAGGAATGTAATCACGTATAACTTTCATTATCAATTTTGCTTTAATTATAAAAATTTAAAAACTTCACACCTTAAACAACAACAACAACAAAAAAAAAGAAAAGAAAATCGAAAACGTGAAAACGTGTGATAATTATTATTCTGTTTACAACAATGGAAGAAAAGTACTCAGTGACGATATTGACATCAAATACGGCGTTGGAGTGTGTGCGTCTGAATGAGAGTTAGATGTGTGGGTGAAATTTTTTGTCATGCGATTGATGAGAGTATTTTAGTAAGGCAAACTAAAATAAATTAATTTCATGAGACGAAAAACAAATGCAAAGGGATTAGTGACAATGAAAATTATATTTAATATAAAATGTTTTTCTTTAAAAGTTTCTCTAAAAATCAGTTCAAAAAAATCAAAATCGGTTCAAAAACTGAAAGCGAATGAAATTTTCTCTGTGAAAAAATTTACTTTTATTGTGCAATTGCTTTATTTTCAACATAATTCTGGTCTCTCTTCCTTAAATTAAGAATAAATTTTTATCCCCCTGTTAAATAAATTATTTGAATTCATGATTTAATGTCTATAAAATTTCTGTTTAATTTTATTTTTGCAAATTGTCGCTTTCTTTTTGAATGAAAACTTAAAAAAATTATCTCAGTTATTCCTCAATCATCCCCCGCCTACCTCACACTTCTCTTAATTTAATGTTGCTGAAGTAAAACTTTCTTAATTGTCATTCAAAATGACTAACGATATTATTTTTGTTTGTAACAATGAATCCGGTTTTAATGAAATATACGTTGGATTTTTTAATTTACATTTTGTGATTTCGTTTTCTGGAAATTACTATATTTACGTTGGTGTTGGCTTTGTCGATTGAAACTCAAATAATTACATAAAGCAAATTGATGCTGAATCATTGGTTCAGACTGATGATTGATAAAAAAAATCTAGGCCTTCAATTGGAATGTCTGCATAAGCTTCTTTGGAATTCAGCCACAACTAAAAATCTTTAATTTATTGAATAATAACGCCACTCCCTTAAAAATTATACCTGGCTTAGGACAAAATCGAAAATATAACCGAATTGGAATCAAACACTTAAGCCTTTAGCTTCGATGTAGCTCTGAATATAAAAATTAAATGTAACTTATGCTTCTTTAAAAATAAAATACAAAAATTTCCAAAATCTATTGGCTTTGAAAAGAATTTACAAACAACTTTTGTCATTAAAAGACTTAAGAAAGAAACTCCTTAATAAATTTATACAGCACCCAAAAGTAAAATTAAGGATTTATCAAAAACTACTTTGCACAGAATTCTTCCCCTCTATCTCTCTGTCTTTTTTCTCCAGTCGCTCATCCCTGTAGTTTCTAGGCTTCAAACTTTAGACATTTCTTTCACTATTTGCTGATTAATCCCAACAAACAAAACAAAAACAATCATAACATTAATAATGTTAGTATTGACAATATTAACATTATAAATAATAATAATCTGTCATTAAATTAATAACTTAACATATCCTTTTGTTATTGCAACATATTTTCTTTTCTATGAACTTCCAATTATCGCTTCTATAAGCTTCCAATTTTCCTCGTTTCATGGCACTTTTAAGCATTTTAAGCATTTATTTGTTCTGAAATTTTCACTTGGGAAACCAATTATTTTGCAAATCGATTATTTTTAAGCGAATTTTATAAACAGTTGGTCATTTGCAACACTTACTATCTTCTTCTCTTCTCTTTTCTTCTCCTTTCCCTTAAATTCTTCTTTTCTTCTCCACAACGTACAGACAGTGCAGAAGCTAAATCAGAGAACGAATTATAAAATTAAAAATTTGTTCATGTAAAGTAATAAAACTTTTGGGTCAATGACTTGACTTAGCACAGCATTTAATAGACATAGCATATTGCTTCAATATTTTTATTAATGGTTTGTTTCAAAAAAGGAGCATTTTAAAGGAAACTAAAGTAAGGGGAAATTTTTTTGAAATAATTTCGCTTCTCCATAATTTCTTCAGTTTCAATAATTTAATATAAAATCTCATCGCATATCAAGAAACTCTAATTTGTCATAATTGTTTTTCTTTTATTTTTTTTTCTTCTCCATCAATTGCTTAATATTACAAAAACTTTCAAACTTTCTTTTATTAATTTCTTTACTTTTATTAAACACTCCCTTTCTATCACGTCAGCTTTGTACATTACAAAAATAATAGGCCTTAACTAAAGTGGCTTTACGTAGGTTTTACTATCCAAACTATTTTACTAAGAAATCGATTCGGTGACTGTGAAATCGTGTACTGTTTTCTTTTTTTATTTTACGCGCACTTCAAATAGCTGCACGTTCAAAGGGTTTAGTAACCCACCTAAATATGACCAACAGAATTTGTATAAAAGGTAGAGAAAGAAAGACACACTGAAGAGGGTGAAAGAGAGCGTCAGAGATTGTGTGCACCTGAGGGTACACACAAACGATTTAAAATCAGTCTTTAGCATTTTTGTTTTCTTGAATGCTTCGCGGCTGTCGTCTTTGTTCTTAAGCATATTTTTATTTATTTGAATTTTCATTACCAAGCAAAAAGTATATTGTGTAAACTTTCGCTTTCCTTGCTTTTACTTTTTAAAGAGTAAAAAACGAATGATTACTCAGTCTGTTGAAAATGAAAGTGAAAATATTTCTTTATTATTTAATCGCACTTGTCTTTTTTGTTTGCAACAAGCATCAAGTCTGTGTTTTAATTTCGTGATTTTTTTTGTAAGAAGGTGGCGTAATGCTTGTCTCGTTAATGAAATTATTCTTTATATTGTAGGTGTAACTCTTAGAATTTGTGAATTCTAAAATATTAGAATTAATTCTTAGAATCATGTGAAACCAAAACCAACCCTGTTGATTTATTTGGCAAGGTTAGCACTATCCGGTACGCCTACGTATGTGTTTGCCTTTAGCCACCAGTAAACACGGTAATTGGTAAAATATCAATTTATTAATTATTTACATTTTCTTTCGAAATATTCTAAATTCTATGAAATATTTGGCAATAGAATTTTGACAACTTTAAGTATAAACCTTTTTTCAAGGGATTATGAATATATTTTCTTTAGAAAACACTTTAAATATCCTAAAACTCTTTAGAAAAAATTAATTTCTTCATACAATCCCAGAATTATTTTAATAAAATAAGTAAACTGAAATATTATTAATGAATATTATATAGAAATATTATATAGACCAAAATAACATATATCTGCTCCAATAATAATATGAATAAATTAAGTAGCTCAACAAAATCAACAATGGCAGGAACGTTAAACAACAACAACAACTCTACTAAATATGTTAGTAGTTAGTTAGTTGTTTAATTCATCATTTATTTATTGATTGCAAAAACCAAACAAACAGATTATTCGACGTACCGTTTCAGTTTGTAGACATATCAACTGGTTAATCATGAAGTCCGGAAAAAATTATAAAGAAAAAAGGAAAAGTTAATGAAAATTTTAAACAAATAAACTTGCAAAAGCCAAAAGTCGGTCAATTTCAAAATTTTCATTTTCCATTTAGTTGAGTCCGTTATTTAAACCGATACTGGCAAACGATCATTGATGACTATGTGTTCGGAAAAGTCCACCTGGGCGGTATTACGAAAGATTTAAGAAACGAACCCGCCTTTGAGGAATATAATTTAGAATTGACTTTAAGTTGAAAATTCTAACAATTGTCGCAGCTTTGTTTGGATAATTAGCAATATTTTATTGTCATTTAGTAGCTTTCATTACTTCGCTTAGTGTTTTAACCGGCGAAATATTTCGCAACCAGAAGAATTAACAACTTACGGTAACAACCGCTTATTTGATATAAATTTTATTGAAAATAATTTCAGTAAATTATATTGAATGTTTACAACTATTTACTTATCAATTACACGTTGATATTTTCAATGATCTTTTACCAGTTTCAGCTACTTCATTCTATTTAGGTTATCACTCAGG
Source organism: Physocephala rufipes (assembly GCA_963966595.1). NCBI lineage: Eukaryota > Metazoa > Arthropoda > Insecta > Diptera > Conopidae > Physocephala > Physocephala rufipes. The sequence continues at coordinate 5,701,612 of OZ016505.1, forward strand.
CATGATGTAATAACTTAATTTTTCATATCTCAAAAGAGCTTTGCACCTCAAACCTATCAGTAGTAAGCATTATTTCTTTTAATTTGACCAAGTTTATATTTAATTTAATTTAATCGGATTAACCTTATGTATATACTTTTTTGTACTTCATCTTCGATAAATTGAAAGTATTAATTGATGTAAATACCAATGACGGACTATAATCCTTGACCAATGATCTTTAAGAAATTCTAAATCATTCGACAATTGGTCGTAGTTGAAATTTAATTAATTTTTTAGTTTTACTATGACATTAAATATATGAAAAATGTAAAAAACTCATGAAAGTCTATGAAGTAATTGAAATCATAAATCAATCAGAGATTAAAATGAGAAGTTGTCAAACTTGTAGCCCTTAGTTGACTTAAATAATGAAGTATATTTGATTGATTGAACGAACATTTACAAAAAATTTTTTAAACTTTTTCATTTATATAAACTTATATAGCATATGTAGTATATAGTGTATAGTGTATATGCCTTTAATACAGCAGATATATCTCAAGAAAAAACAGAAAAAGCTTCACCCAATGAAATTAATGCCATAATAAGATCATGATGTGTACTTTTATAATTCTTTAATTAATATGGTTTCAGAGATACGAAAAAAGAAGCAATAGGAGATATAGATTAAACACAAAACATCTTGTAACTAAAGTTTGGAATTAACCCCATTCAGTATTAAGTATTCGAGGGCACATATATATTAAATAAGCAATGGAAAAAGCTCCACCCTAACCAATATCTTCATGGATCTCAATCGTATACACGAAATCTCCATCAAAGTCTAAATCTCCAATTTTCTTTTGAAGAATCCCCTTCGGCGATTTCGTGGTCAACCCGTACATTAAATGGCGTAAAGAAGAAAATAAAACAAACCGCCATGCAGAAAAAAAAACAAACGTACGAGCCATAACTTATCTCAAGCTTTCACTAACCATTACTCCGTTTCATGCTTCCACTGTCTGACCGGTTGGCTAATATTATCTCGGATGAAAGTGAATCCAGAGCGCCGCAGTTTGCGGTTGCGGCTGGTGCTGTATCCGAACCATCAGCAATTACCATAAAATCGGTTGAGAGCCAAAGAGGTGCACGACTGGAGCAGGCTTAAAACAAGTGCGGATGTAAATATAGCAGGTGCTACTGAGGCAACATTCGAACATGCGGATGTAATTACATTGAGTTAATGATGAAATTCATAAAATTATAAACATTTGGTCATTTATGCTACATCAATAAATATCGAGAATTGCTATCCCAGACGATTAATCACACGATCAGCGCGAGGGAATTTCTCATGTCATTTCTCACGGCGGTGAAATAACAGGTTGTAGGAATAATTCATCGTGTGTTCATGAATCACAAGTTGGTTGGTTGTTGTTGTTATTATCATGGTTCATTTCAAGCTCAGCGGTCAATAATTTGAACGGTCGAAGTTTGAGGTTGTTCACCACATAATTTTATCTCAATCTATAAGATACTAGTTTCAGTTGCTTTGCCAAAAACAAAGAAAAAATCAAAAAAAAATATTTTTTTGATAATAAATTTTAATTAAAAGTAAAAGGAGAAAGAATCTGACAATTTTCAGTGTTTCTCATTTTTATAAAATTTCACTTTCAACGGATTTGCGATAAAAGCGAAATTTAAAGGTTGTTGTTTGTTGGAATGTTTGGTCGATCGGGCGGTAGGTCCGTGAGTAAATTTCTGCTGAAATTGTTATTAATCGCTCAGTCGACTAAGTGAAAGATCAGCCATTATCCCACTTTTATAGTCATACAAAAACAACAACACTTCAGTTTTAATTTTTTTGGATTTGTTTTGATTTTGAATTTATATTTTCGATTTGATTTTTATTACTGTATTTTTAAGTCTCTTACGCTTCCGAAATTATTTACCAACAAACTGGCATTAAATTAATTTGATATATTCGTAATTTCGTATAATGATTTCTTTTTATGATGCAATCGTTTCGTTTCGTTAACAGACAGCAATAACAATTATTGATTTTTGGTTTATTATTACACGACCAAAGCAAAATAGTAAAACATATAAAAGGAAAATATTTAAAAGAAGAAATAACTCTGTTAGATCTTCGAATTTTCGTTTTTCTGATTCCTTTCCTTCTCCATTCTTTTCTTTATCTTCCAATTCCTTTTCTTTTTTTTACCATTAATTTTTCTTTTTGTATGTTTTACGATTTTAATACGGTTCGATGATTATTTTGATCATACATCATGCTTTACTGGTTCCAGAAGAGAAAATTTTATAAAAAATATTTATAGTAAAAACTTATAGAGCGGAATTTAATTAATAATTCCAATATAGAAGACGAAGAAGAAGAAACGTTTCGAATGCATTGGGGACGATACTAATGGTAATGATGGTGTTGAATATAATGGTGATGGCTAAAGCAATGATAATAATGATATTGTTCATGATATATCTATATAATTATCTTAACGAAAGTGTAAGTTTTCCAGAAAAGTTTGTGAATGCAAATGAAAAATTAAAAGAATATTTTAATAAATAGAAGAAAAGCGAAAACTCGCCTTTCATTTTTTTGTAGCTTATTATTTTTTGGGTACCCTTATTTTCATTAGTCATTTCAAAATTCTTCAGGCAAACCATCTCGCTTCCATTCAGAAGCTCTGGAAATGTTATTGCTCTAGCATTAATAGTCTGTGGTAGCGATTTAGCAGCTAGACTTAACTGTGTTAAAGGCGATAAACTGTTAAAGATTAAAATTGTGGTGAAAATTTTTAAATCTTTTTAAAATGCAACGAAATCATTAAGCCGGAAACTCTTATCTTTCTTTAACAGAATAAAAAACATTTGAAATATATTTAATAGTGCTTTCACAGCTATTTTCGAAGCTAATTGACCTAAGCGTTTTTATCGAGCATATTGCATTTAAGTGCCACGCATTTTTTATAACAATCGCAACAAAAATTGCAAATAAATAATTGGTTTGAAAGTCTCGGTTAAAGACCCAAAAGCTTTCCAATTTCCGGGATAGATGTATTAATGCTACAGGACGGTAATAATAATCGTCTTTGATTTAGAAGTGAAAGTGATTCATCTATCCTGTCAAAGACCAAGACCAAGATCAAGTTATTCAGTAATTTCAAAAGCATAAAATTTTGTTTTCAAAATTTTCTTCGTCATTTTATGAACGAATTTTATCGAACTAAACGAATATCGACCATATATAGCAGGAACTGAAGGAAAGATATGAATGAGTCTGTAAACTTGTCACTTTATCATTGCCTACTAAGACTAATCATAAAAATTTTGTTGCACGCGGCTAATCGTCGCAAACCAACCAATCCAGTTTACATGCTGAATAGTTTACTCGATCTCACCCATATGTACAATTTCATCGAACGCGCTTTTGTAGATTATCATAATTTCAAAAGCTTTCCTTTGGATGTCTCCAGTTCGGGTTTGAAATCACGGTATTATTTTTTATCGTCATTTTCCTGCGATTAATTTTCTGATTTTGTAAAAACAGGAAAAATTGAAAATAAACTATGATTACGATTTCTAAATAAAATGCAAATTATAAATCGATAAATTGTTTAGCGTTAAGAAAAAAGTTCGTAAAAAAAGTTCGTAATTACAACAAATAGACGGGTAAATTGAATGGCACTATTGCAATTTCCGACAACTTTATATAAGAAAGAAAAGTCGCCAATAAAACAGGAAAAATTAGTATTTTTTTTTAGAAATTTTAAACAACCGTGATGAATTGAAACATAAAGTGACAAACACAAATGCTTTTTACAGAAAATATTCCGGATGTAAAAATCCATTGTACAGGTTTTTTTAATACTCCTTAATGTTTTTTTTCATAATTTTCAGGCTTTAATATGACGAAACATACTGTGCAACTGATCTACACTGTAGCCACCTGCCTGTGCCTCACCTTTCTTGTAAATTCAGAAACCGAGAAAAAGTGGTCTCGTCAGGTAGAAATCAGCGATACTGATCGTGCAGATAATTTCGATTGGGTGCCGTTAGCACCCAATCTCGATAGTACTGCAGCGGCTAAAGATCGCTCACCAAATGGACGTGCCATTAATGGCTACTCACAAGCATTTCCACCCAATGGACGCTTTACCGATTTATCAAAAGCACATCCCGTACATCTCCCTCCAAGTCAACAACCAAGCGGCTTTGATTTTCCTTATCAATTTCAAAGTTTCGCTTCAAACTTAAGACAACCCCTTCAGCCGCAACAGCAGCTTCGGCAGCACCAACAACAGCAGCCTCCAAAAGCGGTGGCGCTTCAGCCTCAGCAGCCTACATCGCAATCGTTCTATAAATTTGAAATGCCACTTCGCGGGGAAAGACATCGGCCGCTCAATGCCCCGAATAATTTGCAAACTGGTTACCAAATTCAGCATGCTTTTGGTGGCGGAGCTCAAGCTACGCTCTTTCAATCGCCTGTCTTTAACGATAATGCAGTTTTTCCTCCCGAATTTCATGCAGTAATACCAAAACCTCAAGCACAGCCGCTGCAACAGAAATTGCCGCCCCAACAGAATTTCGTGCAAGACTCTTATTCACCGAAGAATTCCTTCCGTGAATCGAAACCAGTGCCAAGTCTTCAGGAAACGTTACAAACGGTTACGCCTCAAATATTCCCGTCAAATCTACAGTCGGAACCGCTTTATGAGCTAAATAAACCCTCATCATTTCAAGTGCACGCGCCTTTCCATCAAATCGCATCTTCGGTCGCGCCTCCATTAATTCCAGTTCCATCAGCTCAGACCCCAATAAATGGTGCTTTAGGTCAGTCGCCGCAGCAGCAGCAGGAAGTGCAGTTACTCTATGTACCCTACGATACACTCTACAACACTCAACAACACCAACGACCAAATGATTTCGTTCCAGCCCAGAATCCCTCGTTTGAAATCAACAAATTCAATCTAAACCCTGGTTTGCCTGCAGTAAATCCTTACTTAATTAACCAATTCTATACACCCGAGCCACTTCCACAGCAAGAGTTTAAATACTTCACTACGAGCACAACAAATCGACCACAAACAACAACGACCCCAGCAAGTAATCCCCTATTCGAAAGCTTTAATCATCAACAGTATACCACCCAAAAACCGAAAGCCAAAGCTCACCAACCTCCTTTGGCAATGTTTCTCATACGTAACACCGCCAGACCGACGCGGTCGGATGTAGTTAGTTTTCTTCGTAACGCCAAAACAATCGACGTCATTGATGCGCCTACCAAACATACTCCGGAAATCTTCGTAGGACCGGCTGGCATGCCCATACCGAATGGATACGTTAAATTCGACCTGCCCTATTTATCTCAAATCTCACAAGGTTCACAGCATCTGAATGATGTTTCTTTCTTCGTAGCGCCGCTCAGTTATCGCACTCCAAATGGCTTCAATAAAATTTTACTACCCGAACCGCATGTGGGCTCAATAGTGATTAATCGTGCCAAGGCCAATTCAGAAGTACCTCAATCGCATAAGTCGAAAACGTCGATGTCGATTTCCGCCGCAAACCTAAATGGTGGCATTCTCTATCAAAATAGTGGACAACAAATCCAACCAAATAATCCGATCCATACCTTACCTCAGTCACAACCTCAAACAGATTACTACCCCGAAGAGTACTTGCGCAATCCCAGTAAAAGTCAAAAGAACAATAAAAAATCTCCCGAGAATACAACCCTGCAGACGATGGTACCCTCTAGGGGCAATAAATTTAGTTATTATTATGATAGGGATGTTATTCAAGAAGTGAGTTCGCCCAAAATTACGAAACACGATCGTCAGAAGAAGAAACGGCCTCAACAGTCAGTACAATCGATTCAGCAACCGGTATTTAGAGAAACCCAAAACCATCCGTACGCTCAATTCCAACCTATTCCAAACCAAATACCGAACGATGATTTTTATAGAACCCAAACCACACGTGCCCCCACCATCACCTCCACCACGACCTTCAGTGCCACAACAAGAGCCAATACGCCAGCACCGACCACTCCGGCAAGCCAATACTTTGACTTCAGGAACAATCCGCAATTCGATTATCAAGATAACAACAATAACGCACAGATTTATCACGGTTTCAGCAGTGCCGCTGAAATACAGTCTCCCCAAGAATATGTGCCACAATTTACCACGATACTCCCATCTACCACTCCTTCGCCAAAACTCACCACCGCCGAAGAAGAATATCGTATGAAACAGTATTATCGAACACAAAACGCTTTCCGAAATCGTCCACAAGTGACCAGCACAAGTGCACCCTTCGAGTACGTTAACTATACACCTATATCCCTCGATTTCGATCAAGTGGCCACAACTCCTCCAGCCACGACCACTCCTGCATATAAACAACGTATAACTTTCTACACGCCTACATCGTATCCCACCCCAATACCAAAAGAAGAACCAAATACTCTTCCTCCGCCAACCGAACGCAATCGAATAGAAGCTTTCAATACTCTACCACCACGAACTGAACACAGCCCAGAAGAAGCTGTTCGCAACACTTTCCCACTGCAAACCGAACAATATCATGAAGAGCCAACCCTAACGGAGAAGCCAGCGGTAACTAAACTTCCCAGCAATCATCGTCCTTTATATAATCAGAACGAAATTCATGACGGGGCTGTGGAATATGAACCGAATCCCTATCAGTTGCCATCTGAACTACCACCACTAACGGCAAATCTTCCCGGTCTTGTTAACGGTCTTATAGAAAAAGATAAGCAGCGAGAACCTGAGGTAACATCTCCTGAAAAGTCCACGAATACTGAAGAGCATTCCACTCGTGCCACTGCTCCTTCCCGTCGCCCGCACCATCGCGTGCGTAAACCTGTCGCCACTAAGATTTCTGCATCCGTATCATATTCGGAATCGGAAAGCACAAGTAGACGACCGTCACATCGTACTCGCCGTCCGTTTGGAAGTAGAACAAGTTCTACCACACCGGCATCACCGGATTACTTGAATAACGAATACAATGAGCCAAGTTCAAAACCTACACGCCGTCCAACAACATCACGCAAACCATTCAATCGCAATCCAAATCGTATCCGTTATAAACCAACTCCGGAGGAGCGAGAGTCTTTGCGAATCAAATCAAGAAAAAAGTACAACAGCCGAGGGAAAATACAGGAGAGTGAAGATCTCGACTACCAACGCGATGTTCTCAAACAAAATTATCCAGTATTCAGACCGTCGGGAGGAACTCGAAAAGCGACAAGTCCTACAGCATTTCCGGATACTTACAGTGACGTAGTTGCGACTACGTATAATGCAGCTATATCCGAATCACAGCAAGTTTATACGGTCACTCCCATAAATAGTATTCCCAACAACGACAACAACAACAGCAATAACAATAAGAAAGAGCAGACCTTCCCAGCTGGTTTACTAGAGCCAATGCAAATTGCGCAGCAATATAAAGAATACTCTGAAGAAAACTACGGCCCTGGATACTTCCCCAACCAAGAAGATACTAGCCCCACAGAACCGGTGGTCAGAAATGAAATCAATGCGATTTATACAACCGCGCTGCCCGCACCAACAACAACAACAACAACGAAGACGACGACGACAACAGCGCCTCCAGCAACGACAACTGAAGAACAAACTACAACAACAACCAGACGATCGCCATTTAAACGTAGGAACTACCCAAGACTACGACCCGTAACAACCGAAGCTCCTACAACGATCTTAGCTATAACGGAAGAAGCGCAGACGGTAAGTAAGCTGAAGTGGGCATATAATTCTATGAGATGGTGAATATTTGCAATGAGCACCATAAGCTCCTATTTCACCTATTTCAACATCTTTACAGATACGTCCACGGATTCCACCCCGAAAATTAGTTAGAGTTCGTTCTCGTACACGCCGTCCTCATCCGGCCTCAACAACCAAAGCGTCAGATCAGGCTGAAGAAGCAGAACAAGCAAATGATGGAGAGGGGGAAACCGAATTCAAAATTAATTACCGCAAACTGAACAGCTTCAATCAGGACTTCTATGAAGACGATGTAGGTCCTTTTAGCAAAAGGTACAGAATGCAACTTCAATCATTAATTAATTGTTTAAACACAGGTACCCCGACGGCGCCATAAGCCTCAATTCCATTTGGATGGTGAAGAATCGCAATGGTCACCAGCTATTCACCAAAGCCTCAGTAAGAATAATTTCAAGCCTTTGAATACTAAAGATGAAGAGAAGCAGACTACGCATAATTTTGAGAACGAACCTGAAATAGTCACCGCTGGGGCAGAGCATGATGATCAGGCTAATGAAAATAATGCAGGTATCTATGAAGTTAAAGTATCAGCGAATTTGGGATCAACTGGAACGCAATCCAAAGCAAACATACTGAAACCGAATTTGAAGTGAGTTCAGTATTTTTTATTATTGTTACTTGACCCAGACACTAGAAACCGTCATTTCTTTTTAATTCAGACCGGAAAAATCTTTCGCTGAACTTTTGGAGGAAGTCATGGGCAAGGCTCCTGAAGACCAAACGGTCGCTCCTGAACCGGAAATCACTACAAAAACATCGGATGGAACAGCTTTCGAATCGCAGAGGAACGCAATCATCGATAGGCTAAAACGGCGCGGAAAATGGAAGAAATTACGTCCGTATTCGCCCGGTACGGCTCAGAGAGAAAGCTTCGAAACGGCTGAGTCGCAAAACTTGGGAACACAATTGTTGAATTCTCTCCAGGCAAACGAAACGAAAGTGGGCGAGATTGCCGTTAAAACCACCACCACACCAAAACCATCGACAACAAAGAAACCGAAAACTATCACCACCACCATGCGAACTGCCCCTATCGCAACGACATTATCCCCACCGACTTCACCAACAACTACCGTTGCTCACGATGAAATATGGAACAGAATACCAGAATCTACACCACAAATTCCTACGATGCTCTCACTATTGGATGATGACGTGGAAGAAAAATCAATGGTCACAACATTTTTACCGGAAATGACAGAAGAAAATCCCACTCAGCGTATTCTAGACAGTGAAGACGATCTTGAAACTCAACCGAGTCTCTTCTCTGAAGTGAAACGACAATTGCATGAGCTATTCTCGATTGAGGAAAGTGATGATCAGGCCGTTGACAGTGCTTTGGCTGCGGTTGGCAAACGTCATCATGAGTATACGAATATCAAAAGAGCGAGACCAGAGTCTACCGCAGAACCAGTAACAGCAAGAACAACACAGAATACAATCGAAACAACCCTGCCGATCGAAATCGAAGAACCGGCGAGTAGTAAAAAGCCTTTCCATAAAGAACTCATGGAGCATGTGGTTTACGCTACTGCAACTTCTACTAAAGTGTCATCCGAAACGGAAATTTGCTACCGAGGGCGGTGCATACGCTCCGAAGATTTACCGCCTAATCATAAACTACAATAAACTTACAAAATACTCAGCGTTTAATTTAGGCAAACATTTTTATATTCACTTTATACACGCATGATTAATATCTGCCGAAGCTAAAATGACTTGAGTAATCAAAAGAAAAAAAAAGAAGTTTAGCATAATTTAGTAAAGTTAAATTAAGAGTATTTATATTTTTAGAATTTAGAAAGAAGTCTTTGAAGACCTGGCAATGTATTGAAAATTCTCAAAAATATGTAAAAATTCTTACAATACTCAAGAAAGGTTTCTCTCATGATTCCTTGCAATAAAAAATAATATTTATATTTTATGGGTTCGAGTTCAAGAATGTTCGAGTTCAAAAAAAATCAAAATTTAATAAAACGAATTTTCGAAAAATATTTTAATAATTTAAAAACTAGAATTAAGATTGTAATATAAATTGTAATTAAACTTAAATAAAAATAAATAAAGAAAAACATTCACTCTTATATAATACACCGTCCCTTACACATTTTTCATTTTAAAAAAAAAATTGAACGCACAAATAGAACGCACATATAATTAGTACTATACTAAAGCAATCGAATTGCGACTGAACTTGGCACGAACCTTCCCGACGCCTCTGGATTGCTACGCTACTTGGTTTAATGTTAAATTCTTACTTCTGGTTTGTGCACATGATAGGATTCAACTATTCCAGTTATGGTTAATGTAAAACTATATCTCGAACCTTTTGCGACATATGGTTGTTAACAAATCTTACTTAGCAATTAATAACTAATTGTACGTAGAAAATTATTGGTGGTGATATAAATTTTTTCACTAAGGCTATATCAAAAAATTAATATTACTTTTTCCATTTACTGCAAAGGTCTACAAATATCGAACAATTTGAACAATAGAATGCAAACAACTGAGAGCTTGCACGCGCAATTTGATACACGAGATATTGTGAAAGAATATATCAGTTTTGTGGATAAATATGACTTTTTACTTTAAAGGACAATAAAAATTAATATATGTGATTACTTCGAAAATTTGCTGCCGACGCTTCTACTTCAGTGGCAAATTTTTCGATAGTAAGAAACATCATACCCCGTGTACTCGAATATATTGCAACAATAACGAACCATGAAAGAGAGTTTGCTAATTGTATCAAGCTTTTCATCAGTACTATACACCCATCCATTAAATGCAATATAACCACAGCTGCTAGTGCATTCTAATCACCCAGCTGTTGCTACGTTGTTTATACATTTTGCTTTTATCAAACTTATAACCAAAGGTTTGTATTTGTAAGGAAAACGATAGCAAATTGTAAATGTTTTGTCTTGTTTAGGGCAAAGTATTTATCATTTCGATTCACTCGAGGCATTCGTTGGTCTTTCAGGCTGTTTAATGGTTTTCTGGCGTGATTGCTGTCCGGGTCATGAAGGTTATCAGCAAATTGAAACTGATGTTGCCAGCCAGAGTAAGTTGATATTTTTATTGAGATATCGTGATATATCTATTATTTTTGGAATTTTCTTAAATTGAAGGACCTCGACTGGGTGTTCGCCACGTGCAATGCTTCCTAGTATTTTGTGGTTTAGCAGTAGCGTATGCTTTACGTGTGAACCTATCAGTAGCCATTGTTGCCATGACCGATCGAAACGCAACTAATCCAGATTTTGAGGTAATGCATTATAGATCCTGTTATACATTCTGCTGTTTTTTTTTACTTCGTAGGAATTCGATTGGGATGAGAATATTAAATCATATCTTCTGAGTAGCTTCTTTTGGGGCTATGTTATTACACAAGTCCCGGGTGGTTACCTTGCTCACAAATATGGTGCCAAGTATACATTCTTTTTTGGCGTTCTGCTCTGCTCGATTTTGTCAATACTCACTCCGGCCAGTGCTCGCCTTGGCAGTTGGCGATTGGTGGTTACCTTGCGATCTCTTCAGGGCCTTTGCCAAGGTATGATCTTTCCGTCTACACATACGTTTCTCTCCAAATGGGCTCCCGCAGAAGAGAGAGGACGCCTTGTTAGCTACTGTTATTCCGGTGCTCAGTTCGGCACAGTTTTGATACTATTTGTCAGTGGATACATAGCCTCTTCTCGATTCGGCTGGCCTGGTATATTCTATATCTCCGGAGTAGTGGGCATCGCATGGGCATTGATTTGGTTTTGGTACAGCGCTAGCACACCCGCGGAACACTGTTCCATTACTGTTCAAGAGCGACATTTCATTGAGTATTCGATACAGTCACCAAGCTCTGCATCACAAAGCATGCAATCTCAAAATGCACTACCACCACGAGCACCATGGTCAAAAATATTTACATCAGTACCCTTTATTACCCTTTTACTGGTGCACTGTGGCAACAATTGGGGTTTCTGGACGCTTCTAACCGAGATACCAACATACATGAAAAGTGTTCTTGGTGTGGATATTCGTCGAAGTGGATCTCTCTCAGCGCTGCCCTATCTGGTTATGTGTTTACTCTCGTATGCTTTTATATTCATGGCGGATGTTCTAAACAGTCGTAGTGTAATGCCATTGTATTTCTCACGAAAACTGTTCAATACAATTGGTCAGTGGGTGCCAATGTTAGCATTGATCGGATTGGGCTACGTAACATCGGGTGATCATACGAAATGGGCTATAACATTATTGACAGTTGCGGTAGGCACCAATGCAGCAACTTATTTAGGCTTCCAAGTGAATCATATCGATTTGTCACCTAATTTTGCTGGGACTTTAATGGGCATCACGAATTGTGCGGCGAATATAATAAGCATTATAGCGCCCTTAACAGTAGGAATAATTGTAACCGATGAGGTAAATAAATGCAAATTCTATAAACAGTAATTATATTATTTGTCGTTATCTTAATATCTTTTTTTGTTCCCTACTTAGCACAATCCTGCACTATGGCGTATAGTATTTTTTATCTCGGCTGGCTTTTATTTCCTTGGTAATCTATTATTCATAGTTTTTGGACGAACGAGCATTCAACCGTGGAATACGCCAGACGATTATAGTAATAATTTGCATTCCGATAACGTTAGCGAAGGTAGTGATGCAGAAGAGGAACTTTTAGAAAATTTTAAAAATATTTAGATACCAGCGTTTAATGTTTTTCGTAAAAAATGCTGGTATTAGTAATCATATAAACTTTTTATGTTTTACATGAAGTCAAAAATTTTAATGAAAAATATATAAGCAATAGATTTTGCATTAAAAGTTTCAATATAATATTATATTGATATTGATAATGAATAGTTGCGTATGATATACAAATATAATGAAGGTGCATTTACCGTTTACTTAAATGGGTAACATACAGACAATATATATATATTAAAATATATTTAATTTCGTATCATGATCAATGAACTTTTGGATTTAATAAAACAAATGTAAAAAATCGTCTTTATTAATTGATGATAGTGAGATGCGGGTGTAAAAGTGTTTAATTAAAACCATTCATCCTTAAGTATTTCACCTAAACACTTTGCCAATTCATTATTTTTGTATTCTACTGCTGAAAACGTCTAAATAAAAACAATAATGTTCTTTTGGATATTTCCGAATTTATATTACTGAAATTTTTTCTATAATTTAAAACGCTTTATAATTTTTTACATAATATCAAGCTTAAATTATAGTTTTGGAAAAATTAACATTTTTTAATAACATTTGTTTCGATTCGCCAAAGAATTACCTTTAGTAATGATATGTCATAAATGGAAATTTGAATTTTTATGAATTGTATATATTAAAGGCACATAAATGAAACATGTACTGATCAAATGTAAGAAGAAAAAGGGACAAAAACATAAATAAAACACAAACAAACAAAAACATTCTTAGATTATTTTTTACTGATTTGGTTTTGATCAATTCGTTCAACAATTGTTGACTCTTTAAATTGTAATCTTAAAGTGCATTTTTAAAAATAGCAAATAATATTTCTATTTATAACAATGTTTCCAAATTATCGCTTAAAAATAAACTTATCATAATTGAAATCAAAATATAATGCATTTACACTTCAATATTATGCTAATTAAAGCTAATTCATATATTTGTGATTTCTCCGTTAATTAAATTATTAATTGTACACTAATTCCGTCTCGAATTATTGGAAGTATTTGTTTTTATTTAGAATTTTATAAAAAAATTTTTCATTAGAAAATGTTTATAAAAATACTGAATAAAGACTATTCAAAATATTTTCTATTTGCTTTGGATTTTTTTTTATAAACCGCGATATACCACGAAGTTAGTTTTATAGACAAATTTCTAAATTTCTAAATTTATTCCAGCTGAGAGTCTTTTCTGTTGCGAGTTTGGAAAATATATTTTAATTGTTTACTTAAAATTAATGGAAAGCTCTTAAGTCGATTAAGCCAACTTTTTGTTGACTTCGGCATCTTCGCTAGTGTCCTGCACCTTTCTCAAGATCAGCCGTTTTATGAACTCCATTGGCCAATAAAGCGGGTGTATCTTCATCAGTGCTTGATTTATACTCTTTCAGTTCCGTATCTGGTGAGTTCCAGCTCTGCACCTCGGTCTTGCCAAACAGAACGAACAATAAATTACCGAGGAAATAGAAGCCGGCCGCGACGAAGAATACAATACGCCACTCTACTGCATTAGTCTGTGTTTCAAGAAGAAATTAACGTTCCATAAGTAAAATAATTCCTTATAGCCTTAGAAACATTTCAGTCTCTTACCACATCCGTTACCACAACACCCACTGCGAGCGGTGCCAACGCACTCATTACGTTCGCCGCACCATTCGTGATGCCCATTAGAGTACCCGCAAAATTAGGTGATAGATCGATATGGTTCACTTGGAAGCCAAGATAAGTAGCTGCACTAATGCCCACGGTGAGCGTGAGAAGCACCACGGCCAGCGTGGCGTGCTCGCGCGTTACATAGCCGAGGGCAATAAGCGAACACATTGGAATCCAGTGACCGATCGAGTTGAAGAACTTGCGATTAAACGATAACGAAACATTCTCTTTACGTGCAAGTATTTTCGACAGGAAGATGAAGAAGAAGCTAAGGAGGCACATTACCGCGTAAGGGAGGGAGGAGAGCAGAGCACTGTTCTTAATATCGACGCCGAGAATGTTCTTCATGTAGTTCGGGATTTGAGTCAGCAACGTCCAGAATCCCCACATGTGAGTACAATGTACAATAATCAGCGAGATAAAAGGCAGCGAGCTGAAAATTCTCAGCCAGGGAGTCGGTGCATGAACTTTGTGCTCGATAGTGCTCGAATTTGTCTGACTACCCAAAGAGGTTTCAATCAATGTACGTTCCTGAATCGATATGGTTTTATGTTCCGCCGGTGTGCTCGCTGCCAGTAAATACCAAAAGATCGCCCAAACAAATCCCATCGATCCCGAAATGTAAAAGATACCGGGCCAGCCGGCTGATGATTCGGCAATGAAGCCACTCATGGCAAGCATGACAACTGTACCGAATTGTGAGCCGGTATAGCAGAATGTGCCAAGTGCACCACGTTCCTCGACGGGTGCCCATTTGGCCAGCATAGCATGAGTGGCCGGATGTACCGAACCCTGAAGCATACCTTGGACAACGCGTACACCAAACAGTGTTTTCCAACCGCCGAAAGAGGCGGCTAGCGGTGTAAGCAACGTTAACAAAGAGCACAAAGTAACGCCTACGAGGAGAAGCATTTTGGCGCCGTAACGTGTGGCTATATGACCGCCAGGTATCTGAGTTATGATATAACCCCAGAAGAAACTGCTAAGTAGAAACGATTTGGTACCTTCATCCCAATCGAATTTCTGAAAATTAAAAATAAACAAAAAGGTCAACAACAAAAGCAACAACATAAATAACTCACACTGAATGGATACCCACCTCAAAAGCGCTATTCGTTGCATTCTTGTCCGTCATGGCGACAATCCCAACGGAAAGATTTACACGTAGAGCGTAGCAGAGGGAGAGGCAGCAGAAGCAAAGCAAACACTGGACATGTCTGGTACCGATAAGAGGACCTATATTGATGATACGGGTAGAGGAGAGTGAGAGAAAGGAAAAAAAAGTACAGTAAGAAAAGTAAGCAAACAAATCAACTTTTTTATTAGATTGAAAATAATTCTTTCCTTTTTGAAAAATACGTATAAGAGTATTTATAAAAATGTTGGAAAATAAATATTTAATTACCGTCAAGTAGTTCAATTCTGATAACAAGAAAACTGAAACAGAAATAATGATTTCACAAAAATACCATACGCGGTCCTTCAAATAACAAAACAACAACAAAAGACGACAACAACGAGAAGAACAGTAGAGTAATAAACCGTAGAGGCTAAACGGTGTTATCTGTTGTCGTTATCTCTTTGCAGAAAAGCGTAAACTAGTCATTAAGGATAAGAAGCAAATTAATAGGAAAGTCATAGAATATAATTTAATACGAAGTCGAGAAAATACCACAAAACAAGATAAAAATGAGATGATAAGGAGTGGCTTTACGTAAATCATATTGCCAATTTTTGTGTTTTAGTTATTTTTAAGAAAATATAATATATAAGTTACATTCAATGTATTCCCGGTGTGAGCGCGATTTACTAATGACGTTGGTACTATTTAGGACTAACTATTTGATTAAAATTGTTGATAAATCTATTGATTTTTACCAGTGATTACAACTGCGATTATTAAGCTACTAACAGAAAGTCTCTCGGGACGTTGGTCGCAGCGACATTTAAAACCCACACGAGCTTTTATGGGAGTCTATACATAATGAAAAGTCGTGCTACCTCCATCAAAAACCTGCGATATTTTCGATTTTTTTCGTTGCCGCTGGTTTTGTTTTTCTCTTCTCTTGTAATTGAGATCAGATTTCTTATCTTACAAACTAATTCATTCTCTCTGCCAAAGCCACATCGGCTGTAGGGTTCTCAATTACATGTCGTTAATAAAGCCTAAACGCTAACAAAACGCTATTAAAGTACTAAAAGCTAATAAAACCTAAATTACGTCAACGATTTTCTACTTACTGATACCGAGAAAACTTTGAACGTCCCTCAAAGCACTTCTAAAGAGCAAATATCTATCATTTCCCCAACTCAATTGAAGCTCAACGAAATTCCTCTATTTCACGATAATTTCACTATATATATATATATATATATATATATATATATATATATATATATATATATATATATATATATATATATATATATATATATATATATATATATATATATATATATATATATATATATATATATATATATATATATATATATATATATATATATATATATATATATATATATATATATATATATATATATATATATATATATATATATATATATATATATATATATATATATATATATATATATATATATATATATATATATATATATATATATATATATATATATATATATATATATATATATATATATATATATATATATATATATATATATATATATATATATATATATATATATATATATATATATATATATATATATATATATATATATATATATATATATATATATATATATATATATATATATATATATATATATATATATATATATATATATATATATATATATATATATATATATATATATATATATATATATATATATATATATATATATATATATATATATATATATATATATATATATATATATATATATATATATATATATATATATATATATATATATATATATATATATATATATATATATATATATATATATATATATATATATATATATATATATATATATATATATATATATATATATATATATATATATATATATATATATATATATATATATATATATATATATATATATATATATATATATATATATATATATATATATATATATATATATATATATATATATATATATATATATATATATATACGTGCAAATGTGCATTATAATCACGCAGTGGTTAATAAATCGAAAATAACTAGCTTTGTTTTTCTTTTTATAAATAAAAACGTAAACAAATATTTGCGCCTTTGAAAACTATAAACTATAACAAAAAACTAAGTATGGGTGTCAGTAATTGTTTACAAAAACCAACAGCAACAACAATCATCCATGGTGAAATGTTAAAAATATCAAAATCAACAATCAGTCAGAAGGAAAAAGAAAAAGAAGATACCCAATTGTTGCCAATTCTAGAGATGGCAAATTTCAAGCGCTTAACGTCTGGTGGTTTATCGTCACGTGATGAGTCCAAGAATACAAAAACTAAACAAATTAGACAAATGTTTGTGTTAGTTAAGTCTACAAGAGTCATCCTGTAAACGAGTCCTTCAACTCTAATTTCAATATTCTTAATATGCGAATTAAATGCGTCAATCATCGCTCAGGAGACAAAAGTCCCGCCATTTAATACAAATCCCCAACTAGCAAACTGTGTACATGCTCCACAACACATGCATGCTTTTGACCGTGGCTTGACCATTCACATTATTCCTGGCCACAATATTTTAGTAAATTTTTTAGAATTAGCAATAAAATATTACTTCTGCAAATCGGCCAATATTAAAACTAATTTAAACGAATTTAAAATATTGTAATTAAAAAAATTAATAAAATGAAAATTATCAAAAAAAAAAATAATAAATAAAGAGTAAATAATAATAAAAACCTAATAAAAATATCTGGGAGAATGACATATACAAACTCTTTTATAATGCTTTCTTAAAAGTTATTTTTAAGCACTCGTAAATTAATTTGATAATCTCAAGAAAATTTAAATACGAACGATTAAGAAAGAATTACAAACGTTCTTCCGTTTTAATCTAAACGCAAATGAATTTAGGAAAAAAATTATATTAAAAAAATGTCACTAGCTCGCTATGACGTTAATGACGAGATAATACTGTTTCCTTTGAATTTTTTTCTTTGAAATGTTTTTAAATATTTAAATCAAATTATGTAAATAACAGTAAATTATTGTTGAATAAATCCACTAATTTTTTTAAAAGAATCCATTCATTTTAAAAGAATTTCGTACTTGCTATTTCGCGAAATAGTATAAATTTATTTCCAAAAACAGAAACAGATTTTGTGTTGAAACAATTTCAAAGAAAAATTTATTTTTATAAAAAATATTTTATCGTGGAATTGAAAACAATATCCATTTAGGATAAAATGTCTCTAATAACTTCAAACGTTTTCAAAAGTTTTTTCAACGTTTAATATTTTGCAATAGATGAAATTCATTGATTCATTTTTTCTCAAGCAATAATTTGATGAAGAACACTTGGCGGGTTCCGTAATTAATGATCACAACGATTAATGATGAAGTAATTAGTCATATTATCTTATTATTAAACCACCCTTATAGCCAGAATACTTTGAACGCCCCGCGCCTTTCAATATGTATATGGCGGAAATTTTACTCCTACTACATTATTGGTTTAAATAAAAGATTATGGAGTAAATATTTTGATTGCACTCAGAGAACATTTTTTAGTTTACAAAAATTCTTTATTTAATTTTTCCATTTTTTTACTCAAAATATTCATACAATTAGTGATTGTTTCCGAGAGATGCTGTAAAATTGCAATAGCGCTGAGAAAATAATGTCATAAACCATCTCTGGAATTATAATTACATCTTAACTCCAGAATTAAATTAATCTTACCCTCATAATTGCTCTATATAATAATTTCAACTTGACGTGGTTTCTTATCAAGTAAATACGGGTTGTTTTTAAAAAATATTTAACTGACAATCAGGTTAAATTCTCGTATATCATGCGGGTTTTTAATACGATAAGTGATAAGAAACTGAATTCGCAACGTCATTCATTTTAATAGCTCTAGAAGATCTATTAGTTCTCTTAGTTTTTATTGTTATCAAAAATAATCATCATATAAAAATTCTCAACGACATCTTTAGGATAGAAATATATCAAAATTTGAAGAGAATTAAAGATCTTAACAGTTTTCTGAGAGAAGCATTAAAATTATTGACAAATACTTCAAACGGTTATAATATATAATTTTATTCTTAAAAATAATTTGTTGAAATTTATTTCTTTCTTTACAAATTTAATAATTTATTTATATTTTTTTAATGCTTTTTACAAAACATATATAAAATGATATATTTTCTGGAAGGTATTTAAAAAATGGTAGTAATTTTCTCTGCATTTTTGAAAATTTGAAAAATGTTATTTCAATTTTGTTTATATTTTTATGAAAAAATATATTATAATATAATAAAATCATTTAAATATTATTTTTCGAAGATTCAAAATATTATTAATATAAAACAATTAAGAAATTTTAGTAGAATTTTATTAGGATAAAAATTATATCAAATTCAAATTTCTAGATACTAGTTTTCTTCAAAAAAGGGCCAAAGGGGCGGAGCTAATTGCTTTAGGTTTTTTGTCTCTCAAAGTCTTCTGGAGTGTGTTGATTTCTTTTAGATAAACAATTCTCAATATTTGTTGATAGAAAACAAAAAATGTAGATTTAAACTAAACTAGCAGATTAAAATGTAAATTAATTAACTTTTTTTAATTTTTAGAAGATACTCAAATAAAATGGAAATGTGATTTTTAGAAAGGTTTCTTTTGTTTTGCCTTTAAATGTTTAACGAAAAATTATATATTTCTGAGTTAATGTATTAAAAAATTAATACATTAAATTAATACATTAATACGTTAAAATATTAATATTAAATATTCTATATGAACTTTTGTTTCCCCAAGAAATTCTCTTAAAATGGAATATTATTTTACTAATTACTTTTTCGGCATAACCAAAAATTTAGAATCAAAATCTGATTTTTGATCTAATAAACCAAAGAAATAACGAAATAAGCAGTTTAATTAGCTTAACTGCGCCATAAAATATGATAATATCATTCTTAGTTGTTCATAATTCATTAATGCTCACCTTGATCATATCTGCGATTTTTAACCATTTCTTATACTTCGTTTAGGTCTGAAGTAATCTTTTGGAAAGACTTAAATTTCGATTAAATAACCGCGTGTTAATTTTAACAGATCTCGTTTTTTGTGAAATAGCTTCTACTGACACATTTATTTATTAAAAAAAAGTATTTTAAATGTTTTAAATCTTCAATATCTTAAATCACAGATTCGTAAGAAAGTCACGTGATATGTTTGCAAACATCCAGAAGGCGCTCAAATCCGCTGAAGCTTGCCGCCGCGTGCGTTTAATTCAAGAACGCGAACACAAAGTTAAAATGAATAATTAAATCTTTTTGTAATAATACGAATGACACGTTATCTAAAGCGGCACCAACACATATAAAATCGAATTCTTTTTAGCGTTTCAAAATTGTAGAATTTCATCTAATAATCACAATCAAATGAACGCACAGACGAACAAAAAACAACAAAAATAAGAAAAAGTTAAATTTGCAAACAATTTTTAATTTTATAAATTTTCTGTGTTCATTCCGGCAGTGGGTGTGCGTGCGCGTGTGTTTCAGTGTGCGTGCGTTCTAATAGATTCCTTTGCACCTTCTCGTTAAAAACCAACGTTCTAAGATCGACTGATTTCAAGAATTGACGAAGAATGCTTTTATAAACGAAGCATGAGAGCACTTGACTCTGTGAGATTGCTTTAGGACTGATATATAATTAGCGGCTAGAGCGTAGTGGCGACCGTAACACCAACAACAACAACACCGACAATAACAGCAACAACAATACCAGAAACAGCGACAAAAACAAAAGCAGTAAACCTCTAAAATATGAAAAACAAACAAGAACTAAAAGCAATAATCATAACAAAAACACGAGGATTATCAAAACACCAACAATGAATTACTTAAGAATTGCTAGAGAAATAACGACTCATGGGCAAAGTGTGAAAACCAAAAAAAAAGACAAAAACAAATTTAATCACAACAGCAAAAGAGCTAATAAAAGAATAACAAAAACAAAACCAATTGCAATGACAGAATAAAAAGATACGTATGATACGGTCGATCGTTTTTTTGTTTTTGTTTCTTCTCTCTTTCCTTTTTATTTTATTCTATTTAATTATTATTTTCAATAGACATTTGTTTACAAATCTATATTTTGTGTAAATTAAATTTAATGAATTTTAATCAAACTTAGTTCTCCGAGATATCTCCCTCCTGCTGCTGCTATCTCTCTATCCATCTTTCGATACCTATCTCCGTCCCTCTTTCACTTTTTATCTCTTAGTTTCTCTTTTTTCTTTTCTTTCTTTGATTAGTGTTTTTGTTTCATCTGTATCTGTTAGTTTTCTACTAAATTATCACTTAAAAGTTAAAGATGATTATGGTTCGCCTTGTTATAATTCCTTTCTTTAGTCTAATCTCTTTGAAAATCTTTGGAAATGATGATAGTGTTTCCTTATCAATCGAG
This sequence comes from Physocephala rufipes, assembly GCA_963966595.1. NCBI lineage: Eukaryota > Metazoa > Arthropoda > Insecta > Diptera > Conopidae > Physocephala > Physocephala rufipes. The sequence continues at coordinate 5,723,475 of OZ016505.1, forward strand.
TGTCATTATAATTAATTAGAGAGCGTTGGAATGGAGAACGGAAACAGAGAGCACGATTGACATTAATAATGATAATTTTTTTAATAATTAATGCTTTTTTTAATTTTACTTTTTCATTCTAAATCTTTTTCTTAAATTTTAAAAACTAAATTCATTTTTTTAATAATTATTAAATTTGATTGAGTTGTTTTAAATCTTCGAAGAAAGTTTTCAAGCAATAAACGATTTCCTTTGAATTGATAAAACAAAACGCAGTTTTACAATCGAAAATTACAAAAAATCTCTCGAATTATCATTTCAAATCTGGAATTAAAATTTTAGATATAATTCCATATCATCAATTCCAGAGATCGTAATCATAAATTGATGTATCAACCGATTTAACACATGGGGGCGCAATGAAGGGCAAAATAGCATTCGTAAAACAAGACAATATACTTTAGTAATGATGAAATTCCGAGTGTATAAACTCTCGCAGCTTAACACTCGCAGGGCTTCATAAAATGTGTTGATGATGTTAAAATATTTAACCCACGCGTCCTTTAGGTTCATTCGGTTTTTTCAAAAGTTTCCAACTAAATTGTAAAGAATTTTCCATATTTTCTAATTCTTCTATTTCTATACAAAAAATAATTCTCATTTATTAATTATTAATACTTATCATCCTCCGAATTAGAATTTTGACAATATTTCCCATTAATTATTCTTCAATTAAGTTAAAAATTAATCATGCGATTAAGGTTAATAGAGCTGCTTTAGGACTTCATGATTAATATGCGACATTCTGGTCTTGCTCAATATCACAACAACAACAACAACAACAACAAATTAATAAGATAAGATATAAATAATATTTTTTAATATTAAATTTAAATTTCCGATAATAGAAATTATGATTAATTCTACCAATAGACGTGTATCGTATATATATATAGTACACTTGATAAAATTATCACGTTTCTTTCACGTCTGCAGACATTTTGTTGAAATATTTATTTATATATAAACTGCAGGTAATTATCGTTTACTTGTCGTTGTTGATGTTTCATTAATTTCAGGCGGCAATATAATATTATCGGTCGTAAGTTCAAAGTGCTGACATTTTCAAAAGAATGCGATGATTTCAATAATTTTTGAAGGCCAGACGAGATTCATAAAGAAAGTAAAAACTTTCTTATGAAAAATCTACAGATTATTCCAATCGTTGGATTCTGAAGACTCTGCATCAAAGAAATTTGCGTACTCATTTTTATTGTGCCGATTATTGGGGATAGCACATGTTTTCTCGGGAAAATCATAACGCTCATCAATTTTGCATTGTATCAATATATGACATACCTTCACCGCAAATTTTTAGTCAGTCCTTTTAAACATCATTTTAATAGAACTAAAAAACCTAATTTTCCGAAATTTTTCATACAAATGAAAGAGATTGTGAGAACAAAACCAAGAACGGAAATATGGCGAAAGGAAGAAGTCCAAAACACATAAATAACAAGAATCTCGAACAGCAAAATCGTAAACAATCCAATCCTAAATATCAAAATCCTTAATGATCCCAAAAGAGAAAATATCGAATGACAAAATCTCGTCACTAATCGCGAAATTGTAATTATTATGAAATTCGTTAATCTGCAGACAGAGTTAATGCAGAAATTTTATCTAAAATTTTGTGCGATGTATAGAAATTTTCTGCATTTATATTTTCACCCTCAATAACCGCAATAATTGACAAAATTTTCAAGTAAATTTGAATTTTTGTTTTATCATATCTTTTATTATTTCATTCCATTTTCTTTCCTCTCTTTCCTTTATTTGGTTCTCTAAAGTTCATTGGGAGATTGACTAATATTTCAAAATTTCATGATTCAAAAATTATAAAATAATACTGATCATAATAATAATAATAAAATAATAATTATCATAAAACTTCATACAAAAAATCTCCTTAATCTCAAATCTTTCAATCCAAATCATTCTCTAAAGTTTATTTCGCTAATATTTGTTATTTATTCTTTGTTGCTTTTGTTTTTATAATATACTTATGCGATAATAATTTGTTTACCCCCCCCCCAAGATAAAGTTTAGAACTGCGTGATAACACAAACGTTTAGTAAATATTTTATTAGTGTAATCAAATTATACTCGTACCAAGATGATGATGATAACGATGATGACGCTTTAAATCTTCACAAAATGAAAGATATATTAGATAATCATGAAATATTATGAATACTTGACAAGAAATAGTTGGCAAGAATTGTACCCATATTGCCGCAGTAAATGCATTTATTTGTATTTTAATTTTTCCTTTTCCCGATCGTAATAATTAAGAAGAATATTAATTCCATTTACAAAATCATGCGAAATTTTTGAAAATGTTTCTCTAGCGTTCCATGGATTGGCTTGAAGTGAAAAACAGATTCTCGCAAACGTTTTTAGAAAGACAAAATGCCATTTCTCTTTTTCCTTTAATAGACAACATTGGCGCTTAACGTAATCGATGAAAGATAAATGAGAATGGCTTTTGATTCCAGGTGGCGATGTGGCTTCTGATGGTCATATGGCAATGGTGAAGGATTCAATATAACCCCTTAAATGGCATACCCCCAAGTAGAGGTGATTTCATTCTGGCTTCTTATTTTATTCTTCTATGAATTTTCTTTTTTAATATTACAATTCTAAAACAACAATAATTGCGACATTCTATTAAATAATATTTGTCAATTGCCAATGCCAGACGGATCATCAACAATATTAAATACCAAATGATATTTTATATTTTGAGTAAAATGATTAAAATTAACAATAAACAATTTTTCCGATTGATTAAAAATTTGGCTACGCCAAAAAATATTTGATTTTTCATTTAACACTTCGGTTTTGTGACAATCGAAATGATCAGAAAATATATATAAAAAATTTCCATTCCCCGGGTGTTGGCTTTTTCTTTCTTTTGTTCTTCTTCAGAATATATTTATTATCATAAAAAATTAGTATTGAATTTTTAATATGTTGACAGATCATTCTGTCAATTTATTTGTCGATTTAGTCAATTATAATATCTATTGATGCGACATTATTTTTGATTTACTGTAAACAAATTTTCATAAAAGAAATTTTAAAAATTGATTTAGTAAGCATTTTGAATAAATGCGTCTTAAGGAAAATAATATAAAACGTTATTTTTTTGAGAACATAAAGTAAAACATGGTTACAGCTACAAAAACGCACTATGTTAACTACTTTCAATCTTTAAGATCCTTTGGGAATTTTTTCTTAATAGGTGGAAATCCTAACAACGAATTCGTTAATTTATATTTAACTAAATGGGCAAGGAAATTATTCGAATGAAGAAACGTCAATATATTTAATTTAATATATTTATTAAAATTTTTTAAATTTAAGTTTAATCTTTTAAAGCACATTAGGAGAAGCTAAAGATTTAACTAAAGATAAAAAATTCTGCTGTAGAATTTGCTTAAGTTTGAAAAAAGATAACAAAAACTCGAATGCATGCTTTTTCAACTCGTCATGAATTATCTTAAATATATTCAAGAATATGAAATAATATCACAAAGTTGTTTGTATGTCGAATCTAATATTTAATTAAGGATTTTAACTTAACCAAATTATAATTGCTATCAGCTGTTTATAATAAAGTGACGCAGTTTCATTAAATTGTTCTCCCGTAGTCGTAACATTTTGTGGGCGATCTAAGTCAGGACACTAAAAATGTGTTCTTTAGACTATGACTACTATATATTATGAAAATATTTTGTTTATTAATACATTACGTTTATTAATACATTATGGTACTCCAGCTTCTTAGGGAATTCCCGTGTGAATGGAATGAGAAAATTAGACGCAGAATCCAACCGAAACGGTACAAAAAATTGTTAAGAAATAGATGTACTATCGATAATTTCATGACTTCATTTCATTTCATTTTTTAAATTATCGATTATGATAAGACTTTTTTATTTCTCCTTTATTTCAATAGCTTTGTTTGAACTTTTGAGAAAAATTAATTTTATTATTTTTTTAGGAACGCAAAACACAAACGATCTTCCAAAATTCTCTCCGGGTTATTTTGAAAATAGCCTCAAATAAATTCCATTTCCGTTCAAGAACTTTCTAAAATTGTTGCATACTTTTCGGTATTTCATGATAGAATACTCTTGTTTAAGACATTATTTTTCACCACTGTCGTCATTCAATGCTTTTTTTTCTTCTTACAAACAATTTTGCAATAATGGAATTCGAACTTTCTTATATTTTTATCATTCCGTTTAGAAATATGCAACCAAATTTTTAGAATTTTTCGCACTCTTTTAAATATTGCTTTTTTCAAGTTTCTCAAAAGTAGTGTCGCGGAAAAAATATGTTTAGTTTTGGATATCCATTGGTTCTTGTTTTTGGAAAATAGGGCAGAACACAGTGAGAACATACAAATACAAAATAGAATACAAAAATATATAATTGCTATAAAGTAGCAATTGTTAATTGTTATATGTTATGTTAATTGTAGGTGTCGCTAGCTTCAACTTTTTTGGGCAGAAAATTTTATTTAAAAACCAATTAGCCAATATTTTTCAATGATTATTGCTGTATTCAACAATATTATTTAACAAGGCAATAATCAATAATTGTTCTCAACCTTCCTTCTAATGTTTATATTGAGAAGTGCAGATATTGTTACTGAGGTAAGAATTACCATTAGTTGAAAGATTAGTTTATTATTAATGCAATTTTTCAACTGATTTCATCCATTCGTTGCTCAGAGATGTTAGTTTCCTTGAAATAATATGCATACTTTTAGGCAGAACCTTTTTAGTATTGCAGAACATAAGGTGTATTAAAAATATTCCTACAGTGAATACCGTTAATAATACATGCTTCTAAAGTGATAAAGTGACATTAACATGATATTTCGCACATACCCTGCAGTTTAAGATTATGTTAAACTTATTAGTGGATGTATGCATTTCTGTTCCAAAGGAAAAAATAAATAAACAAGAAATAATCGTTTTATATACTTATAAATTCTATTTAGTGTTTCTTCAATTTTTGCGATTTTATTACATGGAAATATAATAATTGCTTTTTATAATAACGCAACCTAAATTCACTCCTAACCTAAATTAAAATTATGCCCAACCATTCGACATTTTTGGGCTTCAGCACAACGTTTTGGTTGCTTGCAATAATGTCCTTCGACAGACTAGATCATTGATGTTTTCTATCTTACGCAACATTTAAGAATCGAATTAAGTCCTTTAAGGATGCATCGTTTCATTCAGTCTTCAATGTTGGGATTCAACCACAACAGAATTCCTTTTAGAAGACCTCGCCTTTTCACTCGGTTGGAAATCGTTCCATGGCTGGATTCTAGCTTGACCAAACAAAATGAACATCAGGTTTCCGACGAAATAAAATCCACTGGCAATGAAGAAAATTATACGCCATTGTTCAGCATCTTTCTAAAAGAGATATAGATTATACTAGACTATATATAATGAAATAGGTTGACATGATGGGGTACTCTTCGCCAATCCTTACCTCATCGGTGACAATGAAGCCCACAATTAGTGGTGCGATAATGCTCATTATGTTGGCGGCGCAGTTGGTAATACCCATCAGAATGCCAGCAAAATTTGGTGACAAATCAATATGGTTTACTTGGAAACCCAAGTAGGTGGAGGCGTTTATGCCCACTGTTAACGTTAGCAAAGCAATGGCCAAATTGACACTATCCTTATCGACATAGCCTAAGGCAATCAACGTCACCATTGGAACCCAGTGACCTATACTGTTGAATATCTTACGGCTTGTTGCCAATGGTATGCATTGCCTTTTAGCCAATAGTCCGGCGACAATTGAGAAAACGAAGGACATCAAGAACATGGCGAGGTAAGGTAGCGCAGATAACAAAGCATTCCTCTTGATGTCCATACCCAGCACGTTCTTCATATACGTCGGTATCTCGGTAAGTAGTGTCCAGAATCCCCAATTATGAGCACAATGTGCCAAAATCAGCGTCAGGAACGGCGCGGATGTAAAGAATTTTAGCCAAGGTGTCTTTAGTGGTGGTTGCGATTTGTCTTCACTACCATCGCTTCCCAAAGACGTTTCAATCAATTTTTTTTCCTCTGCAGAAATACTTTTACACTCAGCCGGCGAACTGGAACCCCAAAAGAAGAAAAGTACAGTCCATACCACACCACAAGCTCCCGATATGTAAAAGATGCTAGGCCAGCCCATTGAAGAAGAAGCCAAAAAACCGCTACTACCGAGCATTACCACAGTACCGAATTGTGAACCACTATAGCAATAAGTTGTTAAACTGCCACGTTCCTCCACAGGCGACCACTTGGATAGGAGAGTATGAGCGGAAGGGAATACGACACCCTGACATAAGCCTTGCAGCACGCGCAACGCACAAATCAATTTCCAATCTCCGATCGTGGCGGAAATCGGAGTCAATATTGCCAACAGAGAACACACAAGTAGACCGTAGAGAAGCATGACTTTACCCCCAAACTTACGTGCCAGCGAGCCAGCTGGGACTTGAGTAATGACATAGCCCCAAAAGAAGCTACTCAACAACAACGATTTGGTCTTCTCGGACCACGCAAATTCCTGAAACGAGAAAGGATGTAAAAATGAAATGAAAGGAAAGTATTAAATGATTATAGAATTAAAAAGAAACTCACCTCAAAATTTGGATTGGTACCATTTCTATCCGTCATTGCAACAATAGCCACGGATAGATTGACCCGTAAAGCGTACGTTATAGAGAGACCCAAAAATAATAAAAGGCATTGCAAATGACGGATACCGAAAACAGATCCTATAAAGATAAACATATGTTAAATGGATTAATCCCTACAATATCATATGAAGGACATTATCAATTAGGAAATGGTAAAATCAAAATAGATTAATTGATATCAAATTTTCAATACCAGTCTTATCTGGTCGAAGCGGAATTAAACTGAATTTTTGTTTAATCAGTTGTTCGTGTAAAAACATTATAGTCTGTCTATTCTCTGAAAACAATGCAATATTATCGATTCTGTATGAAATGAATAGTAATGAGCAATTTTATTGGCTGATTATCTTCGAAAAAATCAGACGGAATAGAACAAGCTCATTATCTTATTTTCTACTAGTCTGGAGCATTTTTTACTTTGTATGCGTTTTATTTTTTAATGAAAGAAACTAACAATTAAAATATAATTCATTGCATATTTTGCATATTTTAGTACATTCTCATTACAGAGGACAATCTTGTGAGGAAATACTTGTGAACCATTTACATAAAAAAAAGTTTGGCAATTCCTGCAAACGGCCGCTTAAACATAGTGGAGGTGCCAATTTTTTAAAGACAATTCTAGTTTTTTTAAATAATAATTTAATTCGAGCTTCAATTTATAATATGGTCTGAAACCGTTATTTAAGCAACGCGCTTATACGAATAAATATCATTCATAGACAAGTATGCATATTTTTCTGTTTTTATTCTGATTTTATTCTGTTTTGCAATTTATTTCTAACTTGACCTTTACTTTTGTTTACAAAATTATACGACACTTTTCATTGAAACTACCTTTTTCATAATCGAAACGCCGATTTTTAACCATATTTTTCAATAATAAAATCTCGTTTGTAAATAACACAAGTACATTAAAAATTATTTTTGTTTAAAATTTCCTTAATTATTCGTTTGATAGGGATAGATCAAATAAAATGTTCACAATTTTAATTACTTCCAATCTATACAAAGTCTTAACACTGACTAAATGCTACTGTTTAAAACAGCTTAACTAAGTGCATAAATATTTTAAAACAAAATTGTCTGAAAATGTATCAGTACGAGCGTGCAGAAATGTATGCATCGCATATGAATTCACCCAAATACACGAATTCAATACAGGAACCATTATCAATATATTTGTTGATGATTGTCATTTCAAAAAATATATTTAAAAATATTCCATTGTTAATAATATTTAAAGATGGATGGGTATAGGGTGTTTGGGGCTCGGCCAAGCCGAAGTTAACAATCGTGCTTGCTTTTTTCACTTATCTACTCACTGCCCCATTTCTTCGTGTTATCTTCGCCTTAGTTAATTGGTATATCAGTTGCAGATGCTTCGCACGCTGCAGACATTGCTACCAAATATATATTATTGTTAATTGTTGATAACTCTTATTTAATTCATGATAGCATGTTCGCTACTTTTCTGCAGAAAAGTGGTCGATTCAATTGAATTACTGTTTTCAATCTTTATAGTCCATCAAAGTGGTTTTGTACTCTCTTGCCGAGTACAAAATGAATATGTAGCATTATTCGAAGATCCCAAAAATCTTAATAAAATTATTATTTATACTTCTAATTATCATGCAATGATCATAAATTTTTTGATTTTACAAATTTATTTTATTATTATTTATTACAAATTGTGATTTAAATTTTTTAAAATGTTTTTAAAATTAAAAATAATAATTACTTTTAAATAAATCATATCTAGAATCTTATTTTTAAAATTATTATTCTCTGCAATCGCAAGTATGGAGAAAATCATATAGTCGTCGTTTTCGAGATGGTTTGGCAACTCGTAATTTCATATTCTTACAAATAAAAAATAGCAAGGGAAGTGCTCGTTCAATTGAATACAATATTCGGAAACATAATTCTACTCGATAACAGCAATAAATACTGTTGCTTTGTTGTTATTGTGGATCATGAGGATGATCCAAATAAAGAGAAAGAGCACGGCAACGGGTGGCAAATTCTGCTGCTAAACAAAGCAGAAACAACTGAAGCATTAATTCTCTCTCTCTCTCACCATTCGTTCATCCATTACAGATCAGAAATTGAACGAAAGCCAAACGTCATTATCCAGGCAAATGATTGAGTATTGTGTTTCAGAATAAAAGAATAAAAGGGAAATATTGTGAAAATTACAAAACCGAATAGAGATGATCGATATCATCTCAGCGATCAGTATTGATTGGCATAATCGACACAATTTGTTGGTTTTGTTTGTTCGTTTACAACATGTGTACGCGTGTGTATATTAGATGATTGGGCAATAACTAATAACAATTAATTTACCGCTATATCCGTACGTTTCAATTTGAACCTCGCGTCAACGGACGTGTTTCTGGTCGAATTGAAGTCGTTCAACTCGATCTTCGTCTCGGAATGCTGCTGACACTCAACATCCAATATCAGACTGGCAGTTAATAAACGTTTGACAGGTTTGTATTTTAGAGACGTAAAATATTATTAAGCTGATAATAAGTCATGAATAATTTATAATTAATAAAATTAAATCCATGAAATCCAAAATAAAATTCATTGAGAGTAAAAGTAGTTTGAATCAATGAATAAATAATTATGGGGGAGAATGCACGAAATGTCTGATCATGAATTTGTTTGGAGTATTAGAAATTAATTTTGTAATTGATCTTGTTTAGTTTGATAAATCTTGGACGTGTATCATAACATAATCCTCTGTATATTTCTGGTTGTTGATACGTTAATTCAAATATCAGTTTACTTTTTTAACTTCAGTTTAGTTTACTTCAATATAAATTACATTTAAGTTTAATAAATTTTTTTTCATAATTTGAACGTAATAATTTAGTATAATATAAAGAATACAGATAAATTTATAACATTATCTTCACATCACCGATAAGTTTGAAAGTAATGAAAAATACTTTTTAAATTTTATTGTTATCGTAATAAATCAATAACGTGTTCATTTCATTTAGGGCACTTACTAAAAAAAAGAATGAATTTAGTTCAAGTAAAAAAATCTATCAAGTGAACACTTCAAAATAAATATCAATATCTTTTGAAGTCTGCTTTAGAGAGCGTGGTGGTGATTGTTTTGATGGAAGTAAAAATCAACATTCCGATAGAGCAGATATTTCAAGATTATTAAGAAAGATATTGCTTTCCTCTAAGCGATATTATAATTTATCATAATCTCCTTTGATCGCTACGTCACTGCATACGCATGTGATTGTAAGGAAAAAAGAGACCAGTTTATTAAATCAAATTCATCCGGCTTGTTTCACATTGTGCTAGCGCGCAAGCGCGTGTAGGTGCGCCTTAGTTATTTGTACGTTGCAATGCGTTTTGCGTATAGAATTCATATGTGCGATAATTTTTTTATATATATTCTCTCTATGACCATAAACAAGAATTTTAATTCCAATGTTAATTATTTGTTTGTTATATCCTTGCAAACCACAAATCCTTGCGAACGACAATAACAATTATTAAAAATAAAAGAGGCAGATAATTATTAATCTATTATTAACTAACTAATCGATGGTTAGCATTGTAATTTATTGCATAATGGAAAGAATATCAAACAAATTCATGTGTAAAATTTATAAGGTTTCAGTAAAACGTTTTTGAAAAATTAATAATAATTATCGTAACTTTGTGTGAGATATATGTTTGTATTTTCTCGTTAATTAATACATAAGAGATTACGTATACAAAAAAGTAAGGTAAATTTAATTTGCATTGTTTCAATTAAAATGCGATCAAATAATCAGTTAGTACATAAGTTTATACAATCTGCTCTATGTTAGTTTATGCGCGGCGTATTCTTTTCGTCCTAATTCGTGTAATCGCTTTAAACTAAAACTAGTTCAAATATGTAAGTAAAAAGATAGCTACCTTCATTTTTTAATGACGTATTTTTTTCTCGAAACAACTTTTTGGAAAAATTTACATATTGGTATGAAACCAAAAAAATAAATAAATAAATAAATTAATAATATATATATATATATATATATATATATATATATATATATATATATATATATATATATATATATATATATATATATATATATATATATATATATATATATATATATATATATATATATATATATATATATATATATATATATATATATATATATATATATATATATATATATATATATATATATATATATATATATATATATATATATATATATATATATATATATATATATATATATATATATATATATATATATATATATATATATATATATATATATATATATATATATATATATATATATATATATATATATATATATATATATATATATATATATATATATATATATATATATATATATATATATATATATATATATATATATATATATATATATATATATATATATATATATATATATATATATATATATATATATATATATATATATATATATATATATATATATATATATATATATATATATATATATATATATATATATATATATATATATATATATATATATATATATATATATATATATATATATATATATATATATATATATATATATATATATATATATATATATATATATATATATATATATATATATATATATATATATATATATATATATATATATATATATATATATATATATATATATATATATATATATATATATATATATATATATATATATATATATATATATATATATATATATATATATATATATATATATATATATATATATATATATATATATATATATATATATATATATATATATATATATATATATATATATATATATATATATATATATATATTAATAAAATAAATAAGAATTGTAAATAAATGAAATACTAAAAATTTTAAAATAATAAACTAAGTAAATGAGATCTATAATTTTAATTAATACAAAACAAATAAATTAGTTCAATTTGCCATAACCGAAACCTATATATAATCTATACCTGTCCCAAAAATCCGTAATGTATTGCATTTTAGTTATTCCTATAGCAGACGGTTTTACTATCTGGGTTATATTTAATTGGAGATCAGTTGATCTACTTTAGGTTGTTCACCATCGTTATCTTTGTCATTCCTCTTTAACAAATTTAATGGAGATTTAAAGAAAACACCGTTTTTCCAATAGATATTTAATTTATGACAGTTCATTAACGATAAGCATAAACTTTTAAAGAAAAACAAAGAAATCAAAACAAATCAAACCCATCGATTTTAGCAAAATAATAATTAATCATACTTTAATGGCGAAATTAAAAGAAAAATCCATAAATATGGAAATGAAAGTGAAAAATAAATGAAGTTTTCACCGTCTGCTTCTCTATCCTCCAGGACAGAGGGCGAGAATAGGAGAGAGAGAGAAGGGAAGAGAGGATTCCTTTCTCTCTCTCTCCTATTCTCGTCCTCTGTCTTGGAGGACCTTTTCTACAAACCTTTTTGCGAAATTGGCGAGCTGGTATCGTTGCTTGTACTCGTCTCAGTTGTATTCAAATCCAACGTTCCGTTAGTTGTAATAATTTTCGGTAGCTTCATGATGCCAGAGTTAATAATTTTCTCATTAATCGTTCATTAACAATTTTTTCCTTTTTAAGAGCAAATAATATACACGTAGTGAAATTAGAGATGATTCGCAATCAGATGTTTCTACTACACGCTTTTGTAATCATCACAGTTTTTTTTAATTTTATTTTATTTCTGCAATTTAAAATTAATGGATAAATTGCATAGAATTTTTTATCACTCCAATAAGATTTTTAATCGATGATTTTAGTATTAATTTTTTTACATAGAAAATATTCACAAAAACAAAAACAAAAAAGTTATCACGTTAAAGCGGCGAACCAACTGCAGTTCAATAATTATTATTATTTTTTGAAATGGGAAAATGCATTTTACGGAATGGCATTGTTTCCGTCTTAAATGAATTTTTACTTTCTAACTCGAAATCGTATTGCATTCGATGACGAACACTGTTGGCAATAACAATAATTTCCGAGCAATGACAGTGCACTGACAGGAGTAAAAACAGCACTCTTATAAAACAAACAACGATCAACGTAACAATGCCGCAGTTTAAACTCGACTGAATCGTTCTGGTGCGCAGTCCAACGTTTTTATATAAAACTGATGGACGGAAAAACAGCACAATTAAACTTTATTTGATTCTTAGCCTTTTTTTCTGTTCCAACAGAGTATTTGTTGTTATAAATGGACTTTTCTTAAAAGCGCTATTTGAAATTTCGAAAAACGTCACTATCAGAGAAGTGATTTTATTAGAAATATTATTGTGTTTGTCAAAATTCGAAAATATAAAAAAAAATATGGATTATATTAATCTCAATAAATAAACTAAATCTGATTTAAATTCCCGAAGACCGACCGACCATATTGTCAAGGTCCGTTAGAAAGAACATTTACACCGAAAAATTCATTTGTACATTTTTAAGAAATGACATAGAAATTGTGGTTTTTTTAGAACAATTCTATTTTCATGTTTAAATTGTTAATGAAATTGTTATTAAGGAACTTCAAATAAGCATCAAATTGCGCGGTAAATACTGCACTTCTGATGGTGAATATCATATATATATATATATATATATATATATATATATATATATATATATATATATATATATATATATATATATATATATATATATATATACAGTATAGACAGTGCATATCGCGAAACTTACAATCCTAAAAAAGACTGCAAAGTCATAAAAAGAAGCTTCATGATTTGAATTAGCCATTTTTTAATTCAGTGCAATCAGAAATTACTAAAAGAACATTAATTAAGAGCGCAATATCATAGATCGGTATTACTTGCGATTATATGCACCATTTGAAATTTTATGATTTTATGATATTGCTTTTTGAAAGCATCTACATTTTGGATAAATATTCTTCGTTTAATCTTTCTAGTCTCTCCGGGTCTATATGACTTTGAAATTCAACGTATAAAAGCTTTTGTTAAAGGACTAAAAAGGTAAAATTCTACTTTGTAGAATTTAATGATCTATACCGTATACACTATATATACAGTAAAAGACTATACTATCTACAAAAAACTTAGACTACACCACACTCATTGTATTGCATAAATCTGTTGAATGGTTTTTAAATATTTTTCACAACAGGGTTAGACGCTAGAAATGTTAATAAAAATTAATACAAATTATTATTAATTTAAAAATTGTTATATTACAAAAACTAAACTTGCACTGATTATATAATCTGAAGTAATTTGGTATTAATTTGGTTTGGGTGTTGGGTTTTCTCTCAAGTGGGTGTGAAGCAGCTGAAATCAAGCAGTTCGAATAAAGCTGCTCATACCAGCATTACAAAACAATGCGACTTAAAGTCTGTGTTTTAAAAAAATTGAAATGAACGAAACGATAATTGAAATTCAAAAATTGTAATATAAATATAATTGCAAGTGTTTTAACAAAAAATGTGTATCACAAAATTCGTAATAATCATTTTAATAAAAACCAAAGTAATTACAAACAATTACAGTCAAACAACTGCAGTCAAACAATTGCAGTCAAACAATTTCACTTAAGCAGTTGCAATCAAGCAGTTTGCAGGCAGGTTGAAGTCAGGTTGGCAGGTTGAAGTCAGGCAGATGCGAACAAGAAATAAAAACCGTTTGTTTCACGTAGAAAATGAATTGCATCTATTATTATCTTACCCTACTCGTTATACCGTTAGCGTAATGATCAGAAAATCAGAAGAATAAACATTCAAAAGGAAGGATAATTTCTAATGGATGCTTTTTCTGAGTGTATCGAACACTTGAAATCGAATCGTGCTTATACGAACACTTTCAACTTATCTAAAACTCAAGTAAAATTAATAATTTTTTTTTATTTTTCACACTTGACAGCAAACGTAAATGTTATATTCCGTGATATATCTGTGATACATAAATGACTCTAACATAGAAATAATATTGATAAAGTATGCGATTGCGATATTATTATTATCATAGAATTAAGTTGCGGAATATAAGTTTTTCAATTCCATTTTCATTTTCATTATAACTGTAATTATACGGTAGTATAAAATTACTACTACGGTAGTATAAAATTACGGTAGTATAAAATAAACCCCTTTATTCTCGAAATTCTATTATTATCGAGTAAATGCTTTACCGCTTACTATTACTACTATTACTAATACTCCTACTACTACTGCTACTACCTATATCACTACTACTACCAGTACTTATTTACTACTATCTGCTACTTGCTTACCCTCATTTAGTACTATTACAACGACTTTAAGAACAACTCACATTTGACTAAATCTCTACCTTTGAAAAAATCTGTTGGCAACACTTATTTTTAATTCATTAGTAATTTATTTTTTAAACGATTTTAAATATATATAACTGCTACCATAACCCCACTTTGTTCTTAATAAAGAAAAGGTTGGATATAAAAAAGGGTATAAAAATACATCACCTGTTTAATCAGTTCAATTCTTGTTCTACCACACAGTCTCCTCTGTGTCTGCTAAACATTGTTGTTAAATTTAGATAAATATTAAGCACACAGTTCTTTGGCTCAATCTGATTGCACAATTTGTGATCTGTTAATTTTTACAGATAATGCCAAAAATCACGTCAAGCATCCAACAAGCTGGAGATAAGCATGAAACATTGAACGTGTTTCAATTTCAGTTTATTTGTAATAGAAATTTAGTTGAATTCAGTAGTTAAATTTAGTTTGAATTTGAATTCAGAAATTTTAGTGATGCTTTAATTCAATTTACATCAGAACTGATTGCATGTTCTAATTTTAATTGCGCTTTATTTTAATAAATTGAAACATTTTTCATTATCAGTTGTGAAAACTATGCTTGTGTCTCTTGAATCAAATATTATTGTAAAATGAACAAAATTCCAACTAATTGAATCTTTATTCCTTTTTAAAAATTCCAACTAAAATTTATTAATAATAAATAGTTATGCGACATGAATTTATAAAGTATTCGTTTTAAAAGTAAAAACAAAGCTTACAGCGGAAGTATTTGCCTTACCTTTTAGCAATTTTTATGATTGACTCAAGGACGTCAGTTTTTCAATTAAAAAAAAGGTGTCGACAAATTAAGATCGAATTCAAGTTCATGACTTTAAATTTTATATAAAATATATGGCTAAGCTCATACACGGGTGGCATACAAATGAACGTTCAATGAATTTTCGAGTTAAAACGGTAACACTAAAAAGAGCGATGTCTCAAAAGTATTAAAATTCTGTAAACGTTTTCACTATCTGTTATCTAAAATCTATTTTATTAAGCCACATATTTAAAGAATCAAACTTCAAACAAATTAAGTTAACTCATAGGCGTTCAAAAGGCAATTATCTTAACAATTCGTCAAAATAATACGAATATTTTTTGAAGAGTTCAAAGTTTTAGAAGAAAATTTACATTATTGCACAACGAAAATCAAAGCGTTTAAAAATCAAATTTGAAGCCCTGTCACCCACGCCCCCTCCTCCCCCACGCAGCTCTTTTAACAGATTAGAAATTTCAGGTTCGTCACTTTTTTAAATACTTTTCAAATCGCTGCGCACCAATTACATCGTTTTAGTAATTTTAATCTCGTAATGTTCATACATCAGACTTTATAAAATCAATCATTCTTCTTTCATTTTTCTCTCTCTCTTTCCATATATCTCTATTAATTTATTGACGAATATTGCGTGTGTCTGGCATTTAAAACTAGTAATCACAACAGCCCCAAAATCTCCTTTCACTTCCCCTCTAGCCCAATTTTCTATAGCCTTCTCATTATCACTGTTACGGGGCTTCCTCTATGGAATATTTTTTGCACTGTATAATCAATAAGAATTTTATTTAAGACGGAATAGTACTGATTAATTTTAAGCACTCCAATTTTTACTTGCTTTGTCATTTATATTTTTTTAATCTTTAGACATGCTTGCTATTTTGCCAATCAGTATTTAATCTTTTTCATTATAATCGTAAAAGTAATTTCTATATAATTTTATTTTCCCTTGGTCCATATATTTTGCGCTGAAACTTTTCGATCCGTTTAAGATCTTTAAATAATTTATTTTCTTTATTTTGATTGTTTAATTATTTTTTATTATTTTCTGTACCTTTTTCTTATTTATTATTTTTTAATTGTTTTTCAATCCTAATGAACTAATAAATCCATTTTATGAAAATAATTAATTTATATTCTTATGAAAATTTATAATTTATATTTAATTTATAAATTTATGAAAATAATAAATAAATACATTTATAATAATTTTTAAATTATGAAAATATTTAAGTATTTAATCATACAACAAACACAGTGAAAATCGAACAATCGGGCAATGTTTCATCAAACGATAAACACTTCGTTATGACCAAACCAAACAATTTTATCCATCAATCAGTTTTAGTTCATATATATTCTTGTGTATATTTTCCTAAAATTTGTTTTTTACTCAAGCAATGTTGTTTTACTTTGTCCATTTGTTTTACTTTATTCTGCCATCCTGCCTTTTATTGTTTTATTGGCATTTGAGCTTGTCCCATTATGGTTTTATTTAATCGCATTACCGTTTAATTCTTTTTGAAAAAAAATAATTTATAAGTGTTGTAAAAGCAATAAAGAATTAAATAAAGTTATCTAATTATTAAGTATAATATCGTCTGACAGATAGCGAGAGTGCAAAATCAACGAATGATCAGGTAGACAGATAAGTAATGGAATTCGTACTTGTGATAAATTATTTAAGTGCATTGTCCTTTACCCACATATTTTCATTTAAATAAAAATATTTTCGTAAGAAATTCCTATGGGAAAATAAAAAAATATGTATACCTCTTTACATCAGGCATACCTTCGTCAAATCATTGCAAAAAGGAGCATAAAGTCAATATACCCGATACACAATCGAAAGGGAACGTTTTGTGGAATTTCCTACAGAAAATATGTGAAGCGGTAGTGATTTTATAGTATCGGCGTAAATTAGAAATATGATTAAATATAAATTTGTATGCAGACTCCATAAGCGGTTGTTTAAAATAACGTGCTATTCTCTCAATAATGGAAAATTTGATAATTTTACATAATTCAAAAATAATAAAGTCAAGTTTTTTCATAATGGTGTAGAACAGTTATAGGAAATCTGTAAATTAATTAGTGTATTGCTATAATTAACAATTATTCTCGCTTTTAATTGGCTTATTTGCAACTGATACAACTCCATTGCGTACTTTTAGGCATACACTAAATTTCAATTGGGAACAGCTTGATACAAAGCGCAAAATCGAACATTAATCCATTAACGTTATTTTTCGTTTCGGTTGCCTTCTAGAAAATTAGTTAACTCAAATTAATATAACAATTTTTAAATTAATTTATTAAACGTTTTCCTCAATTTAATTCTTAAAAAAAAACATCATTTATATCGCTTCGATTTTTCCCCTCTTCAATCTTTGCTGGCTTTTCGCACTTTTCCTGATTTTTACCATTAACGAAATCCGCCTCATCCCATGGCTGTTTTACTGCAGTTCCCCAAATAATATAAATCGAATTCCCTACAAAAAATATTCCCGCAGCAATTGCAAAAACAATTTGCCATTGGGTACGGTCATGCTGGTCGGTTACAATCGCACCTGCAACTAGAGGCGTTAAAAGTGGCAAAAAATTCGCTATAGTATTAATCACTCCCATCAAAACTCCGGCATGGTTTGGCGAAAGTTCGATCATGTTCAAAGTACTACCAATGGTCGAACCACTGTTCAACCCTACAGTTAGTGTCATTAACACAATAGCCCAAGTTTTTTGCTGTTCATCCAAGTAGCCTATAGCTATAAGCAGGACAGCGGGCATCCACATGCCGATGGTATTGGCAATCTTGCGTATGGTCGTCAAGGTCAGCCAATTATTTTTAAGTATGAAGTCTGAGGAAAACATAAAGGCATATGACAGGGCCCACATCGTTAAATATGGCAAGCTGGAAAACAGGGCATTTTTCTTAATACTCATGCCGAGTACACCATTCATGTAGGATGGAATCTGCGATTGTATTGTTGAGAAACCCCAGCCCTGAGAGCAACGCACCATAAGAAGAGCATTGAAAGGCACCGAGAATGCAATTGCACGCCATGGCACCGGTATTTTTTTCTCATGGAATCCTTCGTCACGCTGCAGTGATGATTCTATATAGCGTTTTTCCTCTTTCGAAGCAAATCTTGAATCTGGAGCATTATTGGCGGCCAACACTAACCAAAGGCAGCACCAAGCAAATCCTATAATGGCAGAGAC
Source organism: Physocephala rufipes (assembly GCA_963966595.1). Lineage (NCBI taxonomy): Eukaryota > Metazoa > Arthropoda > Insecta > Diptera > Conopidae > Physocephala > Physocephala rufipes. Next base: position 5,742,635 of record OZ016505.1, read on the forward strand.
ATACGAAATACCCGGCCAACCAAAATAACTGGCTGCTATCAGGCCACTGATGCTCATCGATAGCACGGTGCCACATTCGGCACCCGTATAACTGAAAGCACCAAGCCGATTGCGTTCCTCTGGCGGAGACCACTTTGCCAAGTGTTCGTGTATGCAAGGAAATATCACGCCTTGGAAAAGCCCCTGAATAATACGAATGCCACAAAAAATTTGCCAACCGCCCCATGTCACGCATAGGGGCGTGATCGCACTGCAAATGGCCGATATGAATGTGGCAACAAACATAACGACTTTAGCGCCGAAACGTTTGCACAAATAACCGCCAGGAAACTGTGTGAGGACATAACCCCAATAGAAGCTGGAAATAATGTATGACTTGTGCTTCTCATTCCAATCGTATTCCTAAAATGCAAGCAATAATCGATTAACGATGTAATTCTAGTAAAAACTGCCGACCTACAGGAAAATTTGGGTTTGTCGTGGCCGCATTTGTCATGGCCACCAACGCGATAGAAATATTCAAGCGGCCAAAATATATAACGGAAATATTTGTAAAGATTAGGAAGGCTTGGATATGGCGCATACCAAACCAACAACCTAAAAATACATTCAAAGTTAATAAAATCTGATAAAAGTAAAAAGCCTAATAATAGTTCGCACTGGAGGGAATTAAAAGCTAGTACGTTTTAATCAGACTGAGGTGAGTTGGTGTATTTCTTTTTCCCAGTCGGGTGAGAACTGAATTCCAACTAAAGAGAACAATCGTTTTATAATTTTGATTAATACTTCCAAGAAAGCTGTTTATTTGAAATTTAAACAACAATAATCATTACTTTTTTTAATTAATTTTTAATTTGTTTCATAGCTTTTAATTTCACTTCCAGATTAAATAATTTCAAATTTACCTTTATTTTCGTTGTCTTTCATTATTTCCCAATTTTTCTTGTATGTGGTTTTTACAATCTTCTTATTTCCCTCATTTTTAGGTAATTTATATTTATAATAAATGCTGTTTTAAAACTTTCCTACGATTTCAATAATATCGAGAAGCTACGGGTAGTATGGTTTAGCAGCGAATAAATGTTTATCACGCTTACGCTTTAGAGTCGCAGCAAAAATTCGAAGGAACGAAGCGACGCAATCTAATCAGTCAATCAAGTGTCAGATATTTACGAAGAACTGTTAAATGATTACAGTTTAATCTTAAACAAGCGAGAAAATCCGCTTAAGCTTAAATTTAATCGCGTTCTGGTGATCAAATATTAAAGCCCTAATATAGATATCACAAATATTCGCAAGAAGGTATTTTCTTATAACGGTTTCACTCGGATTGTTTTATAATTTTAAGCGTTATTTCGACATCACGTTAGAAGCTTTCACGTCTATTTGAGGTTATTTGCATATTTTTATAAAAGCACTAACTTTTTTAGTAAGGTAATAACCCAATTTTTATAATTTAGAATTGAATGAAAGAAGATATCAGATATACTTACGAGGATATTCCCGAAAATAATCGAACATTTTTATAGAATTCTTTCGAAAATTAAGCGATTTATCATAAGTCATAACACAATACGATAACAAAAAAAATCCATTTTACCAAGCGCTAATTATGTCTTCATTACAACGTTAATTAAATTTTCAAAACCCATAAATATTAAAGAAAAATTGAATACTATTTATTGGATATCTTTTACTCCATACTTTTATTTTTCCTCCTTTCCATAAAGTTTTCATCGTTCCAGGGCTGAACTTCGGTACTTCCCCAAATAATATAAATTAAGTTCCCCACAAAAAATATCACAGCTGCAATTGCAAATACGATCTGCCATTGAGTTCGGTCGTGCTGAAAAGCATTAGAAGAAGAACCATAATTTTCTCTCTTACTATTTCAAATATGTCACAAAGGTCGCCCTTACCTCATCCCAAACAATAACACCAACCACTAGAGGCGTTAGTAAAGCCAAAATATTCTCTAACGTGTTTGTAATACCCATCATAATGCCTGCATGATTTGGTGCCAAATCAATCATATTTAGAGTACTTCCAATTGTGGAACCGCAATTAGCTGCCACGTTCAGTGTCATCAAGACAATAGCCCAAGTCTTGTGGTGTTCGTCTAGATAACCAATACCAATTAGCAGTACTGCGGGCACCCAAGCGGATATAGTGCTGATGATCACGCGCAACATTCTCAACGATATCCATTCATGCTTAAGTATCAGATCACTGGCAAACATGAAGATATAAGACAGGATCCACATCGTCAAATACGGCAAGCCCGAAAAAATAGCATTACTTTCGATACCCATTTTGAGCACGCCATTCATATAGGATGGAATTTGTGCTTGCATGGTTGAAGCGCCCCAACCTTGAGCGCCACGAACCATTAGAAGAGCATTGAATGGTACAGAAGAAGCGATCGCTTGCCATGGTGTTGAAATCTTGCGACAATGAAAGCCGTCGACATGTTTTAGTGATAATTCAATATAGTCTCTTTCCTCGGCTGAGACAAACACAGATGTAGTAGCATTGTTAGCTCCAAGGATCAACCATAGTGTACACCAGACAAAAGCCAACAACGCTGATACATATGAAATACCTGGCCAACCAAAGGAGCTGGCGGCTATTAAACCAGTGACGCTCATTGCCAAAACACTGCCACATTCTATGCCGGTATAACTGAAAGCACCGAGTCTGTTACATTCCATTGGTGGCAACCAATTTGCCAGATGTGATTGTATGCAGGGAAAGATTACTCCCTGAAAGAGTCCTTGAATAATGCGTATGCCGCAGAATATTTGCCAACCGCCCCATGCTACGCAAAAGGGTGTGATCAAACTACAAATGGCCGAAATAAAAGTGGCAACAAACATAACGATTTTTGCCCCGAAACGTTTGCACAAATAACCGCCAGGAAATTGTGTGAGGGCATAACCCCAATAGAAGCTGGATATAATGTATGATTTTTGCTTCTCATTCCAGTCGTATTCCTGAAAAAAAGACAAATGATAATTAATCAAAGGATCTTCATTAATAAGGAGCAAATTACAGGAAAATCTGGATTTGTGGTGGCGGCGTTCGTCATGGCCACCAAAGCGATGGAAATATTTAAACGGCTAATATAAATAACTGCGATATTACTGAAGATCAGTAAGACCTGCAAGTGACGAATTCCCAGGCATGGACCTATAGAGAGAATCGTGTATATGGAAATAAATTACTAAAAACATTTAATTAAAAAACGTCCGTTGTTTCAAATTTTCGATTTCGTTGATTACAGTCATAGCATTTTACCATCGTTATCGTTTTCAAACGATAAATTATATTATCTCAAATTCAAATAAACATCGTAATTAAGCGCGAATTATCAATGAGCGTAAACTACGTTTCGTTATCTGTGAATTGCTCAATCACTAATTCTAACCTTTTGCGATTGTAGGAGTCATTTCTTGTCACAAAATACAATAATCCCGCTCGTAGCTCACAATCGACTGAAGTACTATATGGTTTCTTTCACTTTTCACAGACTTTAAAATGTATATGATTTTATCTATTCTCTATTATTTTGATATTATCTATATTTTTATAACGAGCAAAGATAACTGGCTGCATCTTCTCTCCGTCTGCAATATTGCGATTAAATTGTATGAAATTAAAGAGCAATAAATGATGAAAAAGAGATAATGAAGTATAAACGAATATGATGTATACCCACAAACGATTGAGATTCACAAATGGCGATTCACAAACAAATGAATGCGCAAAGAATTTCCTACAGCATCTCAAACATGTTTCTCTCAAAGCGGGCACCATTCATTTTTTTTAATGTTAGGATAATTTTTTTCAATCTTTTTTAGAGTATCCTAATCTTTAGCTCTCCCTCTGTGTCTCTATCCACTTTTCTTACGATTTCTCTCTTCAAAATTACATTCATCAGAAATCTGTCCTCCTGGGAAGAAATTTCACAATTCAATTGGCTTGTCTGAGCATTAGTTAGACCGTATTTTACTTTTATTATGCTGCATCGAATACTTCTAATAGGAACTTATAAATTAATCTGCCACTCTACAATTTTGTAATTTGTTTTCCACACAATTTTAAATTCAAGCCACTGGACATATTTCTACCTTATTTTCAATCTTATCTTAGAATATTTTTTTCCTGGCGGTTTGATGGAATCCCAGAAACAAAATTATAATTTTATCTAAGACTTTCGAATTGTTTATACAATTTATTTTATTGTTATTTATATTATGGATTATATAGGATTGAGTTCTAAAATAAACAATCCAAACAAAACTAAAATATAATTAAATTCTTATTGAGAAAGGCAGTATAAGAGAAAGCAATATCATATTTCTTCCCGTAAAAGTGATATATTTGTAAGGCTTTGTACCCTGATTGCTTAAGACAGCAATCTTTTCCTAACAAAATTATCGGTAAATATCGGTAAATCGGTTTCCCTTCACTTTAGATCGGCTTTCCCAAAAATATTGAAATTTTTCAAAAAATCTTCAAAAGGTTTACCAGTTCATTTTGAACCCGATATAAAATAATGTGCCTCTATTAAATTTAACAACAATAAAATAATAATAAAATGGTCTTTATTCAATATTCTAAAAATTCACATAAACCTACAAATACTTAAATCGCTATAGAATAATATTTAAATAGAATCATTCCATAAGCGTGTAATTGTGCTTAACGCTGTTCATCTTCTTCCTCTTGTAAACGTAATATATCTGCCTTATTTATAAAATAGTAAGTCGGTTGGCGTCCTTTAAGATCCTTGCTAGTACGTCTGGCACCATTTTGTATGAGAATACGACTAATGGATTCGATAGCATTTGTACCCATGGCATAATGAAGAGCCGTACGTTCCAACTATAAAAGAACGAACTTAATTAATGGAGAATGTGGTAATAATGTTATGAATTTTTCCATTAGTTCTTACATTATCACCAATTTTCAAAACTTCTGGACAAATTTTCACAAAATGTTCAACAATTTCTACAGATTCCTTGAGTACAGCAATATGTAAAGCTGTTCGTCCTGGAAGTAGTTTTTATAATTAAATTGTTAAAAGAAAATTTGAAGAATAAAAGTATTGGAAATCGTTTTTACATTTGTTTGCTTAACTTTTACATTTTGGAGTTAAGCTCTCTTAGGCACTTTGAACAATTCCTGACAACAACTTGTGACCTTCGCACTTACCGTAATAATTTTTAGCTTTTATTAACCAATGGCCATTCGATCCTGTAGTCAATTCGATAACACGATCAATTTTATGTTCACGTATAGCTTCATGTAATTCCTCACGTTGTTCCTTTCAAATTACAAAAATGATTTTTAAAAGTAAATGAAATCGATTAGATTACACAAATACTATTACAAGATACCTCTAGGGAACGTAGATTTTGTAAATAATTCACCAAATCACTATGGCCTCTTGCAGCGGCAACATCCATTATCGCTTCGCCTTCAGCACTTACTACATCGAGAATGTGATCATAACCCGCTGAACCGAAATGCTCGAAAGGAGCAACATCACCTACAAGAGTTAGTTATATATTATACATATATACACCATCCCGATCTTTCTCTCCGAAGCGATTTTTCGGATATAGTCATCGTACTTACCGATCGCCGCTAGCGATATAATGTAGCGATCAATTTCTACAGCATTAGCTGCTTGATTGGCCTGCAGTGATATATCACGTGCGGTACGATATAGTTCATCGCGATAAGTGATGTCAGTTTTCGATTCTTGTATAATATGCATTAGACCACCGCGTCGATGCGAACGGGCACAAGCAAAATGCAGCATACTTTGCCCGTGTTCATCACGTTCTTCTAATTTCGGACTTGTGGCAACATCACCATCATTTGTGGGTAGCACTTCAATCACATCCGTATTACTGACACTGGATAAATTACCATTTCGCAATTTACCATTTTGTTTATTATTATTTATTCTGGTCTGTATTGGTTTGGGCGCTGTTGAACGATCTGATGATGCCGAAGGTGATGGATGGACTGAATTAATGGAGTTGGTTTCGGCAATGGTGAATATCTTTTCATTGCTATGAGTTGAATTATTATTGTAATTATCGTTGTTATCGTTGTGATTATTTTCGATATTATTATGTTTATTATTATTATTATTATTATTATTATTATTATTATTATTATTATTATTATCATTATTTTTATTATTATTATTATTATTATTATTATTATTATTTTTATTTTTATTACTATTATTATTATTATTATTATTATTATTATTATTATTATTGGCGTTGTTGTTGTTGTTGCCATATTTGTGTAATATATTTGCCAATTGTGTTACCGGATCTTCAGGACGCATTTTTGCAATTTCGTTTAAAGCTTTTGTGAGCGGTTCAGCAAGGTCTAAAATTTTAAGTCAATCAAAAAAGATTTTATTTAGATTTTTTTAATAAATTTGTTTAAAAGAAACATAAACTCACTGTTTGCTAAATATTTTCCTTGTTCAGTTCTAAAAATCGGATTTGTCTCTAAATAATTATTTTCCAATCGTCCTGAAAAAAGTTGGGGATAAAAAATAATTTAATAAATGAATTCAATTCAAAAAGAAAATACTTGTAAGTTGGAAATTTTCTAAAAAAAATGCAACAAATTAAAGAGGTGGAAAATTATGAATGAAATAACGATAAAAGAGGGCAATATGCCATTAGATGGTTTCCTTTTAAAATTCTCAAGAATTTGTTTGTCTAATTGTCTTCTTTTTAAAGCTCTTCTGTAACTTATTTGGCGGTGCTAGCATTAACACGTGATCGAAACCAATAGTCAGAAATGTTCTTTAAAAAGGGTCGAATGGAATACGTCTTGAAAATTTAACATTCAGATCCATCTACTTTTAGAAAATGCCGATTTAAAGGGTGATTGACTGCAGGGACATATAACAAATTATGATTTTCTAAGCGATAATTCACTAATCATGTTTAATTTTATTAATTAACCAAGAAAAAGTTAATGATAAAAATGTTTTTATAAATACAAGATATAGAAAATGATGACAAAGGACAAATGTGTAGAAAGTGAAAGTAATGAATTTAAAATTTGAAATAAATACTAAGCCCAAAAAATTGTTAATTAGTTTACTAACCATAGCGTAAATAATGCTCGAATTGAGTTGAAGTGCTCCTAGACAAACCATTTTGTACATTAGATAATGCTTGAACGTTTAATATCATTAAATAATTTACAAGAAATGCAGTTGTTATAATAGGATAATATTTACAAAAGAGATACGCTTTGATAATTTTATTCTTCGCCTTCATCTTTACGGATCCCCACATTCGCATTCGCTTAACTTCTACTCCTTCCTAAGGAAGGGCTTATTTCCTTTCTCTTACTTTCTGCCTCTCTTCCTCTGTATTTAGTTTCGTTCTCACCACTCTCTAAGCTCTCTCAATTCCGTCTCTTCTCTTCACTTTCTTCTTAATCCTTTCTTTTCTCCTTCAATTTCTTTCCATTATATTATTTTTCTTACGGCGAAAGATCTTTATTAACATCGAAGCAACATGTTTTGAATTTGACAAAGACATGTCTTTCTCTAGAGAGAGTATATTTGATACAGCCGTACAATAATCTTGGAAGAGCTGATATTCGACAATTCCCAAACTCTGCATATTCACTAAACGCACCTCGTGATTGGCCGTTGATTTCGTTATTAAACTCAGACCACGCACAGAGCAAAGATGACGTAAATTGTCCATTTCTTTTGTCAGATTTGGCAATTTCAAAATAGTGGTCAACTTAAGACCGGTGCCCAAAAATGATGGTCGACTTTGCAAATAGCCCAAGAGATAACTTTCTCTGAAATGTAATTCACGTTCGAGATAACAAACGGTACGTCCTAAACGTGTATAGGCCGATCCAATATCGGCCGGATCGGTGGCGCTTGTCGTAGCAATTACACGTAAATGCTCTTGACAATTCAACCAGATTGCCAGATTCTTTTGCACGCTTACAAATACTCCTCGGCCATAAGGCCAAAGGCTACCATTAAAGGCGTTCGATTCAGCTGCCTGTCCGGGATCATTGCAATTGAGTAGCGGTATCATCAAACCCAATTCACTTAGCAATGCACGAACTTCGGAGTTATTTTCAACAATCTCGGTAAGTGTGTAATAACTACCACCCTCTTGATCCCCGATGACCTTGATGAAGTTCGCATTAAAAATCTTGCTCATTATCAGCCGTTCTGCCGCTTCAATCTCACCTATAGTCATGTTTAGCGGTAATTCGTAACGATCCAAATTACGCGAGCATTCAACTAAACAACGTCGTAATAGGCTCGAGTCATCATCGAAGATAAATCCAGCCGTATTCAATCGTTTGCCATTCTCCACGGGAAAGTAAGCGAGGCGAGGATGAGGTTTAAAATCGGCATCAATACTAAGACAATGCATGTCCTTTATTAAAGGCACCAAAAATTCTTGGAAGACAACATATACATCGAAATCGGGTGCTACAATTCCACAATTGATGTCTTCTTCAAGGTGACGCGTTCGCGTGGTGCGTCGCATTGCCGGCCAAATGACATCGAAAAGATTATGATCGAGACGAGTCTGCCGTTTCTTGATTTTAGCGTAGATGCTCGGCTTGAGAAATCGACTCAAATAACTGGTCACACTAACCTGCAGCAAGGTTGATCTGCTTAGCGGCTTGCGATGCGATAATGCTGAGGCTGTGGCACTGCAAAGAGCTTTTCTCGATTCCTGAATGACGTTGAAGCAACGATCAAGAGTTTCGGCAGTATTGCCAGCGGCAAGTAAGCGTCGTGCGCTATGCAGATCATCCGGAACTGCAGATGATTATGATGATGATGAAGATGATGAGAGGTAACGGTCGAAACGGAATAATAAAATAGTGTAGGTGTAAGCACGCACACAGAGTATGAGTGAAAGCATTTTAAGGAAAAAAAGAAGCATTATTTAATTTACATTTTTAATAATTTTTTTAAATCAGAAAACGAGACACAATAATTATGAAGAAAGAAAATTGCAAAAATGTATAAATTTGTGAGGATTTATAAGAACAAAGACGTGTGGTGAGATTAAAAGATTTCGAGACAGGCTTAAAAAACACACCTTGGCGAGAAAAGTGTTGAAATTAAATCGAAATTAGATAGATGGTGCGAATTTTAGTTGAAGAACTTGAGCAAATTGGTTTTACAGCGAATACCATTCATAGCGGTGTATATTTTATAATTACACTAAATATCGCTTTCAATACTTATGCTAAAGAAAATCAATAATTTTATCAATTCTTTTGTAAACGGAATTAAATTAATTTTTTTTATTCTTCTTGTAAATTGTATTAATTCGAATCGAGCTTGAGATCGAAATTTTTTCCATTTGTATTGAATTTATAATACAGTATAATCCACAATCAAAATTTCTCTACAAATTTTTAAAATATCGCAAACTATTAAACAGAACAATTTTCAAACTCGTGTTTAAACGATCATAAGTCCAGTAATGCTAAGCAACATTTTTCCAATACAAATTTATACACGCCGCGTGGCAAAATTCCAGTCATAGTAAAATATAAATTTGCGATAGTTCCACATTTCCAAAAGTTTTCTGTATACGCAATTTTTGGCACTTTTAAAAAATTTGACTACTTAAAATTCCTAAAAAATCAGTTGAAAAACTTTATTGTAATGAACTTTTTGTAACTTTTTTAAAATGATATAATATTTCTTTATTTTTAACATACCAAAAACATCATCCACATTTTGAAGAATATATTTGAAGAAAACACGACCCTCAAGGGTTTTCGACATTGCAACGATGGATTAATAAATCGGTTTAAGATTTTTTTTTTCAAGACTAAACTTTTATAATGAATGGATATATTATAATGACTATACTATATTGCCTTGTAATTTTTATAGATATATATATTATAGCTTTTACAGTAAATATTTCTTCTTAAATCGAATTCAAATAAATCAGTTATAAAATTTTATCAATTACACCAATTGATAATTTGAAGGTGAAAAACACTGTGGCGTCCGGTATTTAGAACACTAAATACGATAACTTTGTAATAAGTTACAATCAAATTAAAAGTCCAAAAAGAATTAGTGGACACCACCACAAGGAAAGCGTGAAAATAGTGACCGCTTCATTAGAAATCGCCTGACTGACTAACGTTGACTATCCGTAAACGAGGATTACAATTCAAATTTCGATAATAGTAATTTTCTGCAATAAATTAATAATAAATAAAAACGAAAACTACCACCAAAAGCGTTTATAAAATATTCATAAATGCAAATAAGGATGAAACGGAACAGTGTAAATAATTGAAGAAGAAAAAAAAACAGTATAGTAATTATAATACATGCTATATAGTTTTATATTGAAAACAAATCGTAAAAATAGGAAATGGGAAAAAGTTAGGAAAAAGAGTTGCACAAAATGTTTAAGCAATGGAAGAAGGATCTTATATATGGAAAAGAGAGAGAGAGCGCCAACAACATAATCATTTGCGTGACAAATTAATTTCATAAGAAATTATATAGATTAATTTTACCTTGATCATTTAATAATTCCGTTTCTAAATCGCCAGCACCAAAAAATTCCAATAACTGACGATAAGTTAAAATAGCATTCGCTTCTTTAACATCGATAAAATATTGAGGTGTATGTCCATACTAAATTATCATTTGTTGTTTTCATGTGAAATAAAAAGAAATTATAAAGGTTTTATGAAAAAATTATCTTTTCTTGAAGAATTTGGAAATTAAGTAATACTGCCAGTAATATATATCTCCTATAATCACCCTCTTACTTCTCCCTCTTACCTTTTAACACGAAAATGAGTGTATTGGCTATTTTCAAAACTTTATTAAACAATAATGATCAGTGATGGAATGCTGTTTTTATGTATGTACATTTGTTTTTGTTATGTACATTTTTAAAAATTATAACGATTTTTTTATGAAATATTGTAAAAGGAAAAACTAGGCGGGCATATTATTTTGTGTGTTTAAATTTCTACTTTGGTCTATTCTGGATATTCTCGATACGATTGCCGTATACTTTTTATTACCTACTTAACTCACTCCTACCCTCCCTTATCCTACTGTTTCCTCTTTTATTTGCATGCCTCAATTACATTACGTTTATTTCAAATATTTTGTCTTTATTATATTATATTTACCTTATCCAACGCTTTTGAATTCGCGCCCAAACGCGTAAGGACATTATAAAAATGTCCATTATCTTTAATGGTTGCCGCGTAATGTAAAGCGGTGCGCCCATCCTCGTCAGTTATGGCTAAGGTTTCGGGAAAACGTGTCGCCAAATAACGTACAATGTCTTTAATGGACAAAAAAGAAGGAAAGAGATAGAGGAAGAGAGCAATAAAGATTATAAAACGCGAAAAAGTAGTATTTGTTTGAATGAGGTCAAGTTTTCTAATGACGATTTAGTTTATTGTTTTAAGATCTTAATCAGATTTTGGCCTAATTTTATTATGTATAAAATTACGCCGGTTTATTTACTGAACATATTGAATTTTTTTCAAAAAGGAAAACATGGAAACTAAAAATGTTTAGTAGCTTAATCACAGACTGTTGAGCTATTTTGCATTAACAGAGGTTTTAATAGAGCCGGAGTTATGAGTGAAACTCACTTTAAGGGATTATATATTTTAGCCAGGGCTTACCATAGTGACCAAACAGCACCGCCACATGAAGTGGTGATGCACCATTGGGTGAAATTTCATCTTTGGCTATGGCAAACTTTCGACGATCCAAAGCCTTCTGTAAGGCAGCAATGTCACCCTCACGGGCAGCCATGTGAACTCGGCGAATTTTACTCTATTGATAAGAAGAAATAAATACAAAAATGGCTCATTATTAAAGAGTCTTCATATTGAATAACTTTCTCCCATAATTGATTTAAATCTTTGAATTAAATTTTGCTTATATTTTGCGTGTAAGTAAAACTGTGTATATATCTGTCTATATCCGTAAATGTTCTCTTTGTAAATATGTTTGAAACTTTTGAGAGTCCTTTGATATAATAAATACTGAAAATATCGGGCAACTACCACGCCTACTTTTTATGTAAACTATTTCTTAATGCATTCTGTTAACGGCTTTGCTTCCGCATTTCGCTTCTGTGGTTAATATTTCATTGTCCGTTTACATTCTCCGCGTAAAACAATTTTATAAAGAATTTATTGGACACGCCCAACAGGATGCTTTAATGTAAACAAAAGGCATTTATTGCGAAAAAAATATTATTGTAATTGAATTAATAATAGATCAGAATTTATTACAGGATAAGAACGGAATTGACAGGATTATTATGTCCACCCGTCCAACTGCATTATTTCTCGCTTTGACATAAAATTGGGACAAATAAACCGTTGTCAGCTAAAGCTTCTTTTTGTATTTATTCTATCTTCATTTTTATTATTTATTTGCTCTAATCGCTGACTGCACTCTTCACTTACATCCTTTCCATTCGTGCATGATATTAATAATTGTCCTCTATTGTCATGTCATTTTCCATTCAATTTTTGCTCACTTACCATATAATTTGGTACGTTATTGAGGAATGCCTGAATTTCCGGTTCCGGCGATTGCATGTCCAGCAATTTGTTGCCATCGCCATTCAGTACAATTTGCGCCAATTGCTCCAAATCCCCGGAATTGATTATATCCTGAATATTGTTATCCTTTTCGACACATAGACATAAATAATGTCATCGTAGTCGTTATAGTTATTTTTGTTGTTTTTGTTTTACGAATCATTAAAAAGATATTCAGAAAAGTAACAAACTGATTTTGCAAGTAGATCAGATCGAAATTAACAACAACAATAACAGTAATTAATAGCTGACAACAAAAATATAGGGCAAAAACAAAAAATATATAAAAAGCAAAAATTAATCGTGTCACTAAAACGTTCTGACTTTGGTTGGATGATTTTAAAAGTGCATTGTGAAAAATTCAAAACTTATTTAAAATATTGTATATAAAGCCATAAACAAGAAAAAAATAGCATAAAAATAATCACAAGAAATTGCAAACTTTGTTTAAAAATTTAGTGCTTTTATTTGCAAAATAATTAACAATTTTCTATGACAAAAATTATGTGCTATTTAAAAAGAATTTCTGTACTTAATAAAAGCATTGGGAATGACTGTTTTGAATTTTTTTGTAAATTCTACTGCTATTTCTACGTCTACTTTTCGAATACTTTAGAGAATTTATCTTCACAACTATAAGAAAATCTTGAATACTTTATGGCCATCGTCAGTTGGACGTTGTGATTGAACTGATCCTTCCATTGAGTCACCCTGTACACAGCCCTTTATTACCCTAGTTGATTTGGGTGTATCGTGATCGGGCTTTTCATAATGAAGTAAAAAATTCTTCCATTCTTTGTAATTATCGTCCTCTTTCTCCTCTCGCTCATTCATTCTGAAATTGTTCCTTTCCTGGTAATCCTTCTCCCCCTCTTCCTCTTCCGATGACTCTGTATTTAGCAATATTTGATATTTTCTTTCATCCTATTGAAGAATTTTATTAGATACGTCTAAAGAGTTTGCAACTTCATTGTGCTTTTATTAAATGTAAATAATTATTGGAATTAAAAGTAATTTTGTCTTATAATATAAATATTAACTAATCTTCAAAACTATAATCAAATTATTTGTGTAATCAAATTATTGATAAAGTAAAATTATATGTACTTTATATAAATTTCACCATAAGTTATGACTACAAATTAATATTTCATTAATAGTTTTCATAAATCTTAGTCATGTATTTAATAAATCTTTTTTATTTTAATAGAAAATATTACTTGAAAATCATACTCTTTTAGAAATTTGAAACAAGCCTCTATAAAAAATTAAAACTAATTCACACAATAATTATAAAATTAGATTTTAATTATAAAATCAGAAAAATAATTTCAAAAAATTATATATGTAATTATTAATTTTTAGATTTATAATTATATTGCCAAATTTAATATAGTTTGTTTCAACGATATTTTATCCATATTTTAATTCTCTATTTTCTACATTGAGGAATTCCTCATAAAGAGAATCGCGGGATCTTGACTTTTGATTTCTCAGATTTACGTAATGTAAAATCTAGTACTAATTAAAAAGTTTACCACTCCTTCGCTACTCTTCTTCTCTTCTTCTTAAACAATCTCAGCGCATGCAACGAGCTAGTTCTTGTCATTCAATAATTTTTGACGGCAACCGCGTTGCCAATTTACATGAAAACTTGAGTCTCCGTATTTTCATGATTTCATGAAGAAAGATTGTAGAAAATTCCTCGTGCGTGTTAATTTACGAATATGTAGCAAACAAAAAATCAACAAAAATTATTATTCTTAAAATAAAAAATAATAGATGAGAAAGTAGGTGGAGCGGATGAGATAATTGGACGCATGGAAGCAACGAACTACAATAGGTTTAATAAATTTTTAAAGTTCGATTTCTTGCGTTATGCCAAGAGATGACGTAAAGAGGAATACGTTTTAAAAATAATTTGCAAGGGTAAAATGGCTGCGAAACATAAACGTCACAAAAGGTTATTTATATTATTAATGAGAAAGGTGGATGATTAGAACAATAACAAGAGTCAGAATAGTAGCATGAATTATTCCCACCCATGCAAAATGTTGCAATTGATGACGTAGTGTTTATGAGGAAAATAAAGTCAAATGGACATCGTTGAATGGGCGGCGTGAAGAAATGACGATGTTATAAAGAAATCCTTACATTACGTATAGTTGCCTTAACAAAATCTGTCTGATGCACGAAAACTGAGCGGCAGATAAATATAACTCGTGTTTTTTTGTTTGTTGCTTGATGTGCGCTGAAGATTGTTGTTTTAATTATAATCATACTTGGTAATGTGATTCAATAACACCCATGCATAAACAGGGCGCACCTCTTTTTGGTAACAATCTCACATCAAAACAAAGAATAAATTGTAATAATTCACGTAATAAGTCACGTTAATAATGCACAAAACTTTTGGGTTATGATATCATAATTATGGAACGTCAACGAGATAATATAATTTTGAAGGTAATTACCATTAAAATATTCGTATTCGCATATATACAGGTTAATTTGCATTAGAGTTAATTGTAATTAAAAAATAGAGGTTGAATAATTCGTCAAATGTAAACAAGAAAATACAATTTCAAATGAGATTTATCAAATAAAAATAAAATTTATCAAGTAAATATAAAATATACCAACGCAAATTAAATTTGCTAATTTTAATTAATAAATAAATAGAAGTAAGAAGAGTATTTAATATTGTCTCAACGACACACACACGATTCTTTGATGATTCTTGCACGCATGGATTTAGAAGAACAAATTCATTGCTTGTAGTGAGATTAGCAAGTTCGTTTCCTAAGTCATTCGACAGACGAGATCGACCATTATTTAAAAATTGTTGTACTTGCTGAAATATTTAACAATGTTAACGAACACTTCATAGCCAGTTTCTTATGCATCATACCATCGTTGCCTTTATTTTATTTTTTTTCGTTATTTAAAATACTCGAGTATACTTTGAAATTCTTTAGAATCATCGTTCACGCACTCTAAGAAGTAATAACAACGATTATTGGAGTTACCATTCATTATATATTGTATTGTATTAATTTTCTTATTTTACATTAAATTTCTAAAGGACGTCCGAAGAAAATACTCCTGGAATTTATGATGATATTTTATTGTTTGTTATGAATATATTTCTCCTTATTACTTTTTTTGCCATTTCAATAATAGAATTATCTCTACCACCATTTTATTTTTTCCACGTCAAGAAAAGAAAACTATAATAATTGCAAATTAAAAAAATTGCACTACTTTCAACAAACCAACACATATCTTCTTCGTTTTCGTTAATAACATATTGATTTAATTAATTAAATAGGACTACGATACAATGCGTAGGGTACAGAAATTACGTAAATATGAACGTGATCAAAATGTGATCATCACTTAAACAATTTCACAGAAATGTTGCTTATTGTTATGAAAACACATTCAAGAAAAATTAAAAGTTTCACTATCACAATCGTAACTACTTTCAAACGAGAAAGAGAGACAGAGAGAGAGAAAGAGAGAGAGAGAGGGAGAGAGATAGATAGTGGGGACGCGAAAATACAGAAATAGATATTTATTAGTAGTCTAGAATTGGATTATCGTTTAATTATTTGGACTTCGACAACGTTGTTGTGCAGCACATTTAGAGCTTTCCAAATTGTACCTGATCGTCATCATCAACACCAGCATCATCGTTACGACTTTCATCGTTATCATTCTTTTCAGCATTACCATTTTCTGATCCTCTTGTTTTTAGAGCTTCGTCCTTATTACCGTTAATGATTTGATCCTTCGATTCTCGATCGGTTTCAACGTTTAAAACATTTGCAGTTTCTTCTTTTAGGGTTGTAGAACTCTGTGTACGCTTTTCATTTTCAGCATTTTTTTGCTCTACAAGCTCGTGAATTTCTGCTACTTTTTGATCGATATCGATATCCTTTTCATTTTTAATTTCATTCTTTTGCGATTGTTTATCACTCTGCTCTAGCGTTCCGTCATCATTCTTATCATTTAAAACAGTTCCTGTTTCTTTATTGGTTTTATTACTAGTTTCTTTGTCTATATCTTGTGATGTATTATTATTTTCTGGATGGCTTTCAATTGCTTCTGTAGCTTTTCCATTTTCATTATCAGTCTTTGCAGTATTCTCATTGTCCTGCGAGCATTTCTCACTTTCACTTTTTTCAAGCTTAGTAATTTCCTTAGACTCTTTGACTAATTCATCCATTTCTTCTTTCTTATCGTTTTCGAAATCTTTGGGAATAATCTTTTCAGTTTCATCATCGCCATTTTTCTTATGGCCATTACCATTTCTTTGTATTTCGCTTTCATCGTTTTCTCTTCTATTAATTGAGGCGCTCTTCACAATGTCGGAATGCTCTCCTTTCCCACTTTCACCCTCTGTTGCTTCTTCCTTTTTAATTTCCTCTTTATTCTCTGACTCTTCGTTCACGTCATCCGTTTTCAGGTCTTTCAGTTTCTCCGTGTCTTTTATCACTTGCTCTTCTTCTTTGGCTTGGTTAGGAGTTTGATTTATTTCTTCCCCTTCCTCCATCTTCTCTTCCTCGGTTTCTTTTTTATCCGAAGATGGCACGGTCTCTGACTTTTCAATTTCTTGATCAATTACTTCTTGACTTTCTAATTCTTTTTCATGATCTCTATTGCTTTTCTCATCTTTCTCTTCAGTGTCTTTCTCAATTAAATTTACTTGTTCCTTATTATTATCTCTACTCTCTTTCTCTTTCTCCGCATTACTTTTCCTTTCCCCTGCAGTTTCTTCTGTTTCCACCGCGATATGGGCTTCATTAAGAAGCTGTTCCTCTTCCTGTTCATTCTCTTCCGGTTGTTGGTTATCATCCTCCGCTGTTTTGGACGTTATTTCTATTGCTGCTGTTGGTGGTGTTGGTGTAAGTGTTGTTGTTGTTGTTGATGTTTCAGTCATATCATTCGAAATATTCTGTAAAAGTAAACAATTGTCGACTGATTTCCTTTTTCTTTTTTTAGTTTTTAATATTTGGCAAAATTCGTTTTTAGTTAATCTTAAATTTAAAATTAATTTTTGTTTATAGAAGCAAACATATAGTATAAGATTTTTAAAAGCTTTAAGAAATTTGCATCGCAGAATGGCATAGTTCGAGAGATAGCATTTTTTATACATTTATTATAAATTTTAATTAATATTTAATAAGAATTTAGAGTTTTGTTTTCATGTCTTAAATAGTCTTTTATTGCTATTTTGAGAAATATTACAGGCATTGAAAGGTAAACGTTTTAGAAGCAGAAAACGCTTGTAATAATTATATACATTATTTTAATTAAATCAGAATTAATGAAGATAATCATACAATCATACACTCAAGAAAATGAAAACAGCAGCGATTACTAAATAATGAATAACTATAAGCACTAATGACTCATTGTTAATTCTCCAACCCTGCGCTCAAATATTTTATTGCTTTGCGTTTTTATGCATGGCCTTTTTTAAGTACGAATAAGAGTTTAGTAAGACTTCTAGTAATGGCTCACACCTCCTGTTTATATAAGTTAAGCTTAGGAAATGTTTCTACTTTTTATCCGAGTTTATATTCGAGTCTAAATTACAATGATAAAACCGTCTAGTGTTTGATGAATAAAAGAAAACATAAATTCGACCAAAATTTAAACTTCTGCGCTTTTTATTGGATTTATGACACCCATTTTTAATTTAAATTCATTTCAAATTTAAGAAATGAAACTAACTCCCATTGAAGTTTTTTTGTATAAACTAATCTCTGTGGGGAGGAAATAGTCTCTATTTTGAATATAAGTTAAAAAATATAATGCCAGCTTTAATGAATGCACAAAGATGCACCATTATGACCTAAAAAACAGGTTGCCTTTAAATAAAAAGGTTTTTAAGGAAACTAAATCAGATCCAAGAAAAAGTAAATCTAGATATTTGAAATCCCAGCAGGAACAACTCTAGCATATCTCATAAACGTCATCTCAGAGGCTTCAAATGAGCGCAAAAAATGCGTAAAATGTACCAAAGTAACAACTTTAATTAAATGATATTACTACAAATACGTTTTTGTTGATTATCGATAAAATTATTTTACACAAAATTAAGAAATCACACAAGAAACAAATGAGTTAAAAAAGAAAATATAATCGTGTAGTAAAATTATAGAAAGCTAAAGATTTGGCAGTTCTTTGAAAAAAATATACAATTTATTATTTTTATATTTAATCGAATTTATTAAAAGATAATTGGGCGACAATGGCTTACTTTTCAGAATTTTAGTTTTCTTAGATATTAAATGATATTTCTAAAACATAATATAATATCCATTATGTACAGTGAGTGATGAGAAAAATATAGTACAGTGAACTATATCGTACGAATACTAAGCCGGGTCAACATAAAGTCACACTTAAATATTCAATCGTGTGGTCCGTCATGTCGATTCTTTTTCAAAGAGATTTTAGCGAACGTGCAAATACTTCGGTTTGGCCATGCCTGGAACTTAAATATTTTTATCAACATATAAATATTCTATACACAAAAGAACACTATGTATATAAAATGTGTATACCAAGTAGACACAAATCATTTATCTAATACATCAAGCATTATAACATAATTAATTTCCAATTTTTAGGATTCATTCTCAATTTTGTTCAAACTTTTATCAGAAAGTTTTTTGAAAAATCGATTAAAACTAAATTAATGAACTAATAGCATTAACAGAATACGTATTCGAGGGCAGTCCCAGAAGTAAATAGCCTGACAGATATATAAAATGGAAATTCTGCGTTTTTCATTGCTTAAGATTAAGATTAAGAGCCGTCCGTTCGTCAGGACGCTTAATTCTTGGGCCACCTTCGTACATGCATACAAGTTTTCCGATGATATTTATAGAAGTGAGTTTTTGATAATCAATAGCGAAACAGTGCGATTTAAGCAAGCATTGAAGCTTCTGAAAAGCTCTCTAAGCTTCATATTAAATTCTCAT
Organism: Physocephala rufipes; assembly: GCA_963966595.1. NCBI lineage: Eukaryota > Metazoa > Arthropoda > Insecta > Diptera > Conopidae > Physocephala > Physocephala rufipes. The sequence continues at coordinate 5,762,299 of OZ016505.1, forward strand.
TAATTCATTTACCTTTTCATTTCCGTCAGTTTCATCCTCATTATTATTATTATTGTTGATTTCGGTTGTATCCATTTGATTAGTTCCTTCCTCAGTTTGTGTATTAGCAATTATCTCTTCTTCTTCTCCTCCTTCCTCTTTGTTTTCCTTATCCAAGGACTCATTTCCTTCTTTTTTCTCCTCGTCTTCTTCTTCTTCTTCTTCGTTTTCATTAACCAGCAATTCGTTATCACCTTTTTCTTTTTGTTCTTTCTCGTTTTCTCCTACTGCTTCTGCTTCCTCTTCCTCTTCTTCTTTAGTTTCTTTCTGACTGGCAGCATTTTCTTCCTGCTCAGCCGATTCACCTTCTGCATTCTTTTTATCCTCACTAAGTGTTGTGATTATCGATTATCGATTGTTTTTTTTTTTTTTTTTTTTGATTCAAACAGAAAATGAAAAGTAATATGATTTTAAATCGAACATTCTTTAAATAGCCCACGCTTTTTCTTTAAAAATAGAACCGATTATCATTTTTCTTTATTTTAAACTCACCCCGTTGTTACGACTTCCGTGTCTTGTGGCGATTTTTGTTTACGTCCATGAAAACCATTCGTAACGGTCTCCGGTATTCGAATATCCAACTTCTATCAATTGAAGAAAGAATTAAAAAAAAACAGTCCTATTCTAAAATCACTCCTTTAATTATCACCAACCAACCTTGCCGTCACTGGATTCGTAAGCACTCAACGCTTCCCAATCCGTGGCAACATCCGGTGATACGCGTGGTGCCTCTGGAACAAAATTCAGTAGGGCTCGTTCAATTTCATTGACCTTGTGACGGTAATATGACGGTGTCTTCAATTTCTGCAAATGATGAAATCATTTCTAATTATCCAACGCCAGCTCAAAAGCGTTTTCAATACATACATAATCCTGCACCTCTTCATCGCAGCCAGCCTCAGTTAGTAAATTATAACAGCGCATATTGTTTTTACAGCTAGCTGCCCAATGCAACGGTGTCTTTCCCGTTATATCGGTCTCGTTAGCACCGTCTGGCCAAACTCCTAACAAATACTCCAACATTGCGGCATGGCCCAAACCGGCCGCCTTATGAATAACATTTAACCCGTTCGCATCCTTGCAGGTGATGAGCGTTGGGGGTACGGGTGGTTCGAGTAGTTTTTGCAAAGTTTCAAGTTTATTATCTATCACTGCCTGATGCACGTCTTTGATGCAATTCTGCGTAACGGATATTATTACGAATCAAGTCGTCGATGAATGTGAGTCGCTTCAGAAGTTCTGAATGAAAACTTACCATAACATATGGAACCGCTGTTAAAAATCGCTTCACTTTCGAATTATTACTAGCTTGCTGACGTAAACGGTTCCCCTGTCCCGCCCACAGAATACGTGATAACTTGCCGATATCTTTCTCATGTATCCATATGCGTATTGTCGACAACTTAACCGAGAAATCTATAAAATCGATTTATCAGATGAAATGAAAGATGAATGGCAAAAGAAATAGTTGCCGAAGTGCGTGAAGAAGTATGTGTATATGCATCTTTGCATATGCGTGTATGGCTGTGTGGATTTTCATAGGTAAAGACACGGATAAGGGATAACAGAAAATAATAAAAGAGTATAATAATAATGATGAAATAATATTATAAATAAATATTAATTATAATTGGGTCGATTTATACGAAATCCGAATATAATTGGATCAAATTTACAAATTGCAAGGGATGATCATTGCGAAGTGACTTCAACCCTTAATAGCAAAATAAAATATAATTAAAAATGAAAGCCTTTAAATTTAAAAGAAAATAAAATTAAAAAAGATAATACTTAGATGAAAATAAAGTCTACAAGTGTAAATCTTCTAAACTAAAATTTATAATTTTTTGAAATTGATGTAAATATTTCTCAAGAAAAAATATTATTTTGTTTGACCGGAAAACCTGAACCTGCCACACCTTTGGACTACAAAACCGAAGCGTTTCTAAAATAGAAAGGCTGTTTGGTGTCGTGGTCGTTTTCAGCTCTTCGTGTCCTTGAAAACAAAGTTAATCATCACTTCTTTTATAATGAATCCAGGATAATCATGTTGTCTAATGAAACTTATGAAGATAATGACGATAATTGTGCTGGTAATCATGATGGTGTAAGAAATAAGAGATGTGTCATATGATGATTTTTTTCTCTGAATAATTTTCTCATTCTAATTGACTCAAAATCGAAATGAACTCAATCAATCAGTGGATTATATAATAATCATAAAATGTATATATAAAACAAACGATATAAACACTAATATATCACAAATCACACGACACTTTAAATCATATTTTTCAGTAAAAACTTACCGTCAACATCTCGCCGCTTGCCCAAATTCTGATTTGAAGATTTTCCGTTCATTGATAATACTGGAAAAAATTATTAAAAAAATTATTTAAATAATATTAATATTACATTAGTTTTCACATTCTTTTTTTAAATAATTTACATAAATAATATTCCAATTAATACGCAAATCGAATTTTTATAAAAAAATATACCACCGGAAAAATCAATACAAAGGAATCTCTCGTAACGCACGAATGTATATTACAACAACAATAACACTAACAAGAACAACAACTGCAATAGTATAAGTAAGAAAATAAAACGAGCACTACTATAAAATTTTTGTGAGATCAGCTGCGTCTCAACAGACCTGCTCAACAACTGGTCAACAACTGAATTGAAAATGGCTAGAATGAAGAACAGAAAATCGTCGAAAGCTGGTATACCATATATAGTGTAGAATGAAGAATGAAAGAATGGAGAAGAAGTACTGAATGAATGAATAAGTGAGGAAATATTTGAAGGAGTGAACGAGTAATGGAAAGGTTTTGGATGAAATGTGAATGGAAGTGGTTGAATCGGTGGGTGTATCGTTGCATTATTGTTGGTTGCAGACACACAGATACACATACACACACATACACAAGCGTACGCAAGCATACGCAACCATACCTACGTACACATGCACACACGCAATACTCATGCCACCGTCGCCGCCATTGAAAATAAGGAAATGCTGATTGTAATAAAAATTTTGAAAAATACAGTGTGCTCTCGATTAATCGAAACCTAAAGCAAGTTTTTACTCATTTTGAAAAATTCTTGCAAGCCTTATTAAAAGTCTTGATAAACTCCTGGGCTTAATATTGGAATCTTTTTAATTCGTTTCTGGATATTTAAATATCTGAACACTGTGAAGAAAATGTATTGAAGGAATCACGCACGACCAGTAATAGAAATTTCGTGTCATTTTTATGTAGAGAAAAAATTTAGGGATTAAATAATTTATTTATTAATTCTGAGAAGTTAGATAGGGTCCGACTTCTTGAAATATTCTATATATTATTTTCATAAACAATTCTTTTTATGACTCCAACATGATTTTGAAGCAATTGCTATCGCACTAATCCAATTCGTCCAAACTAGTGCGCATTAGTTGTATTGTTTTCGATATAATCTACTGAATGTCAGTCAAATTATCTGAGAGTCCGTCTAGAGAGAGAGAGAGGCGGACACTCAGACAAAAGTCCATTATTGTTAATTGAATTCGATTTTATTGATTGAAGATTTTCTATAATTCCAGTCGAAATATATGGTCTGAAGAACTCAGGCGACAACAGAAAATCAATCAATAGCACAAAAAGAAACTAATAGGCAATAAATTTCCACTTTTTTGTTCTACTTTCACAAAGGAAAATAATATATAAAATCGTTAAAGAGCGTTGCAAGTTTAAGGTAATATTTTAAGCCAAGCCGCGCAATTGTTTAGACTCTTCTTCAGCTGTTTTGTAATTATACCAGAAATCTAATGGTTGATTATATGAATCGCTTATTACGAAAGTGGCGAAAATCAATGTAATGTATACATTTCTATTACCCAACGATTCATGGTTTTCAATTTTGCAAATAGAATTTATATTTTCGTATAAGATTTAACTTTCAGTTAAAATTACGATTATAACGTTCTAAACCTGAATTTATTTATTTTAACGTTGAAATAAATCTTAAATAAACCTTTAATAAACCTTTACTTAATTTTGAAACGTATGCTCCTGACGAGAGTGCTGAATGGGAATAACTACAGATAGTCAAATAAAACGAATAAATTTGTCCTTTTTGTTTTGCCCTTTTTGACAATAGTTTTTGAAATACTTAATCTTCCCACAAATAATTTCATTTTTAATTTGGAAGTGCTGGAATTTAATCATTCATGGCTTTCCAAATACCAACAACCCCCCACCAAAATCAGCTGTAAATAAAAATAATTCAATTGTAAATGCGAATACGAAAACTGGAAAGGAGATTTTCCAATTGAAATTTAGAAATTGGTAGAAATAAATGCAATACTTCCCAATAAAGATAAAAAGAATGAGATATTTGGAACGATTTGCTTCCATTCCTTGCCAAGTTTGTTTCAACAAATCGGTTTCACAAATCGGTTCGGCGATATGTCACCTTCAAACAAATTAGATAAATTCCATAAATGAAAAATAAGTAAATGAGATGTTCCATCAATGTGGAATTAATAAACACATTCTAAGTGAAATATCTCATTTACATTTGTTCCATTCTCATTTGCAATTGAAAACGTGGTATTTTATTTTAATTTTTTAACTGTTGATAATTTCTGTGGCAAAAGATAGTATTACGCATTATACTAATGATCCAAAGAAACCATCACGTGGCAGCGCCACCTGTTGTGGTCGCAACGAGATAAGACAAAATAATTTCTAAGCTAATTCATTTCGACGTAAATAAGTTTTCAAGTGAAAAACTGAGAATTATCACGCACTAGCTTTGATGACTAAGACTGGAAATGCGGCACGCAATTAAATTCAGCGTATGACATTGTGGGTGGGTAATATTGGCATACATTGCGCCACTTTGCGTGCTAACGAACAATAGAAAAATTTGCCGAAAAGTGAAGAACACGTGACAGATTTCTTCAGGAAGTTTTATTACTCTCGAATTAAATTTTGAACTCGTTAGAATTCAGGCGGAAGGCGTCAAAAAATTATTGAAGTTTCCAAAATAACTTTACAACTTTTTCACTTAATTTTGAGTGCTTACGGGGAAATCGATTAATTTATATACCGTCGCGATAATCATTAGTCACGTCGTTAAAACACTGAATAATCATTCATTGTTTTTTTTTCTCATTTGTTCTTCCTTCGGTTCTATTGAATTGTCAGTTCCATGAATTCTTTTATTTTACTTTTTTTTATCAAAATATCATTTAGCACGACAACCTAAATTGTCTGGTCGATTAATGACCAAATTAAAGAATTAGTTAACCTAAATTCTATAGAAGTCACACTTGACCTCAAAGAGGCTAAACATTTTTATGAGTTTAAGGTTTTTGGTATATTTCATAACGTGTTTGAGGGGATGATGCATATGCTTATTTAGTCGCAGAAATTGACGGTGAACCCATGCCTATGCCTTCGATCCATTTACATTTATATAGAGGAAATAATAAAGATTGGAGGGATTAAGCCTTCTTCTTATTCTTCTCTTTTGAAATATGTCTCTATCGCTTTAAAATATTTGTTTTGCCAAAAAATTTATTTCACCAATTTTCGTAACTTTAGATCTTAGTAAAAACAAATAGTCTAGTCAATAATCAATCAATAATTAATAATTAAATCGGTTTAGCTCATGAGAGAAAACCTGAATAAAAGAAACTAAAAGAGCACGTAGTTCTGCCGTAGATAATAATCAGAGACACAAACCTTTTGGTGGTGAAGAATGGTAGTATAATCCATGAAATCGTCGCCTTGGCTTCAGCGGCATTTTCACTGAGCTCATTTGAAACGAATGCAAGCGTCCAAATAACACCAAAATTATTTTTATGAATTTATATAATATCTGAAGCCTAAACTGCGTTGTTGGAAATTAGAAATCATATTGATCGTATGAGCTGAAACACTTTCATAGCAAGACTTTGGTGTTACTGCAAATAATTTGAACTGATTTGATTGATTGACTGATTGACATTATAATTATCCTTTCACAATAATTTAATTTGAGTATTTTAGTGAACACCAATTTTCTTCGAATTTTTCATTTTTTTTATGTGGAAAATAGAAATTTTCACTTCGTAACTGAATTTTTAAAAATTCTTTATTTCACGCAAACCCTCAGTCTTTATCGGAATCTCGTTACGTTACGTATTATTTGTTCAAAATCTTGCCACCGCGAGTCACAAATAAAAAAGCAATCATGTTACAGCGAATTACGTCTACGTGTCCTTTAGATACAACAGTTTCCGGTCGTCTGTCCAGTAGCCGTTCGAATGACAAAGCGCTTTCGAAAAATGTTTAGACAGTTAGAGTTCGATTAAGGGAGAAGCCGCTGCTCACAAACTCAAAGAGAAATCTACTAACACACTTTAATAGTCTATCCTACGATCGATGCACGTGGATTTATGTCTGTATGTATGTATGTGCCTGTCTCTTTGACGGTCTCATGCTACATCGTAATAAGCGTATTTGTTCTTAGAAGTAGAACAAATGACACCAGACCAAATCGAAATCGCTTTTATTAATTACGGTCATATTCAAAACGTACGACCGACAGGATTTTTATTTTTCTATACACCCAACAATAAAATTCGTAGAAAATAAATATTGCAATTAAGACTAATCGTAAATAATCGCATTAAATAAATGTAGTCCAAAGTACTTTTTAGTGAATGGAAACAATTGGTTTTATTTAAAAAAATGATTTAGTAATTATTTTTATATCGAAATGGGTCGGGTCTGCCGGTGTCTGCCGATATTATTACTATTACATCCCGAAAACGCCGTTGATGTTTTTCGATATTTTTTATGTTATTATTTATTTATATTTATTTATATCCTATTCCGTTTAAAAAAAGGGAAAAGGATATATTAACGTTGATACTAAGTTTGTAACGCAGTGAAGGAGCTACAATAGTTATAGAAAAGTATATATATTCTGGCTCAGAATGATCCCCTGAGTTGATTTAGCCTTGCCCGTCCGTCTGTCTGTCTGTCTGACAGCCTGTCTGTTCGTGGAAATTTAAAACGATTTTTAAAATTATTTATAATTTTTAATTTTAAATATTTTAAACCATTACGAATATTTCCTGTTAGGATAGGCTGGTTGGTGTTGAAAATGGGCGAAATCGGACAACTTCCACGCCTACTTTTGGTATTTAATGTGAATTAAATCGCGTCTAGAGCTCAATTTTTCAGCTCCGAGTACTTAAAGGTGAAATTGTATATCCGAGTCTACTACCTCATTTGAAAATATAATCCAAAAATGGGCGTGGTCCCTCCCACTAGAGACAAAATTCTTACAGGCGTAGAAATAGAGATATTGACATGAAATTGAAATTGGTACAAATACTCCCTGTCATAATAGGATGGGTGGTGTTGAAAATGAGTTAAATCAGAAAAGTGTGACGCCCATGCCTCAATTAGAACTGTTTCACAAAAACTGAGCGTTGAAAAGAACAAATAAAGCATGGAATTTGGTACGAATGTTCTCTGTCATCACAGACTGGTTATAAATGTAAATATAATAATTTAAATATAAATATACAATATATTTATATATGCCGCCGACATTTTATTTGAACGTTGTTATCGAGAGATTCGAGAATAGGATATATAAGCTTCGGCCAGGCCGAAGATAACGTTCTTACTAGTTATTTATTTATTTATTTATTTTTGTTTATATCTCTTATAATTCATAAAAATTTATTAAATTGATTTTAAAGTAAAAGAAGCGTAGAATACAACAATAATTAACAACAAAATAGATAAGATGAAAAAAATTAATAAAAGAAACTTATTAATTTTTAATAAACTTTGTACCTTCTCACTATTATCTAACTAAAAAACCCATTCTTCACCACGTCTGCCCCCCCTCTCTGGGCTTCAGGGATGTCTACCGACGGTCCCCCACAATTTTAAATTGAACGACATGTTGACCAACACTGACAATAAATAATTTATAGAAAAATGAACACGATTTTGGGGTGGCAGGAGGAGACAACAGATAGAATATAAAGCACTAAGGCACTCTAAATGTCGTGACGTGACAGGAAATAACGTGAACCACTACTGCTTGCTTGGAAACATAATCACTTATCAATATTATAAAAGTTTGACCCAGTTCGAGGATATACGATTAATACGTATACATTGGAGGCGTGTTAATATTCATAATTAATGATGCCAAACTCAATACCAAAACGTCAATACCATACCGTTATTACTTGTACATGAAATGGGGGGAAAGTTTTTTAATTTTGAGAATGCTTTTGGAAAATATCTTCTTTCTGAAATTTCTGTGGTTCTCTCCCTCTCTCTCTAGCTCCTTCTCTCCTTCTTTTCTAAAAATAATTCAAATTATAAATTTCTTCTAAGTGTGATTTTACTTTTGTCGACAGTAATCCTTTAAAACCGCTTAAAAAAGTTCTACAATGCCGAAAGGCATATTTAAGTCAATACATTTTAAGGAACATTTGAAAATGAGTCATAAAGTTACATCATCGGACCCTTATAACTCCCAGACTAATAATACCAGATAACACAATTGGGCGAAAGACTCCGCAGTACAAACGGTCAGCACAGTCAGAAATTACTGTCGTATTATTTTATAAAAATCTTAACAAAATAACACAAAGGCAGTTAGTTAAAAGCATAGATAAAGTTACATTGTATATATATGTAAATAATATATTTTTATCATAATATAATTTTTCTAAATTATTAAACACATCACGATTTGCAATAAAGATGCTTAAAAATAATGAATACATATTCCAAACATAATACTGATAACTCCAATATTATCAAGATCCAATACTAAATTTCCAACAGTTTTGTTAGGAAATTATTTATTCATCATTTGAAATGTGGATTGGTTTATTGAGATCGATACTTTCGGCATCCAGTGTTGTTTGTTCGCCTAGAAGGAAACCAATAAGAATAATTCTTAAGAGGAAACAATTTATGGAATGTATGGAAGGGACCAAGAATTAGCCAAAGGGTTAAGTTTTCTTTCTAGCCTTACAGTAGGGAATGACGGGTAAGGTTATCTACAATAAAAAAGGATTCAAATATAATGTATTATCCAAACCTATTTGTTCCGATAGCTCCTCAATATGGTTTATAATATGATTGATAAATTCTTGCGTTATTGTTTCCGTTATATTCACCGGTGTATAGTATAAAAAACTTCTTTTCATCCTCTGCCTTTTCTTCCTTCTCTTCCTTCTACTGCTACTTCGATTCCACTCTGCTGCTAAATTGCTTTCACTGACATTCAGCTGATTCTCATCAGCTGATCGATCAGCTGCTCGCCTACTACGAAAAAGTGCCAAACTTATATGCGATTCCTGCAGGGGAATTTTATCACGACCGAATTCCAAACACTGTCCATTAACACAATAACGCTCTTCGGTCTTCGAACATCGTGTGCCAAGCGGAAAATGGCCATATTTTCCATTAACCAAATAATAACGGTATTTGATTGCTTCGTCCTGACAACCGACGTGACAACTACGATTTGGTTCATCAATACTGGCCGCTATTTGAGTACCACGACCGGATAGACCACGTACCTTGAGTTTATAACGGGCACAAGTGTTTTCAGCATATTCGATGGCCGTTTGTAGATGATCACAAGGCTGAAAATGGTAAAATGAAACTGTTTTAAACCGAAGTACTTAAAACATTTAATTATCATTTACCTTCACCGTATGCGAACATAACTGTATATTATTGGCACCGGTGCGTCGTGAGGTCACGACTTGTATACCGCGCGATTTTGCAATGCAACTGGCATGACATCCTGATTTAACGATCCATTCAGAGTCAGGTGGCGGTGTTCTTACAAGCGAAGCTGGCGCAATCGGTCCTGAAGTGGTTGGTGCCCGAGAATGAGGTGAGGGTTGCGAATTCACCGATATGGACGGCTGGTCATTTGAATAATAATTATATTTGTTCCACGATTCGGTTTTCGGTTTATGTGGTAAGCCATATTGATTGCGATTAACAACTTCTGTATTGGAAAATGGAGAAAAATATAATAATCATACAAAAGGCTATACATGCGCTTCTACACATACGGGAACGGGTTAAGCACACCAATAAAAACAACACCACAAAAGAACCGATATTACTTACCGTTTTCGTATTTATTGCGTGCAGTTGTCGACGGGATTCTATGCCGGTTGGTGTATCTGCTATAATTGATATGTTGATGATGTGGAAGTTGATTGCGATTATCATTCCAATGGCGCTTATTTTCAAATTCGGGCGGTACGGGAGCTTGTGGAAATTCCGGTTTACGAAACTGACAAAAAATTGGATCAATTTTATAATTATTTGACGTGATATTTTCGCAAGTGAAACGTTCGCAACGGCCATTTATGCAATAAACAGTATCATATGGGTGATATTCCTTGGAACGGCATGTGGTGCCATCGGGAAAAGTTGCTCGTCGTGATTTAGTAGTATTGGTTTTCGTATTGCAGAAAACCTTACATGATTCTTCTGCAACAACAGAATGAGGAAATATTAAAATAAAAAACAACAATCTGCTTTCCTTTCCATCCGATTTACCTGCGCTTCCAATAATCTGTTGTCCCTTTCCCGTCAATTCCGAATCGAATTTTCGTGCTTTCTCGCAAACTTCGCGCCGCGCGAAATCCTCAATAGTTATGATTTCAATATTATAACATTGTTGTGCGATACACGATTCGTATTTGCGATCATTGCCGGAGCACATACGATGGTGATGATCGAGACAACGACGGGTATAAGTTCTCAAACCAGTACTACCCTCTCGTAGACGTTTCGAAGGGCCGTACAAACAACCCGAATCACAATCGCTTGCTTTACTCCAATCGCTCCAAAAGGGAGTCTATATAAATAATAAAGGGAGGACCTAAGGTGGGTTTTATTAATTTTGGTGAGTTTTTATATACCTTATGGTAGTTATAGTCATTCAACAGATGACCCATTTTACTAGTCTCCAAAAGGCTTGTCTTATCATAATTGAATTTTCCTCTAGTATGTAAATGATTAGCGGTTGTTTGCGGTCCCGGAGTGCTGGGTTTCAATTTGCAAACACCGCTACGACACCACTAGAATATAGTTGAGCAAAAAAAGAAAATAAAAAATTTAAACGAAAAATACATTTCTATTTAGGATAAGCCACATTTGGTTTGAGTAGCGTTATAAAAATGCTTAGTGGGGGTCAAAAGTTGAACTAATATTCATTCTAAGATCATTATGAATACAATTTGGGTTCGCAAAATTTGGTGTACTCTAATTCCTTACCATATTATCACCACATTTTGTGCCCTCCAGTGCTGGATGCGAAGTCCAGGTAAAACGATCACGTTGACAGTGAAGATCACGACATACGTCCGATATTAGTTGAGTCCGCGCCTGCACCGTTCCCTTGCCATATTTCAACATGCATTGTTTGTTTGCATCAAATCGTTCGCCGGGTAAACCACCAGCCGCATGATCCAAATCACGAGCAAACTGGCCACGATTCAGCAAACATTTCGATTGTTGTGAACTAAAGAATGCATAAGAATTATTTCGATTTGTGGAATTGAAAGTAGACGGCGAGCGGAGAGAAGGAAATAAATAAAGGCTTACCTAAGAAATAATTCTAAATAATTTCGTGAACATTTTGACCACGTTATCTTGCCACTACCCAAAGTTGGAGACATTATATACAAACTAGGATCACAGCTGTTCTCTTTGGTATCATGACGCATGCCCAAACTGAAATCACGAACAAGAACAAAATTATCGTAATTATCCAAGATCATTCGGAGAGAAAGAGTACAATAAAATTTATAGAATTCTATTAAAACTTGTATATTAACGAAAAGAGCATACAAGACTACCTACTTATGCCCAATCTCATGTGCCACCACAAAAACACTTTCAAAGTGTTTCCCTTCATTGATGGTACATGATGAGGTTGTTGAACACATTCCAGCCACCGGCGCCAAACCAACGACCTGACTAATCACTTTGCCATTCTTGCCAACAACATAAAGATCCAAACCTATCAAGATGTGAAGTTTTGTAAACGATCTAACAAATTCCGATTGATTAAATCGCTCTGATAGTTAAAAAATTTACCAGTCAATATAACTGCATGATCATAATGCGCAGCATCGTTATCGGAAGTGGGATTAAAACCTTTTTGCCACAAACAAAAATTGCTTAAATAAATATCAATATCACTCGAGCGACGCAAATCCTTTCTCTCAGTGTAAAGTATTTCCAAACGTTTGAGAACGAAATTTACTCGATGTCCCAACGAGGGATCGTGATATAAACGCTGAACTCCATTAATCATGGCCAAGACAAAACGAAATAAATGAGCCTCGGTATCATCCGGGAAGTTCTTAGCCATATGCTTGAAGAGATCACTATCGACAAATACTGCTGTCTCGATATCTAACTCTCGGGAATTGCTCCAATCACTGCCAGACGGTATAAAACGACGACGTCGTCGGCGCTTTCGCAGCGGGTGATGATGAATGCGTGAAATGTAATCATGAGCTTCGTGATGACTTTGGTTTATTTCCTCCGGATATTTTAAAGTACGATGGTTTACATAATGATAACGCGGTTGATAACGTTGTATTCGCAAACGGGAAGTAGTTGGTGGTAATACAGACGAGAAGTTTTGGCGATGATGCTCTTTTATTCTTTGTGATGTTCCTTTGTGATTATTCTGGTGTGGAGATCTATGCAAAATACTCCTTTCATTGAAATCCTCTTCATCCGGCTCAAATTGCAGGTTTGAGTCCAGTCCGCCGTGATCATCAAATGATGATAAATGCTCATTACCTGTCGCCACGATCACATGCGTTGAATTGCCGAAACGTTTTGGTAGTGGATGTATGTAAAAGTCGGTGAGGTTGTGATGCAATATACCTCGCTGTAGCAAGAGAAAAATTACGGAAAAATCAACACAATTATTATATGGTAGAAGATTTTTTGCACTACTACGAAACTCAGCGATGTTAGATGTTTGGATGGTGGTAATACTTACCATATTTTCATCTTCGCAAAGATCGACTGCTGAGTTTTCATTACTATAGAAGCAGTTTGCAAATTGCTCAACCAATTTATGATAATTATCAATAAGCCGCGTTGTGTTGGCGTATCGTCCAATAAAAATGAATGAATCGTCTATTAATTTTGGTGTGGAATGTAATTTTAATTTCACCGTCGAATGGAATGATTGATCCTCATCTGTTGAATTAGAGTCATCATTATTTATTGCAATATTCAAATGAGACGAAGAGTATTTTCTGCAGATTCATTTATATTCAGCGGTTTTAAGAGAAAGCAGACGAAGTTTAAAAAACGATTTTTAATACAGAGTCGACGCGAAAATCTCAAACCATAAATATCTAATACTAAATTTTCCTTTAATGTTTTTCTGTAGCACGGGAAAACAGTAAAATACTGTGGATATTTTCGGGTGAATGAGAAAAGAAATGTTTTACGTATTCCCATTATTAGTTACCAATCTGGCAGCTTCGTCACGATAAAACCATCAACTCAATAAATCTCTGCAATTTACCTTGTATTTGTATTGAAGCCTCTTGAGCTCGCTGGGCGCCTCTTCGATTACTCTCGGCTTGAGAATTATTGCTAGAGCGTTTAATGCGTTGATGCTCGAGCGATAATTTCCGCCAATGTGATCTTGCCTTAGCTGATTCGGTTGCCGCTGCTGCTTTTCGTTTGGTAGTTGTTGTGGGTGGCGTGGCAGAAGCGTCTGGTCTTCGTCTCAAGTGCATCAATCGAACTTCACGCTCTAAATAAAGATAAGATAGAAAGAAAAAAAAATAGAAACAAGTCGGTTAGGTGTTTTGTTGCAGTTATTGCTTTAGCCAAAAATATCTAAGCGATGAAGAGAAAATATCTCAATTTTAAACAGAGAGACAAAGCAGATTAATTGTAAACAAAATTTTAAAAAATACAATTTAGAAAACTTTAGATGGATTCGTTAAAAAGTAAAACTTGTAAAACGTCATTTCTCATCGAATTTCTATAATTCATCGAATTTCTGTTTTCATAAAGAAATTGTTTTTGGAAAATATCTATAAGGAATTTATTGATTTAACAAAAAATTTTGTTTCCACTACCCAGAAAATTTCCAGCATCAACAAAAATAAAGCTTTTAGTAGATAACTTCTTGGCATTATTTTGGTTTACTTACTTCTTTTCGTTTTTCCAAAAATCAGCTCCCGTTCGTGATCTTCCAAATGATCCAACAAAGAATTTTCATCGATCTGTTCGCGTTTTCGTTTTTTGTTTTGTTTTTTTTTTTTTTTTTGAAAATATGAATAAAAAATAAACAAAAATTATGAAAATTTTTTAAAACGTATACCTCTTTCAATTTAAATAAAGTGATGGCCCTTCAATGTATTCTCGGCATCGAATTAATTTACTAACAATGCACATAATATGAAAAAATTTTAATCACACCACTATATATGTATGTATGAGTATAGATAAATGGATAATAAATATAAATGATAAATATACTTTTTTGCACCGATACCGAGAAAATGTTGAACCTCCTCGTAATCGTTTTCAAAACGTGCCCAAAAATAAAAAAATACTTTAGAAATGGATTGTCTTCCTTATATATCCCCCCACACCTCACCAGTCTCTAACGACAGTTTTGCTTGCCACAAGCATTATTGTTTATGTCAGGTCACTTACGTAACTGACTGCTTCGTCGCTGATGGAAATTATTCATAATTATTTCATTCATGTAATTTCCATTATTACTCTCATCACAAGCACTGAAGTTAGCGATGCATTCATGAATTTGACATAAGTCTTACTACGATACGATATTTATGTATAAAAATATGACAGCACCAGAAACATTTTGTACATTTTCAAACATAAAATTCTCTGGCGGAACAAAGTATTCACATAAAAAGAAATACCACAAGTCTTTGCTTTCAATACTCTACACCTCATTTCAAAATAATTAAAGATAATTGAAATAATGTAATGAAGACATTATTTGACATTTCGTTTACCTCAAATTTAACACGTTATACGATCAAAACATTCGCTCGAACTCGAACGATATCTGAGAAAAACAATTAAAACAATTAATTTACGAATTCATTCCCCGAAATATTAATTAAGGAATAAGCAGACAGTACATCAAAGTCTATCACAAACATATGTTGACAACCTTTTATCAGCATTGTGTTATTCGTAATCATTAAAATGATATTATTATATTATATTATTAGTGTATTTATCTGATTAAAAATATCAATTTTTAATCAGACTTGCTTAGTGACGGAATAAATTATCGAATGCGTTATGGAGAATTAGAATACCTGAAAGGCGAGAATAATATATTTCTCCTCTAAGTCTCATAAAGTCTAATTAAGTATATTAAGCACATTCTTCCAAATATGCTAACTATAAAATTCTACTTGATAAAAAAGGGTTTATCGATTATAAAAAAGTGTGATATAAAAAGTTGTAAAGAAACTGACAGACAGCCTGTCTCGTCTATCCGGAGGCAGCTGTTAAATGATTTGACTGATTGACATTCAATTAAAAAAAACAATCAATTTGATAGATATTGAATAATTCATGCAACACATACAGAATCATTTTAATGGTTTTATTCATTGAAACATTTAATCATTGATTAATTAATATGGAATAATTTAAAGACGTATTAGAAAAGTTATATTAATAATGGATATAATGCGCATTTTTAACGAAATAATAAAATAAACAAAAATATCAAATCTGTGACAATAAATTAAAATCCAAAATAGCAAACGTAATTATATCCATCATAACTACATAAACATCAGCTCATCGAGCAGCTAGTTATTCACCTTGTTCACCTCGCAGTTACTGCCTCACAAACTAAATTCGAGAATTTCACAAAAATTTCAAACGAAATTCTTCTTCTTTTACATGTGCTAATTTTTATTTCCCTTTCTCTGGCTCCTCCTCTTCAAACTTTTAGTTGTCAATACTAATGACGTTTTCAGCAATTATATTGAGTTCATTAAACGTGATACGTGCTCGACTTTTATATTTTTGTTCTCTGAGATGTCAGCGCCACCAAATAAATATTAAAATTTTTTATAGGATTACAGATATATAGAATTACTGCTATTAACCGTCATTCTCTCTTATCGCTTATCACAAAAAACGTCGCATTTCCAAAACACATGCGCTCGAAAAATTCGTAAAAGCTGACCCAATCTAGCAAAGAAGCAAAACAATTTTTTTTTATAAAAAACGATTTATTGCATTTATTCATTTTTAATGAGTCATTAGTATTTTAACAAATTTTAATTTTTTGTTGGTTTATTTTTTTCTGCATTTCCTACTTGTTTTGTACTATTGCTTTTTTTAAGCGTTACGCCTGAAAGTTCTTCCGCTTATAATTCAGGCACTTCATGTTCACCCCCCTCGAAGTCTAGAAGTTTTATCTGCTCATATATTTACGGCCCTGTTAGTGATGCTTACCCAATTTCGAAACACCGACTTAACGAATGTTCTTTGTAAGCCGGAATTAATTGTCTAGCTGGTTGGTTTGTCATGAAATTGAAATTTTAGCAACGCAATAAAAAATTTTTTCTAGGACATTAAAAATCGACCAATTATCACGTGATTTCGAAAATTTTATGGTATATATATTGACGTGGTATGACGGAAAATCGTTGCACAATTTACAAAAATCTAAACCTGTCGGAAATCGCAATGCATATTGAGGAATATATATTCGAAAATATTTGATATTGATAATTGATTCTAAATTGTAATTGTACAATTTTTCCATGATAATATTTTGTATATATATTGAATATATATTATACACTATATTAGGCATTATAAATTTATACGCCTATATATAATTGTATAATATACATACCATAGACTACATGCGCATATGAAACATTCGTTAAATTTAATTAATCACATTATTCGATGAGTTTTAAAATGCATTGGCCTCTCTTTCATTGAGTCTTTGGCTTGGTCTCTTGAGTAATGATCATTTGGTCCAGCTATTATTTTATTCTCTCAATATCTTCACGCCCACACACCCTTCATTCCCCTCCGTGCTTTTCAACTATACGCTTCTATTTATTATTAGCGATTTTATCTTTCATTCTTCCCACTTAAATATCATCGATTGCATTGTTTTTTGCATTTGGAAAAATGCGCTTTAGAATGAACACAATTGATTGACAAATCGGCGACATTTTCCACGCGCGGCAATCGTTTCGCGTGCGAATTGTTAATCAAAATCGCGCTAGAGCCGCAACTTTGTTTAATTTGGACCCGCAAAGCGACGCGTCATACAAAATTATTTTGTATTGTTCTTAATTATAGCCTTTCCGCCTTTCGATTTAGTAGTCAACGACTTATTATTGTTTTTTTTTCATTTATTATGAATCAATTGTAAATCAACGATTAATTAATTGGTCAATAATAATAATGATGATGATCTATCGTTTATAATATTTTCATTATGAACACCATGTCCAAGTTTAATCAGATAATTTCAAATAAATCCAAATCAGTATGGAATTTTTTAAAAGTAAAAAATTATCAGACAGAGAATTTGTCATTAAAAAAGTGATCAAAGTCAATGCTATTTATTGATCGTTTAAAATGCTTCAATAAATCAATCTATCTTTAACTGATTCCATTGACTTCCAGAAGGTTAAGTTTTGAAAAATATTTTATTAGAACTAGTTCGAATCAATTGATGTACTCAATGTTAAGCAATGAGAAAGGGAGGGAGAGAGTAAGAAAATGAAAGGTGAATTGTTGAGATGCATTGGTAATGCTCATCATTGATGACAACTTGGTATGCATTGACCTCAGAAAAGACAGCTAATTAAATGTTAATTACAAACTGTTAATTGCGACTTTTTATGAATTCTGATCTTGGGAATATCTTTAAGTAATGTAAAGCACTTGACTTTGATAGAGAACTGTTAGCAATGGCATTGTCCGTGTCACGGAAAGAAGAACCATTGAAAATTAATTTGTCCCTTCTTTTTACGGAAATAGTTAATTTTCTAATGGTTTTTATAATTTCTCTGCTATTAATTTGATTGCAGTAACAATATGCAAACATGAAAAGCGTTCAATATAAATTATATATCATTGTAATAATTACAAATCAAATACTTCATTAAAATATATGATTAGATAAAAAATATAAAGTAAAACATTTTCAAATCTCTCCCACGAAATTTCAAATTTCATTTGAAACTTCAATTATCAATAAAATTATTGATCTAATTAATAAAGATATTTTCGAAAAATTAATAACTCCATCAAGTCTTTGCTGAAATGCATGCTTAATTGTTTGAGTAATATATTTTTGATCGCGGATCGTGAATGACTTCGGAAAGGGGGATGGGAATATTCTATTGTAAAGATTAATAAAAACTGTATCATAATACAAAAATAAGAAATAGAAGTGGAGAAAATGTAACGATTTTTGTTATGCATGACAAAATTTTGAAATTCCATTTCACTAATTTCCTAGGATCGATGAAATTATTCATATCATAACATAAAGAGAAAACTATTTTATGCATCAAATTAGTACTTGATAAGCTAGATTCTTTCCGAATGTTTGAAGAAAAGACGCCACTTAAACCTTTTTTAATCAATATTTTTTAATGAAGAGAAAGCAAGGAGCTGCTTTAAATAGTGCGTTATTAAATAAATTAACTTCTCAAGATTATTTCTAAGATTATAAATGTATCAAGAAAGGTATAATAATTATACATTCATCATAAAAAATTTGAATTTACAATTATTGTTTTGCACTTTATTCCCATATTTTTTTAAAACTTTCTCCATTAATTTCAATCATTCGTACTTGTTTCTTTTATTTTCTCTTCTCTTTACCTTAAATGAAACATTTTTCTCAGTTTTAGCAATTTATATTTCCCAAAGTCTTGAGAGAAATTTCCTAAAAATTAACGATTTATTATTGATTTTCGTGTAAGATTTCCTTAAACAAATTCTCATTAAGAATTTGAAATAAATGTCCGATCAGCTGATTTATGGAAACATTAACAAAATTATTAACAACCCATAAATAATAAATAAACGATAAATAATAAATATCTATGAAAATTCGTGTTTAATTTAGCAAAAAATAAATTCACTGAGTTCCAATCAATTCAGGCTCAATTCTAAACGAGCTGAAGGGCTAATTACCCCATGAATATTCGTCTATGATTCATGCAGGATATGCTTATGATTGGAGTCCTATATGTTTCTGTACTTCTCATAACTCGCTCTTAACTCGTTGAACCTAGTTAAATTATTGGATTAATTGATTGGCAATTGTGGCAAGTTATTTAATAATTGGCATCACTGTTGTTATTGTTGTTGTTGTTGCTGTTGTTTCTATTACTGTAATAAATCCTCAGCTTATGGAAATGGGTGTGTTTTGACCCAAAAAGGCACGAAAACATATATTTATATTCTCAACTCCTGTTTTAATCGCTCGCCATAATTTCTTCAATGTTTGCCTCATTTACATTTTAAAGGGCACGTCACTACGCGCCACCATACGCCACCAATTCAATACCAAAAATCGTGATCTTGTGTGTCTCGTGAATTTTTTAACATTAAATATGTGCTGTATGTATCTGTATGTAATGTATATGTACGTAATGCATACGTATATATGTACCCAATTTTTTTAAGTGCATATTGACATAATAATTATATAAGAAAGAATAACACAAATAATTTTATACCTTCAAGCATTTCAAAATTGGCAATTTTGCTGATTTTCCTTAAAAATATTAATTAACCTAATTTATTTTTTTTTTTAAATTTATCTATTCCGTCAACAAAAAGACATTTACCCTTCCTCAGCATTTCACGATATTTCACACTCACCTCGACTCCATTCAGTTCAATGCTGCGTTTCCGAATGAGATCGACATGTAAACCACTGCTAACGTCACTGCCAAAATCGAATGAAAAATATCTACCGTTTTTGTAAAGTTCATCATTCCGAGCACCGGCAGCAATGGCAGCAGAAGCGTGAACAACAACACCAACGAAATCGCGGAGAAGAGCGAAAAAAATAGCAACAAAAAATGAACGCATTGCGACGTTTTATGAGTAAGAATAAAGCACGAGCATACGACGTCGATGTTGCTAACACGTTCGCAGCAGCGTTGACGGCAACGGTAACAGTGACGGCAACGCCGAAGGTATCTGATGCGCTGAAGACGCAAGGTCGATGTTACTCGTTGATGGCTTATCAGTGCTCGTTAATGATGATTGAGATGCTACGCAGCGGTAGAGTACGCAACAAGTGTGAAGTCCTCTAGCGGTTCAGGTTAATTAACAACGAGTCACGCAAGTAGCGAGAACGCCAGAATGCGAGAGCTTTACGAATGTGTCTCAGCAGGATTAAAACGAGCACACGTGACAGAGCGTACATTTAACGTACACAAATGATTGTGTGTCTGTATGTGATCGAATTGTTGTTTTATTTGCATTGCAAACGCGATTATAAAAGATTTCAATTTAAAATTCTCTTGTGCCATTTAGTATTGAGATTAAATTCTTGTTTTGAAATTCATCTCAATTAGATTTTTTAAAATTTATTATATATTAAAAAAAATGAATATTCTGTCGATGACAAGAACAGTGACAAGTGATAGTGTCGTTGTCGTTGTGATTTCTTTTTTGCTTCCTTATTGTGATTAATTTGTTGTACGTTTTTGGTGAAAAATATTTTAATTATATACAAACTTTTTGTTAATTGTTGTTATCGTCATTTTTGTTGTCACTTCATTTCCAAAACGTATTTTAATGAAATTTTAAAAACTTTGTTGCAATTATTGTCATTAATATATCTATTATTTTTGTTTTTTTTTTTTTTGTTCTTTATATCATGTGAATAATATTCGTACATCGTTTTTTCCACAATTATTTTATCGGTTTATTAAAACAAGCTTCCCAACTTTGAATTCTTTTCCTTAATTAAATTGTTAAATTTGACGACAATTTCTAATAATGTTTTGCTTAATGATTGCTAACTTCGTGTAAGCACTTCTATAATTAAACATTCGTTTGATCGGTGTTGGTTAAAACCTATGTTGCTTTTGGTAAAATTGTTTTCTTTTTCTGATGATTTTCAAAAATATTTAATAAGTAAAAAATTTAGAAAGATAACAACTGTAGCCGTAATCAAAATGCTACTGGTAACCGCAGTAACAACAACAACAGCACGTAAATTATACCCACCACCACCATCACAACCGTCACCACATCGCATT
Source organism: Physocephala rufipes (assembly GCA_963966595.1). Lineage (NCBI taxonomy): Eukaryota > Metazoa > Arthropoda > Insecta > Diptera > Conopidae > Physocephala > Physocephala rufipes. Next base: position 5,783,708 of record OZ016505.1, read on the forward strand.
GCAAGAGCTTTCGTCTTGCACTTAATAACAGTTAATTTAATTTTATTCTTTATGCACTAATTAATTGCGTTGTTGTTGTTGATGGTGTTGATGTTGTCAGTGGCTTTTAAAGTTGCTTTTAATGTTGGTGTCGGTGTTGCTGTTGCTGTTGTTGCTGTTGTTGCTGTTGTTGTTGTCGTTGTTGTTGTTGCTTTACATTTTGCTTTTCCTTTATTGACTTGTCTTGATTTTCTTGAAAATATCTTTGATTAATTGTATGATATTGTTTGCATGCATGATATTGATTCTTTTTTATTCATACTTTCATTGATTGAGTTTTTAATTATTTCTTTATTTCCTTGAAATTAGTGTTATATATTTGAAAGTTATTAAATTTATATATTTCTCCTACGTTTTACATTAGGTTTTATTGGATATATATATAGAATCTCTTTATAAAAGGCGTAAAGATATATCGGAACGAAAACGGAAATTCGAATTATTTTCAAATCTCAGGAACTTTTTATACGATCCTTTGCATATTAATACATTTTCATTAGCATTATTACTGCATTAATTTATTACACAGTTATAAAATAATTCATAATTTTTTATTAAATATTAATTACTTGTTGCTATCGTAAATTAATAGAAATTATCGTTTCTACTATTTTATTAATTGGTAAATACGATAAACATTATAACGAGTATGACCTTGAGTATATAACGAAAGGCGAAGGCGAAGTCCTAGTCATTACATGTGATCCATTCAATGAGGTCTTGACACCTATTTATAATATCTATTTCTCTACTACTTGTAATTGTCTGGTTTTATTTATTTGTTATTTTCAATGTAATTATTTTTTCAATTAATTTATATATATATATATATATATATATATATATATATATATATATATATATATATATATATATATATATATATATATATATATATATATATATATATATATATATATATATATATATATATATATATATATATATATATATATATATATATATATATATATATATATATATATATATATATATATATATATATATATATATATATATATATATATATATATATATATATATATATATATATATATATATATATATATATATATATATATATATATATATATATATATATATATATATATATATATATATATATATATATATATATATATATATATATATATATATATATATATATATATATATATATATATATATATATATATATATATATATATATATATATATATATATATATATATATATATATATATATATATATATATATATATATATATATATATATATATATATATATATATATATATATATATATATATATATATATATATATATATATATATATATATATATATATATATATATATATATATATATATATATATATATATATATATATATATATATATATATATATATATATATATATATATATATATATATATATATATATATATATATATATATATATATATATATATATATATATATATATATATATATATATATATATATATATATATATATATATATATATATATATATATATATATATATATATATATATATATATATATATATATATATATATATATATATATATATATATATATATATATATATATATATATATATATATATATATATATATATATATATATATATATATATATATATATATATATATATATATATATATATATATATATATATATATATATATATATATATAATTTTTCTCTCATTTTATTCATATCCTTTTCTTCTTCTCATTTCATAGCAATTTCATTTATTTCTATATATATATATATATATATATATATATATATATATATATATATATATATATATATATATATATATATATATATATATATATATATATATATATATATATATATATATATATATATATATATATATATATATATATATATATATATATATATATATATATATATATATATATATATATATATATATATATATATATATATATATATATATATATATATATATATATATATATATATATATATATATATTCCTTATTAATTGTTTTTTATTTATTACATTGAAGAAAATGATTTTTTCATTGATTCTTTCTTCTCATTTATTAGATCTATTAATTTTCTTTAAATAATTATAATTTATTGCATTGCATTAGTTTTGTTTTTCATATCTTTTATTACACTTGAAGTTTTTTCATAAGATAATAATTTTATTATTTCTTTATATTTATTGCTTTTATTAAATTAATTCAATGTTAAGAAATTTATGCATTTTATAATTTTTTTTTTCAATAAAAATCGCAAAAAAAATTTCGCAAATCATGAATTTTCTAGTGGAAAATTGTTTGATTGCGTGTTTCAACTACGAGGGTTTTTCAACGGGCGCATTTTTTTGAAAATGATTTTCGGCACAATGTCTTTGTTGTTGCAGTATTTGTTGTTGTTTGTTTATTTGTTTCTTAGCAATTTTTTCACTTGTTTATTGGTTTGTTAGTGTTTGTCTACTGCTTGCATGTTTGTATGCGTGTGTGTGTTAATTTGTTTGTTTGTTGGTAGGAATTTTATTGTAAACTTGAGCAATTGAAAAAGTGGCATAATTAATGAATTAACGGCTTACCTGCGCAATTAATACATTAGCATACCAAGTGGTTGGCCGGGGGGGGGGGAAGAGGTAGGGAAAAGTAAATAATAGACTTTTGTACTTCACACTAGGGCGAGAATATTTTTGATTTAATGCTTTTATCCAACTATGTTATTCTGAAATATTTGGAAATATATTCTTTTTAAAAGCGGTCTTGTGCAACACTCGGATCTTTCGAGACATTCCCGCTTCTAACGATATCCTTTTATTCAGTCCTTTCCTAATGCTTTCAATTCTTTAATTTCACTTTGACAAATAAATACCCTACGCATAATAAAAAAGCAATACAATTTTTGTTTTTATTTATTTTTAAAGTTCATTTTAATTTTATTCTCTTCGTTTTGGATGTATTTGAGTCTCCAAATGAATTTCATAAATGTTGAAATTAAATAGTTGAAATTTTTGAATTAAAACATTTTAAAAGGATATTATTTTTGAGCATTTTTTCTCATGGATACTTCTGGTCTAATTTTCTGTTAAAAATATGTTTACATTAATTTGATAAATTTTATTTGAAATAAAAAATTGTCTTATGGAAACAGTTTTATATAAATTTTAGAATTCTTGTTTAAATTAAAGAAGTCATTAGAAAATATTTTTTGTATTTAATTTGAAAATAAAACATTTTCCTTTTGAATATATTTTTATTTTCAGTTGATAAATTTTTGTGAAAAATTTTATTTTAAAAAATACTTTTCTTGAATTATTAATCAGTTTAGTTAATCAGTTGATTAATTCTTTTTTATTAAGAGTTTCTTGCTCAGCCTGACAAGTTTTTTCAATTATTTTTCCTTTATATAAAATATTTTATTTTGAAAATATTTAAAATTGTTTTATAAAAATAATTTGTTTATATAAATAAATTTTACATAAAAAATTCTATACACATTCTTTTAGTTGAACTATTTTTTAAAAAATAAAAATTTATAATTTTTCTTGTTATCCATGAGTTTTCATCCGCGTATTATTTTTGTTATAACATCTGATAATTTATTTATAATAATTATGTATTCTTCACTATTAAGTCGCAAAACCTGAACATTTTTATAAAACATTTTCTGATGATTCATAATTCTTTAATTTATTAAAAATGCCAATTTCGACGATAAAAATGTTTCTCAAAAACTAATTTTGTTTATCCTTAAGCAACAATAAAAACCAACAACAACAACGTACGAACAAAAAAGTCTGTAGAACACGATGTTTACTTTGCTCGCCCACTTTTCCGTACCAGTTTTCGCCACTTCGCTCGTTCGATAGTTGGCGAATGAATGAATGGGAAAGTCTTCGCGTCGCCGCGTTTACGATCGTTGCGGAAAATCGTGAACGCCGCAGCGAGTAAGATCGACGAGCGTCAACTAGCAGCAATAAGCAGATCTATTAAAGCGCTGACTTTTCCTTTTGTTGTTGCTGTTAATGCTTGTCTTGTGCTGTGTCTTATTTTAATTTTCTGTTGTCGTTGTTGTTGTTATAATTTGTTGTTGTTATTGTTTTTATTTGTTGTTATTATTATTGTTGTTGTCATTGTTGTTATCATTGTTATAGTTATTACTGTTCATATAATTACGGTTTGTTGTTGTCGTTATTGTAGTTGTTGTTAAAGTTGATGTTCTTTCCATTACTGTGATTGTTGTTGGTGCTGATTTTGTTATGACTATTTTCTTCCCGTTAACCCTTTACTCGTTAAACGCAATCGTAAATAATAACGAATTGTGTGCGTTGTTTTTGTTCGCAGTTCACGTTTACGTTACAAATCAAGTTTTTAATATTAAATTCTAATAATTTATTATCGTTTATTAATAAATAAATTGAATAAAAGATTTATGAAAAGTAAATATTTTTCTTTGATGAAGAAAAAATTCGTTGAGTAGGAAAAATGTGCACCAAAAACGCGGTTGATTTTCGTGAAAAAGGGCTTTGCTTAATTACTAATAATTTAATATTAAGAACTAATTTGTGATTTAGGCTTAATTATTGATTTATTTTTCAAAAACCACTCAATATTGATATAGAGCAGTATAGGATCTTTTATAGATTGTCTTTAATGATAGGCATTAGTCAAACACTCACATTGAAGATCAATTAATCAAAATCTACAAAAAGTTTTCCCAAAAAGCCCAAACTATCTTGTAGGTCATCTTCCTATTTATCCCTAAAAATATTATTTTGTTTCTAATTATCTCGATTTACGAATGGTTTCTAACTTGGTTTTCTCTCCCTTTTATCGGAAGCCTCTTCTGCCTCGATCTGTTTTGGATATTTCAAATTCATTGCATCATTAATTATTAATACTTCTACTCACTTAAATTTAAAAATAATTAACATCCAATTTATTCCATCAAATTCAACCCCTTACAGCAAGAAAAATAGAACAACAAAAAACCTCAAGCCAAAACGACAATCTACAACCATAACCAACCGCTCAAATAAAATTCTTCAGCTTCTCGACCATCATTCGGAACTTCTAGGAATACAAAAAAATAAGAATTTATAACTTCCGTATTTGGATAAAATGAAATCAAAGTATGCAGAACGAATAAAAAAATGGAAAAATCATTAACAACAACTAAAACCTCGCTGGCGTCTGTTGACCTCATCTAGCTTAAGAAATTCGGGGGGAAGGAAATGCAAGGCGAGGTTTGAATACCAAGATGGTCGAAGAAGGCAAATAAACCCTATATAGAATTCCAATTGTTCTTTTTTTCGAACAAAGATAGAAGCTCTCATACAGTATTATTTTCGTAACAGTTAGAGTAGATGCAATTGTTGTTGTTGTTCGCTTATTTTACAAGCTACCAGCATAGTCGATGCAGTTTTATATCGACATATATTTGAACCCAGAAGCTCTTCCGACGGATGTTATCCGCCTCCCCGCCAATTCTCCCATTAATTCTATTCATTGCTATTAATTCATTCATTCCGAGGTTTCCCCCCTCAAAAGCACTTGATGATGATCAGTGTCAAGATTGGTCTGAGAATTTTAGTACAATAGTTTTTTTTCAATTGTTTTTTCTGTTCCATCAAAAAGTTTATACCATGGAAACTACTGCTTATTCTAAGGCAGCGACCATAACTACATTTTCAGTTCTGACTTCTTTACATGTTCTTCCAACCTTTTTTTATTCTTGTACTTTTATGGCTTCCGATTTGGGTGAATTGGCCAAGAGTATAAATCTTGATATATACAGACTTGATATTTAGTTTATATAACGTATAGCAGTATTAGTACATTACAGGCGACTGATGTTCTGAATCCACCTCACGAGATCACTCTGGTTAGTTGAAAAACGAAAGCGACAAAAGTCGGGAAGTATATCTTTTAAATCTATAAGCTGGTTTTGTACGGAGCCTGTGAAAACAATGCTATCCAATTTTTCACCCCCTAAGGAACGCCGTTGAATTTTACTTAAAAAAAGCTTCAAATTTGTGCTTAGGCCAATTTATTACACACAAATAAACACAAAAAAGTCCAATTCTATCAAATTTTCGTATTTGTTTCCATGATAAGAAATAATGCATTATTATTATTAATCTTAGGAATAATTACAAAAATAAATTTTTGTAATTTTTTTTGAAAAATTTTTTTTGAAATAATTTTTCGGAAAAATAATAATTATTATAAGGAAATGTATGTGTCAATTTTTGCTTTAACAATATCTTTAATGCATTACAAATAAAATTCTTTATGCTTCGCTCGCAAGTGCGGATTGCTTCCTTTTCTGTCATAAAAAATAAGTGGATTTATCTAAGATATATAATCTGATACTATCAATTGAAAAAGCAACAATAAAATTTCACTCGGTCTCCAGATGGAATCAATCTTAATATTTATAAAAGGTTAGATCAAAAAATAAGGGGAATTTTGTTGGCCTTTGACATTTAGGCCTTTTGGCCTAATAATTATAATATAATATTTAAAATATTTGAAACTGATGTATTTATTTAAAAGTTAATATTGATAGTGTTCGATGTTTCCAGATTATTGAAAAAAGATATACAAAACACAACATATTATATACAGACCAATATATACATAACCTTACGACTTTACGCATAACTAACGTTAAATAACATTTTTTCGGTAAATTGAATTGAATACCCGCCCAGAATTTTCTCTACAGTATTCAAAAAATTAATAAACTTCATACATTTTCTGATCAAACTTCGCCTTAATTGTTTGGAAATTAAAAAGGAATAAAAAAGAATTATTTTTTGAGTTAAATCGCATTTTAATGCAAATGAATATATATATCGCATATCGACTAATTAGTCATGGTTTGCTTTCTCTAATTGATTTCCGCGCACACGCTCGCTCGTACTTCGCTTGCACATCTTTCTCTTGAGAGCGATAAAAATACCAACTGACTGACTTATTGATAGATATTAAATTTTCTGGCGCGTCAAGAAGATTTTTGAAATTTTTTGTTGTTGCAAAAGCTGATTCCCTTTTTCCATTACCATTTCCCTTTTTTTGTTATGCCCTATGCTCTACATCCGAAGGCATGAAGGATATCTAAAATCGTTATTTCGCTTGGATTGCGTAGTCTATGAGGAAAAATGTGGCAGGTGTGGAAAAACTTGTATATATTTTCAGGTTTAGCGTACCAGACAATACAGACCTACTCGTCCGACAATTGATCTGTTCGCTCGTCTGTTATTACCTTTATCATTTTAGCCTGACATTGGATCCGAATTTGAAGACCATCCACACACCTATTTTCTATGAACGGTATTGAAAATCAGCTAGACCAATGCGAACACAAATAATTTGTAATGATATTTCTAATAGAATTGATCTAATTCTAACATCATAATTCCACAATTACCGCACGAAGATTGGCATCCAAAAAATCAGCGTAATTCGATGACTTCTTCTACTTCGAGAACTTTACTACATCGAAAAAGTTCCCGATTAAAAAAATTGTTAAAAATATCGTCGTAGAACTCACCACGCGATATAAGTCACCTACATAGTGAATCCCTATTCAGAAGAATTAAAAAGGAAGAAACATTCCCTCTTTTCACAACAAATATGATAAGCCTGAATATCTTAGTTTATAAACCTAAACCTATACCAAAACTTAGTTTATAGAACCCGTAATAGCAACCCGTATAGCAACCATGTATAGAATTTCGTTTCCTTCCATGAACTTAATCCCACTATATTGGAAAGTTTTACATTTTAAGGATTAATTTTAAACTCGAAGAGATAACATTGGGACTACCAGAAGTCTTTTACTAATACTATTACTACTCCTAATACTACTAGAACCGTTAGCACAACCATCACTATTATTATTAATTCGAATGTTGCCACCGCTACTGCTAATACTAAAAGTACTAATACTATTAGTGCTATTACTACTACTACTACTTTTATTATTACCACACCTACCAGTAAAAAATGATAAAATTAAATTTTTATGAAATACTTTATTTTTTATTTACTAAATATTTTAATTCCAGCATCCCAATATGAGAATATATTAAACCTCCTATGCTTATAAATCCGTAAATTTGAATTTTAAAGGAATTTTAGGATAAGTTATAAGTTTATTCGTAAACCAATTCTCTATAGGATAATTAAATTCGATAGAGAAGTTTCGCACCAAACCGGCTATTGTCAATTCCGCCTCAAGGTCGACTACACGTTTACCAACACAGGAACGTGGTCCAAATCCGAAAGGTAAGAACAAAAATGGACTAAGATCTTTAGCAATTAGTCCTTCGGACTGTCGGTCACGCAACCAACGTTCGGGTATGTATTCATGAGCGCGTGGGAAATACTTTTCTTCGGATAGTAATAGATTTGAATTTATTAAAACACGAGTGCCCTTCGGAACACGATAACCCTTCAAAACTATATCTCGGCCTGTTTGACGAGAATTCCCAGAAGATATAGGATAAATACGTTGCGCCTCCTTAATACAAGCTCGTAAATATGGCAAATTATTCATGTTCTCAATTGTAAATCCATTATCCGGTCCAATTGCGTTCATAATTTCGGTGCGTAATTTCGATTGCTTTTCGGGATTCTTTGCAAGAAGAAGTAGAGCCGCAACCAAAACCATAGAGGTCTGTAAAAAGGAGGAAATATAGAACGGGTTCATTTCTACAAGAAGCTAGGTTTTCTTCCACTACTCACCGTATCGACACCCGACTCCAACATATCCAATGCCATGATCATCGCAACTTTCCGATCGATTTTTAGTAGTTTCTCCAACACACTTCTTCCTGATGCGTCTTCACCAATGTCCTTACCCTCTTTTTTACGCTGCTCCAGACGTTGTACAGCCTCATTTATATGTCTACTGCATATCTGAAAAATCGTATCCATAGCACGTTCGAATCGTTTGTAGGTCGGGGTAGGGAAGTAGCGATATAGTGATGGTTTAAAATCGAGCTCATAAATCGAATCAAACAAAATTTGGGTGCATTCGAACATTTTCAGGGTATCTGTTGAATTCGCCTCACCACTAATCAACCCCAACTCTTTATCCAATGCAACAACCGCAACTGATTCTAAGCTCAAACGATTAATATCGCTAAGGAAATTATCGGGAACTTCATGAGTTACTGGATCTCGTATTTTTCGTATATGACGTATAAAATCATTATTAACCCGTAACATCGGGCCCAAATAAAGACGAGCATTTTGCGGTTTCATCAGTACGGGATTTACTTTCGAACGAAAATCCGACCAAGATTTTCCGCTAAAGAAGAGATAATTCTGTAAACATTTTCAACACGGAACCAAATATTTAATTTTAATTCTCACTTTCCAACCAATCCCAAGGTATCTTTGAAAAAATTATCCTTCCTTCTTTTCCGATAGAATATCATTGCCTCTCCAGCTGGACGCACTGGGTATGGTCCTTCCGTACGATGTACCCTCTCAAAATCTTCTGGATTGAAAATTGACAAAATTGGCCCTTTACCTAAGGGACCGGGTATTAAACAAATATCACCATATCTTTTACGGCAAGCCAATAGAAGCTCATTTAAGGAAAGACCATTGAATTCTCCTAAAAAAGAAAAACACCAAAAAGTTAAGTAACAGTTTAGCTTTAAACCTTAAACCTAATTTGGTTCTGATCTCACACACTTACCCCACTTCATAAAGCCACGAATCATTTGAAATCTTGTTGGACCCGGTATAGCCTTGAATGGTTTCGCTGTTTTCCATTCTGCTGCGATGGATTCAACAAATGATGTATTCGTTCCTTCGGCTCTACCGCTTATATGATCCTCAGCCTACGAAGAAAAATTCTAACTTTTATTCTATTTTGATTATGATCTTTCATTGATAGAACGAAAAGCTTTTAATTAGATCAAGCATTTCTACCTTTAACTGATTTACCGCTGATTTATCTGCTCGATTTCTGGATCCCTGCATTAGCCGTAACCCTTGTTGCAAAAATATAATATTTGTTCTCGATTTAAATATTATTGGAAACATTTTTTAAATAATTAAAAGAAAGAACAAGCTTCCGAAACAGCTGAACGTTTTACATTGAATGCAATGAATATGTATCTGGCTCTTGCAATATTTTGTTGTTATCAGTTTATACGTATTTGTTATCAGGCACCACTTAATCGCTTGTCATCGCTTGTCTCCTAACCGCACCACGTTAAATTATATACCAGGCTCATTTTATATAAACATGTAAACAAGCAAGCTTCTGCCTAGCCGAAGCCCGTATGCCCTACAACAGCAATATAAGACTAGTAAGAAGGTTATCTTCGGCCTATTCCGAAATCTCTTGATAACAACGTTCAAATAAAATGTCGGCGGCTTATATAAATATATTATATATTTATATTTAAATTATTATATTTACATTTATAACCAGCCTGTGATGACAGAGAACATTCGTACCAAATTACATGCTTTATTTGTTCTTTCCAACGCTCATTTTTTGTAAAACAATTCTAATTGAGGCGTGGGCGTGACAGTTTTCTGTCATTATCCTATAATGACAGGTAATATTTGTTCCAAATTTCATGTCAATATCTTTATTTTTACGTCTGTACGCCTGTACAAATTTTGTCTCTAGTGGGCGGCCCACGCCCACTTTTTGACTATATTTTCAAATGAGGTAGTAGACTCGGATATACAATTTCACCTTTAAGTTACTACTCGGACCTGAAAAACTGAGCCCTAGACGCGATTTAGTTCACATTAAATACCAAAAGTAGGCGTGGAAGTTGTCCGATTTCGCCCATTTTCAATACCAGCCTATCATAACATGAAATATTCATACCAAATTTCATGATAATAACTTCATTCGTTCCCTTGTAATCCTGATTCCACAGACAGACAAATAGACAGACAGAAATTGAACTTTGTATTTTCGGTGGTTAGGTTGCCAGATTCTATTTTTGTTTCAAAACAAATTTTATATTTTTTATGCAATTGTATTCAGTAGCCTATACTCTTGTTATTTACTCTTGTATTACTATAAGGCCTACGCTTTGGCTTAGTTAATGAATGAATAAATTGAAAAAACAATCAGACCGAGTCCGGATTATATACTCCTATTCTCGTATAATTTCCAAGATTTAGTAAGCTTAAAAGTGCTTAAACTTGCCTCGAGTTGAAAATATGGCGGCGGCTTATCTCTCTCTCGTAGAAATCTACGATTCAATTAAGGTGACCGGATATTTGTAAAACGATAACTTTTGCATTTAACATGTTGCTCCACATTTTAACTCACAAAGAACTGTTTCTGATTTCTATTTGTTGAAAGTGTTGAACTCGATGTCGCATTGCCCGCAACCAGCTGTGACTCTAGTGATACATAACTGAAATGAGAAGACATAAATATAATTATACTAGATATATATAATAATATATAATTTGATATATATATATATATATATATATATATATATATATATATATATATATATATATATATATATATATATATATATATATATATATATATATATATATATATATATATATATATATATATATATATATATATATATATATATATATATATTATATATATATATATATATATATATATATATATATATATATATATATATATATATATATATATATATATATATATATATATATATATATATATATATATATATATATATATATATATATATATATATATATATATATATATATATATATATATATATATATATATATATATATATATATATATATATATATATATATATATATATATATATATATATATATATATATATATATATATATATATATATATATATATATATATATATATATATATATATATATATATATATATATATATATATATATATATATATATATATATATATATATATATATATATATATATATATATATATATATATATATATATATATATATATATATATATATATATATATATATATATATATATATATATATATATATATATATATATATATATATATATATATATATATATATATATATATATATATATATATATATATATATATATATATATATATATATATATATATATATATATATATATATATATATATATATATATATATATATATATATATATATATATATATATATATATATATATATATATATATATATATATATATATATATATATATATATATATATATATATATATATATATATATATATATATATATATATATATATATATATATATATATATATATATATATATATATATATATATATATATATATATATATATATATATATATATATATATATATATATATATATATATATATATATATATATATATATATATATATATATATATATATATATATATATATATATATATATATATATATATATATATATATATATATATATATATATATATATATATATATATATATATATATATATATATATATATATATATATATATATATATATATATATATATATATATATATATATATATATATATATATATATATATATATATATATATATATATATATATATATATATATATATATATATATATATATATATATATATATATATATATATATATATATATATATATATATATATATATATATATATATATATATATATATATATATATATATATATATATATATATATATATATATATATAATTATATAATAATACGCATTGATAATGGCTGTCGCAATTAGTGAAACAGTTATTACAGACATATTTGTTTTGTCCTACCTGCTCCATGCCCAATTTTTCAGGTTTCTTCCCTTGGTAGCCTTCTTCCTGCAATATTATGTCGACATATATTTGAACCAAAAGCTCTTCCGACGGATATTATTTCCCCCACCAAATCGGAAGCAGCTGAAGATGATCAGTGTCAAGATTTGTCTGAGAATTTTGGTACAATTCATTTCAATTATTTCAATTGTATTTTGTTACTCCATTAAGAAGTTTACACCATGGAAATTACCGCTTATTTTAATGAAAATTTTTCGATGAATGTTCTCTGACTATAACTGATCCATTCAGCACTCACTTTCTTTCTACCCATCTCTCTTTGTTTCGGTCTTTTAATCTCTCTATCTTTTAAATCAATGAGAAGCCTGTGAAAACAATGATATCTATCCAGTTTTTCAGCCCCTAAGGAAGCCGTTGAATTTTACTCAGAAAAAAGCTTCAAACTTCTGCTTAGATTAATTTGTTGCACACAAATAAACACAAAAAAGTTCAATTTTATCAGATATTCTTATCTGATTCCATGATAACAAAATAACGCATTATTATTATTAATCTTAGGAATGATTAAAAAAATATAATTTAGGAAAACTGATAATTATTATCAATTCTTTAATATTATATTTTACTTAAGTTGCATAAGTGTCAATTATTTAGCAATACTCTTAAAGCATAACAAATAAAATTCTAACCGTTTCACTCGCAAACACGAATTTTTTCCCTTGTAGTCAAAAATAAGTGGATTTATCTAAGATATATAATTTGATACAATCAATTGAGAAAGCAACGATAAAATTTCACTCGGTAACAGCAATAAATATTAAAATTGTAATATGATATTATAATGATATAATAGTAATGTGAATTTTGCAGGCATTTGGTCCCATCTATGAAAAAATATGACAAAGAAATATTTAAAATATTTTAAATAAACGTATTTATTTAAAAGTTAATATTGATTGTGTTCGTTGTTATATATATATATATATATATATATATATATATATATATATATATATATATATATATATATATATATATATATATATATATATATATATATATATATATATATATATATATATATATATATATATATATATATATATATATATATATATATATATATATATATATATATATATATATATATATATATATATATATATATATATATATATATATATATATATATATATATATATATATATATATATATATATATATATATATATATATAATATATATATATATATATATATATAATATATATATATATATATTATATATATATATATATATATATATATATATATATATATATATATATATATATATATATATAATATATATATATATATATATATATATATATATATATATATATATATATATATATATATATATATATATATATATATATAATATATATATATATATATATATATATATATATATATATATATATATATATATATATATATATATATATATATATATATATATATATATATATATATATATATATATATATATATAATATATATATATATATATATATATATATATAATATATATATATATATATATATATATATATATATATATATATATATATATATATATATATATATATATATATATATATATATATATATATATATATATATATATATATATATATATATATATATATATATATATATATATATATATATATATATATATATATATATATATATATATATATATATATATATATATTATATATATATATATATATATATATATATATATATATATATATATATATATATATATATATATATATATATATATATATATATATATATATATATATATATATATATATATATATATATATATATATATATATATATATATATATATTATATATATATATATATATATATATATATATATATATATATATATATATATATATATATATATATATATATATATATATATATATATATATATATATATATATATATATATATATATATATATATATATATATATATATATATATATATATATATATATATATATATATATATATATATATATATATATATATATATATATATATATATATATATATATATATATATATATATATATATATATATATATATATATATATATATATATATATATATATATATATATATATATATATATATATATATATATATATATATATATATATATATATATATATATATATATATATATATATATATATATATATATATATATATATATATATATATATATATATATATATATATATATATATATATATATATATATATATATATATATATATATATATATATATATATATATATATATATATATATATATATATATATATATATATATATATATATATAATTTTTTTTTCTGGCGCATTAAGAAGTTTTTAAAATTTGTCGTTATTGCAAAAGCTGAAGCTCCAATTCATTTCATTTGTTACGACCTACAACCTACATCCATCCTACATGCCCTACAGGCATGAGGGATATATAGAATCTGATTCGAATTTGAGGACCATCCACACGACTTTTATCTGTTAACGGTATCGAGAATCAGAACACAAATAATTTGTAATGACATTTCTAATAGAAAGGATCTAATTCTAAAATAATAATCCCACGATTATCGCTCTGAGAATGCCACCCACAAAATAAGAGTGGTACCACTACTTCGGAAAAACTCCCCATTAAAAACAAATTGTTATATCGTCATAAAATTCACCACACAGTATAAGTCACCTCTAGAGTGAATCCTTCTTTTGGAAGATGTAAAAATGTCCCTTTTTTCACAACAAATATGTTAGGCCTGAATATCTTAGTTTATAAGCCATGTATAGAATCTGAGTTTCGTTTCCTCCCATGGACTTGATCCCACTCTATTTGAAAGTGTTGACATTTTAAGAGATAATTTTAAAGTCGTAGAGATAACACAAGGCTATTAATCCTCTATTACTACTCCTACTATTACTACTACTACTACTACTACTACTACTGCTGCAGCTGCTTCTACTACTAGTGCTGTTACTACCACTATCGCTGATATTATTACTACTGATGTTACCAAAGCTACTTCTGCTACTTTTAATACCCCAAGTAGTAATACAACTAATGCTATTACTACTACTGCTACTTTTATTATTATAACACCTACTAGTAAAAATAATAAAATAAAAATATTATAAAATGCTTTATTTCTTATTTACAACATATCTTAATCTTAACATCCCAATATACAGGAGATTTTATATATTTTCATGTAAAAATATATAGAATCGTCTATATTTACAAATCCGTAAATTTGAATTTTAAAGGAATTTTAGGATAAGTTATAAGTTTGTTCATAAACCAATTCTCTATAGGATGATTAAATTCGATCGAGAAGTTACGCACCAAGGCGGCTAATGTCAATTCCGCCTCAAGATCGAATATTCGTTTACCAACACAAGAACGAGGTCCAAATCCGAAAGGTAAGAATAAAAATGGACTAAGATCTTTAGCAGTTAGTCCTTCGGACTCTCGTCCACGCAACCAACGTTCAGGTATGAATTCGTGAGGACGTGGGAAATATTTTTCTTCGGATAGTAATAGATTTGAATTGATTAAAATGCTAGTGCCCTTCGGAACACGATAACCCTTCAAAACTATATCTCGGCCTGCTCGACGAAAATTCCCGGGAAGTAGAGGATAAATACGTAGCGCCTCTTTAATACAAGCCTTTAAATATGGCAAATTATTCATATTCTCAATTGTAAATCCATTATCTTGACCAATTGCATTCATAATTTCGGTGCGTAATTTCGACTGCTTTTCAGGATTTTTTGCAATAAGAAGTAGAGTAGAGGCCAAAACCATAGAAGACTATAAAAAAGAGGAAATACAGAATAGGTTAATT
The DNA here is from genome assembly GCA_963966595.1 of Physocephala rufipes. NCBI lineage: Eukaryota > Metazoa > Arthropoda > Insecta > Diptera > Conopidae > Physocephala > Physocephala rufipes. Next base: position 5,800,576 of record OZ016505.1, read on the forward strand.
TCTGTGGAACGATGTGTTTCCTTCCACTTTTTCGCACTCTTTCGTACTCACCGTATCGATACCCGACTCCATCAATTCCAATATCGTGATCATTGCAATTTTCCGATCGATTTTTAAAAGTTTCTCCAGCACACTTCTTCCTGTTGGATCTTCATTATCCTTTCCCTCTTTTTCACGCTGCTCTAAACGTTGCATAGCCTCATCTATGTGTCTACTGCATATCTGAAAAATCGTATCCATAGCTCGTTCGAATCGTCTGTAAGTCGGGGTGGGGAAGTAACGATATAACGATGGTTTAAAATCGAGCTCATACAACGATTCAAAATAAGTGCGAGTGCATTCGAACAATTTCTGGGCTTCTGTTGAATTCACCTCACCACTAATTAAACCCAACTCTTTATCCAATGCAACAACCGCAACTGATTCTAAGCTCAAACGATTAATATCGCTAAAGAAATTATCGGGAACTTCATGAGTTACTGGGTCTCGTATTTTTCGTATACGGCGTATAAAATTATTGTTAACACGTAACATCGGATCCAAATATAGGCGAGCGTTTTGCGGTTTCATCAGTACGGGATTTGCTTTCGAACGAAAATCCGACCAAGATTTTCCGCTAATGAAAAGATAATTCTATTACAATTTTAATAACTTTTTAGTTTTAATTCTCACTTGCCAATCAATCCCAAAGTATCTTTGAAAAAATTATCCTTCCTTCTTTTCCGATAGAACATCACGACCTCTCCAAGTGTTCGCGCGGGGTACGGACCTTCCGTACGATGTACCTTCTCAATGTCTACAGGATCGAAAATTGACAAACTTGGCCCTTTACCTATAGGACCGGGTATTAAACAAATATCACCATATCTTTTACGGCAATCTAACAGGAGATCTTTTAAAGAGAAATCATTGAGTCCTCCTGTGCAGGGAAAAACCCAAAAATTTTAAACAGTAGCTTTAAACTTTTAATCTAATTTGGTTTTGATCTCATACACTCACCCCATTTCATAAAACTACGAATCGCTTGCAATCTTGTTGGACCCGGTATAGATTTAAAGGGTTTCGCTGTTTTCCATTCTGCTGCAATGGATTCAACAAACGATGCATTCGTTCCTCTGGTGCCACCGCTTATATGATCCTCAGCCTACCAAGAAAAATTCTAATTTTTAATCTAATTTGATTGAGATCTTCCACTAATAGAATGAAAAGCTTTTAATTAGATCAAGTATTTCTACCTTTAACTGATTTACCTCTGGCACATCTGCTCGATTTCTAAATCCCTGCATTATCCATGATCGTTGTTGCAAAAATATAATATTTGTTCTCGATTTAAATATTATCGAATACATTATTTCAGTTTGAAAAGGAGGAAACAATCAGACTTCCGAGACTGCTGAATGTCTTATATTGAATGCGATGAATATGAAAATTTGGCTTTGCAATATCTTATTATTATAATTTTATATCTGTTATCATAGTGCCTTTAATCATTTGTCATTAATTTCATATTATTTACCAAGTGCATTTAATAGAAACAAGAACACTTCTGCCTAGCCGAAGCCCCTACACCCTACAACTGTAATGTAAGTCTATTCGAATAATGGACGAACCAGATCAATTTTCCCATAATACGTACTCCGAATGACGTTATGGCCACTCGTATAAAACGCCATGAGATATCGCTAACTTCTGTGCTTCTGGACGAATTGTGCCTATTTTTTTATAATAGTATATTACGCTTCTTCTGGTATACTACGCTATCTTAAGCCGATCCAGAAATATTTCAACATAAACATTTTGTTATATAAAAAGTAGGCGTGGTACTAGCTCAGTTTGACAGAAAATCATAAGAATGACAGAAAATATAATAATAGTATCGCCATCCGTTCTGCTGCAATCAAGATTTCATCATGTGTTGGCGTCATCATAATCAACAACAAAAAATTCAATCGGCAGGAGAGACAAGATGTCGCAATCAGTCAAGTAGTCAGGAAGGCGTATGGGATCCACCCACTCAGCTTTTAGCCATTCCATGGGAAACGGAGACAAGACGGATGTTAGAAGAAATTGTAAACCTAGGTTTAAAGAAGACTTTGAATAATAAACTTCGGATACGCTCCGAAAATATCGTTTTTCTTAACTCAAAAATATAAAATAATTTAACTTATATATATATATATATATATATATATATATATATATATATATATATATATATATATATATATATATATATATATATATATATATATATATATATATATATATATATATATATATATATATATATATATATATATATATATATATATATATATATATATATATATATATATATATATATATATATATATATATATATATATATATATATATATATATATATATATATATATATATATATATATATATATATATATATATATATATATATATATATATATATATATATATATATATATATATATATATATATATATATATATATATATATATATATATATATATATATATATATATATATATATATATATATATATATATATATATATATATATATATATATATATATATATATATATATATATATATATATATATATATATATATATATATATATATATATATATATATATATATATATATATATATATATATATATATATATATATATATATATATATATATATATATATATATATATATATATATATATATATATATATATATATATATATATATATATATATATATATATATATATATATATATATATATATATATATATATATATATATATATATATATATATATATATATATATATATATATATATATATATATATATATATATATATATATATATATATATATATATATATATATATATATATATATATATATATATATATATATATATATATATATATATATATATATATATATATATATATATATATATATATATATATATATATATATATATATATATATATATATATATATATATATATATATATATATATATATATATATATATATATATATATATATATATATATATATATATATATATATATATATATATATATATATATATATATATATATATATATATATATATATATATATATATATATATATATATATATATATATATATATATATATATATATATATATATATATATATATATATATATATATATATATATATATATATATATATATCAAACGAGATTCAAGCTTTCCAACTTGAGTTAGATGGAATAAAACGGAATAAAATATCGACGAGATTTAAATAGTTTATAAAAAATTCATTTGCAGAACATCCAAATTTTAAACTAAAACCCTACCTATTTTAAGGGCCTTTAAAAGTATGTGGTCATGTCTCATACTTTAATTTTTTTTATTTTAATTTTCATACAACAATTTATTAACATACGCTATTGAAATATATACGAACTGGCTTAATTGCTATGTCCTCGTGTAAACAGGACAATAATATCAGTCAGTGTGTAAGAGGCTTTAAATTTCGTTCAAATGCTAAGCTATAGAACGAAACCATCACTTTTCGTCAAGTGCATTGCGGCTGTTTTTGAAATTGTCGTTTAAAGCAAAAGGCAACGGCTTGAGAGTAGATCGTGCGCTGGTTTCGTTGAGATTGGCGCAGTAATAGAAAGTATTTTATAAATTCTTATAGTGAAAGTTAATTTCAATAATTATGAACATCAGTATAATATAATCGTAAAAGTAAAACAACTCATGAACTTTTATGTGACAAAAACGAATCAATTGCCTTAATATTCGGAATAAATTGTCATTAAATAACTTATAAAGTAAAAAAATTCATAAAATTACGAGAAAAATACAATAGGCCAGCACGAATAAATATGAGAAAAGCAACAATATTTACAAGCACCATGAAATCCAAAACTGATGAGGTACTTTTAATATTAATTAGCGTTACAAAATATTGATAATTGGTCGGATATATTTGCCTGCAAATACCAAATTGAGACACCTTGAATTTATTACATGATCACCTTTCAAATTGGCGCATTTTGTCTCCTTTTCTGTCCACAGTATTTAAACGTATCGCGCGAGGTGCTTATTATCTACCTCTATTATTCAGAACTAACGGGATACATTTACTTAAAACGCTTTATATTATGTACTAATATTAGTTCTTTGTTTTATTCTTCCAGAACGAAGCCGATAATTATAATAAAGTTAAGAAATTCGGCTCAATAATCGTGGAGAACACGAAGCGTGCAGCTCTCGGTGACTTACAAAATCGAGCGGTTTTACGCAATATTGATGGTAAAGATGCCCCGTTAAAAGAGTAAGTATATACAATCAAATACGGATTATATACTCCTATTCCCGTATAATATCCACGATTGAGTAGGTTTAAAATTGGTGGTATTAAACTTGCTTCTTAAGTAGAATATGGCGACGGTTTCTGATCTCGTAATCTACGATTTTATCAGTGTGGTTGGATATTTGCAAGAGAATCTCCGCATTTTTCCTGTTCCTCCATATTTTAACTCAGCTGATTTAAACAAGCGCTGATTTCTATAACTTTTACAGTTTCATGAAGAGATCCAATTACAAATATCACTTAATTTTTGACCAATAATTTAATTTTCTGAAAAAATGACCTGAAATTCTATACAACAGTATCAGAAAGTATTAAATTCTACCCTTTTTTTATTCGTTTTATCAACAAAATTATATGAAATGTATTGAGTCGAAGGGTCTTAAGCGCAATGAATAGATTGATTTAGTTGCTATTAAAATTAGATAATCCATAAACTTGATTCATTGTGGATGGCTGTTTCAATCCGGGTAGCCCTTCAACAACTGCACGTTCTCGCGATAGTTTCACAAGTGCCTCAAAGGATTTCGGTTCCCAAATAGCCAAATCAGCCAGGCTTTTACTGAAAATAACAATACTTTAAAGTCTGGAAACCTTATGTTCTATGATGCATTACTAATTTAATTGAACATCGCAACGTGCCAGACAATCCCTGAATGTGTTGAACTCGACACCGTATTGCTCACAACCAGCTGTGACCCTAGTGATCCATAACTGGAACGATAAGATATAAATATAATTATATACATTGCAATGGCTGTCACAAATCAAAAAGCAGTTATAGCTCGCATTTTTGTCCTACCTGCTGCATATCCAATTTTTTCAACTTTCTTCCTTTGGTGGCATACACTAAAGCTCGATGAACGCTTCTTATAGCTATTGAATACACATTGCGTGCTCTGCCACGAAAATGCTAATGGGATTTCGAAACATTGGAGGATCAAAAGTAAATTTATGTTAAATTTGTTGGCATATTCGTTTTGTACTCACCGCAGATAGTTTGAAAATTTTGCGTTTGCGCCAAAATTCATCTGGACCACGTGCTCTTACGAAGAGAGGCAACGTTGGTAAAACCATTCTGTTAGTAAATTCGTGTTTTGTTTTAGTGAGCAATTGCTATTCTTAAAAGTATAATTCCCGTTTTATCCAAATTTCACATAACTTACTTGAGCGTCCACCCGCAAAACCAACTGTTTCTGACATGTCAAACGGATGAACGAGCTTCGTTTATTCGTTACTTTTCAGCGAATTTCAAACGTGTTTTGTTCACTCGTTATACGGGTGTAACAGTGTCGCTTTTTCCACCAAAAGGTTGCGTTTTAGTTTTTAAAGGTTTTCCCCTTTTTATATTCGGTTTTAGAAAATTTCTTTGTTTTTCAAATTATATTTTTTTTAGTTTGAAAGCACAAGCAAAGCCACGTGTTGATACCCATTGGAAGAAACTTCCTACCAGTACAAATAATAATAACAATTGGAACACTAATAACAACAACAATGCGATCACACACAACAAACCATTGGAGAGCAATAAAGGACCGATTGGCCCGGCCGCCGCAGAGCATCGTAAACTTGGAGTGAGTACTAACACGCTCCCACTCCGTACGTATGGGTTACACTAATAAAAATAGCAACAATGGCGTTGAGTTAACCACCGGCACGCTGCAAAACAAACCAAAGACGCTGACCACCAAGGTGATCGAAAGCAAACTACAACCATCCAATAAAGGTAAGATAGTTTTTTTGTTTATATTTACATAATCGCACTTTAGTACATTAGTTTTTTTCGGTTTTGTGTTTCCTTTCTAACCTTAATAAACATAAAAAAAATTCACGCCATCTTTTGGAGCTCTTGAAATTTCAAAAATTATTATTGATATCATAAACTGCGGCAGCTATTATGGTAAAATTAGTACCGTTATAAGACTTGTATAAACATCAATAATTTATGTAAAAAGACATTTTATCGAAATGTTTATAATTTTTGATTTAAACGGGATTTTAACATATTTTAACTACTTTTTTTCCTTACATTTTTTTATAAATAAAATGTGTAATAAGTGCATGCATTTATACTTAAAATAACAAACTACATTATTTCAGCATTCATATAAAACCTTGAACTACTGTCTGTAATTAGTTGTTTGTACACTTTTTCAAAAAAATGCGCTATTCTACAACTGAAAATTTTTTAAAAATAACTTTCGCACATAATAGCATATTCGTGATTTGCACAATTATAAAATATTTAAACTTAACAGTAATAGGGTGCTTAACGGTTATAGCCTAAATTAAACGGTCACGGTTTATCAGAGCCAATGTTACATACTTTATAAAAACGCTATTACAAGAATGCATATTAAAAAATTCAAAAAGTGTAATCCATACTTATGATAAAAAGTCAGTTTTTTCCGTAAATAAGCCACCGATCAACATGAAAGAAATTTTGTATGAAAGCTTAAATTAAGCAAAAAGCTTAAAAAGAATTTAAGGAGGGCGGGGGAAAAACTAATGACACTAACCGTGTCACTAACTTGGATATCCGTTGCAGTTTAGAAGATACCAATAATTATTTTCAAAATTTAAAAGGCCATCAGCCCCGCCTCCAAGCGATAGCGGGAATTTCTTTTATGTGTTTTAGGGTCAGAAAGAGAGCAACAAAATATGCCAAAAATTAAGGAACTAATACTATTATATTCGTTTTTTTTTCTAAATTTGGATAATTTATAAATTTATTGCATTTATTTCTTTGTCAGCTGGCGTTCCGAAGACTAAATCGATTAAAGATGAAAAAACTGTATTTCCTGTACCAACACTTCGTCGGGAAGATAGTAATTTATCACGTAAATCGCTCTCTAAATTAAAAGCGGTCTTGGCGCGTGATGCAGCGCCTGCTATAAAAGCTACTAAGCTTGCCACTGTTGCGTCTCATGCAGTACTAAAACCATCAAAGGTTCCATCAGCATCCGATAAAGCCCATAAGCCCGTACCAACTCAAAACGAACAGATTTTAGTTGTGAACGTTGAGATACAAACACCTAAACATTTAAACAATGTAAGATATATTTCGACAACTTCTAAATTTTTAAATAATCCAAATTTTTGTTTTCGCCAAACATAAATCACGGTGGATTCAGGTGGAAGATATTGATGCTGGTGACGCCGATAATTTAGTACTTGTTTCGGAGTATGCTAACGATATTTACAATTATTTGTTCAGTTTAGAAACGGTGCACAGTATACGTCAAGATTATTTGGTAAATCATAAAGAGATCTTCCCAAAAATGCGCGCCGTTTTAATCGACTGGATTAATGAAGTTCATGCGCAATTTCATTGCGTTGCTGAAACATTTCAAATGGCCGTAGCTATTATTGATCGTTATCTGCAAAATGCCCCAGATACAAAACGTTCCCATCTGCAACTAGTGGGTGTGACGGCTCTTTTTTTAGCCTCTAAATATGAAGAACTCTTTCCACCAGCCATTAATGATTTTGTATATATTACTGATGAAACCTATTCGGCGCAACAAATTCTTCAAATGGAAATAAAAATAATGAAAGTAATTGATTTTAATTTGTCGCGACCACTACCGTTGCATTTTCTGCGTCGTTTCTCAAAAGCGGCCAGCGCCGAAGATATTCATCATGCGATGGCAAAGTATTTCTTGGAATTGGTATTAATCGAATATGATATGGCACACTATAAACCATCCGAGGTGAAGACAATAATATCAATTATTAAATTATCTGTATTTATTCTTAATTTAAAAAAAATTCACATCTTTTTATCAGATTGCTGCTGCTTCAATTTTCTTGGCATTACACTTGATTAACGGCAATAGTAGGCTTCCCGGTGGCTTTGACGATGAGGCTCACTGGACACCAACCCTGCAATGGTATTCACGTTATTCAGCGAAACATTTACACTCGATCGCTAAGAAAATTGCTGCTCTTGCACGCAATGCTCCGAATGCCAAGCTTAAATCCGTGTATACGAAATATCAGTCTCATAATCTATTGAAGGTTTCAATGCGGCCTGAACTTTCCAGCCCATTAATAGATTCCATAATCAAGAGTGAGAATTAAAACGTGACAACGAAAGTTATGAAGGAACAAACAAAACGAACCGAGAAAATATTAACTTGTATTTTATTTTTAGTGTAATTCTTATGTTTTTATTTGTAATTTTTTTTAGAAACTAAATATTTTAAATAGGAAGATAAAAACTTTTAGGATGTGAGAAATATCGAAAGTCATTGCCCACACGAGCAACAATTGCAAACCTCTTACTTTGCTGTGTGTGCGTCCGAAACAATTCAAAAGAATTCTGTTGTGCTGCCTCTTCTTCCGACAAACATTAGTATAGGGAGGAGAGTAAGGGGAAATTTATCTGCAGGAATGTAACGTTCATTTTTTTGACAAATTTTCATTATATTCAGATCGTATATATAGTTCAAATTTTTCTTTTAAATTCGCCCACTATTCGCGTTGTAACGCGATGCATTTCTCTATGGTGGCCGGTAGTTTTGTGTTTATTAAGCTTTGTCTGCTATTATTTTTCCTTTATTTAATAGCTTGTTTTGCTTGTGTTCTAATTAAAACATTTATCATATATTTGCGAATCTACAAATAGAACGAAGTTTGTAAAATGTCCAAACTTAATTTTGAAAAGCAAGAATGAAGCGAGCAACAGTTGCCAAATGCAATAATTATCGTCAATTGTTTGTCTTTTGTTTTTCCTTTCGAAATATCCTTTTTCCATTTGGAGAAGAATTATTACTGTATGATGGTATTCATATTTTATGGCTGATTTAATTTGATATATTTTTTATAGTTGATTTCTTGATTTTAATTGAAAAAGGCAACGCAAATATAATTTAGGCAATGATTAGTCAACAGTTTTATATGATCAAAATTATAATTAATTGTAATACGTGTCAAATTTAAATAAATAAATATCACTCCCAAAAGGGAGTTCATAATACGGTTTTTTGAGTCCACAATCAACTTCACACTTTTACTTTACCACACACTTTTTGCTCACACAATTATTTTCCATCGAAATCCTGATTTGAAACGTTTTTTTAAAGAAAGTGTCGATATGTATTTAAAGACATTCGAGTTAATGAGTTTGTATTGCTGACAATTTGGTTTTGCCTGGCAGTTTTCGTAAATATGTGGAATGCCAAGGATCCATTACAATCCTTAAAAAACGAAGTTATTCAACAACCCATAATTCGCTAATGGATCTGCCTGTTGATGGATATAAATGTTTGGGTGCATTTTCAAAACCTTCAAGGAACAAAATTTAACAGAGCATGAGGTGTTCCATTTGATTGGGTGGCGTGGTGCATTATGTTCCTAGACTCGAAGAAAATCCGATAAAAAATTTCGTAACCTCTCAAAATAAGCCGCAATAATCGAGAATCGGCATTTTTGTTACGAGCGAAATTCAGCACACGTACTAAAACTAACCGAATCAGCAACAACAAATTCAATTATAGTTTCAAAAGTTGCGGCCGAAGCGCAGAGGCTATACTCATAAAATTGTCAAATATATAAAAAATTTACATTTCGTATGACTGACTCGTATTTATTTTAATGGTTAAACCTATAAAAGTGTCGACATAATGACTATCATAAAACCATCAAACTCGTGATTTCACCAGGCGCACAGAAAGCATTGCAGCTCGCTGGAATGAGCGTTGAGAGACGTAAAAAAGAGAGCAAAGAAAGTACAAATAATAATTCTCTCACGCTGCTCGCAAGGGTCGAGGTTATTTGGAAGAGATGAGTAGATGAAATAAGTAGAAATGTTGTGGATGGAGTTCAGGATGAGGCGAATGTTTATTGACGCCGCTATACTTTTGCCTTTGTGAATTTTTGTTCACTTTGGAGTTCGTATTATAAAAAAGGCTTCAAAAGTGTGAATCTCTTTCTACTTTATAGCCACGCTATTTGATTCGTTTCTCTTTAGTTTTCTTTGTTCGGATTTATTTGTTTTATGTAGTGATTTATTATAGTAAAATTTTTATTATACATAAATTTTGTGTGGCTCAATAAAATAGAAAAACATCCAGGGACTACTAGAGTTTACCAGGAATAGTTGAAAATTTTCATATTTGCAGTTAATTCATATCTAAAAATTGCAATGCCCAAAATCTCAGTGGTCCAGTGACCTAATAGCCCAACGTTACCCCATCACACTAGATATGACCCATGGTCATTCCACTAAGATATATTTCTAAATTATTTGTAATCCAGAATCTTAAAACATTTAAAACTTGTTCTCCCCCTTTTCTTCACGGTCTGTCCCGACAAACACAAATTGGAAAAAAGGAATTGAATTAATTCTTTTCTCGTAATCTTTTATTTCGTTTCTCACATTAAAACTTATTTCGAACTATCGATTTTCATATTCAACAAAGATTTCGAGATTACAATTTTGTCGTAGCTGTTGTTATTTTGGAAACTACGGCGCTCTCATTATTAATATATTCCTTTCAGCTGCAGGCTCTGCCTTAAATAAATTCTTAATTTAACGCTTGTCTTGAACGGATTAGCCTTTAATTTCTTTTTTAAGCCCTTTTTATTTGCTTTATTGATGTTTTTATCTGTATTAGTTTCTTGTTTAGATGAAATGTGAATAAATTTAACCCTGGAAGGTCGACATGAACTTCGTAACGACATCTTTTAGCTTAGCATCGGTCGCTTCAGAAATTTGCCCATCCTTAGCGATTTGATTGAGTAAGTCTTGGTGGCTGGTCTTGACGTGTTGCAAAAACTCTTTCTCGAATTTTGTAATCTTAGCCGGATCCATTTTATCTAAGTGGCCACGGACACCGCAGTAAATTACAGCAACCTGCAATCATGAGAAAATTCACTTATAAATCGATTGATTTCTTCCAATTTAAAAATATATATAAAATAACCTGATCCTCAATCGACATGGGCACATATTGTCCTTGTTTCAATAATTCAGTTAAGCGCACACCACGATTCAACAGTTGTTGTGTAGCAGCATCCAAATCCGAACCGAATTGAGCGAAAGCAGCAACCTCACGATACTGAGCCAACTCCAACTTCATTGAACCGGCCACTTGCTTCATGGCCTTGGTCTGAGCAGCAGAACCGACACGCGACACAGACAAACCGACATTAATGGCTGGACGAATACCTTTGTAGAACAACTCGGTTTCTAAAAAGATTTGTCCATCGGTAATTGAAATTACGTTGGTTGGAATGTAAGCGGACACATCGCCGGCCTGAGTCTCAATAACAGGTAGAGCAGTTAGAGAACCACCTCCCATGGCGGGCGACATTTTGGCAGCACGTTCCAGAAGACGCGAATGCAAATAGAATACATCACCGGGATAGGCCTCACGACCAGGAGGACGACGCAACAATAGAGACATCTGACGATAGGCAACGGCCTGCTTAGATAAATCGTCATAGATGATCAGGGCATGCTTGCCCTTATCACGGAAGTATTCACCCATTGCGCAGCCCGAATATGGAGCCAAGTATTGTAGAGGAGCAGCATCTGAGGCAGTGGCGGAGACAATTACGGAATAATCCATGGCGCCAGCGTCAGTCAATCGCTTCACGATTTGAGCGACAGTTGAACGCTTTTGTCCAATGGCAACGTAAATGCAATACAATTTCTTGGATTCATCTTGGCCATCGTTAAAACGCTTCTGATTAATGATGGTGTCGATAGCAAGAGCTGTTTTTCTATAAAAATTAAATAAACATTTGGAATTGCAACACATGCATGATTGATTTGTTAACTCTTACAACTTACCCCGTCTGTCTGTCACCGATAATTAATTCACGTTGCCCACGACCTATTGGAACCAAAGAATCGACGGCTTTGATACCAGTTTGCATAGGCTCACGCACAGAAACACGTGGAATAATACCGGGAGCTTTAGTACCCACACGGAAGCGATCCTTGGTGCTGATAGGTCCCTTTCCATCAATAGCATTACCCAAAGCATCAACAACGCGACCCAATAATTGATCGCCAACGGGCACATCGACAATGGCACCAGTACGTTTAACGATGTCACCCTGCTTGATGAGCTTATCATTACCGAAAACGACGACACCAACATTATCAGGTTCTAAATTCAGGGCCATGCCCTTAAGACCGGACGAGAATTCCACCATCTCATCGGCCTGGATATTGTTTAATCCATACACACGAGCAATACCATCACCAATACTCAACACACGACCAGTTTCTTCCAAATCGGCCTTAGGAGCAACGCCCATAATACGCTCTTCCAAAATTGAAGAGATCTCGGCACTACGCTGACCGCTGGACACATGGATCTTACGTGCAGTTAGAGAAGCAGCTGGGTACGCAGCTTTACAGGCAATCTGATGAAAATCAGAGAATTATTAAAGACTGAAGTATAGAAAACCTAGATAAGACAGAAGAAGGCACCAACAGTGGTTTTTCCTCGATTTTTTGTGGCAGTTTATGAACAATTGATAAAATATTATTATTTTATCAATGAATAGAAACTTCATTACTTTAGCAAGTTTTCAAATTGCACCAAGTCATGGGAAGGACTTGACTCAGAGTGCACTTGCTCTTTTCAAAGTTATGAATACTTATATGTATTCAGCTCAAAATTTAATTTTAAATTTTTGTCTCGACATTCCCTTTCCTACCTTTGCGAACTTTGCAAAGAGACTATAGGAATATAGCTCGCGTTATATAAAAATCGGTGAGAAGAGAAAGTTCCAACAGCGTTTTTAACGATTTCTGTGGCATCCCCTGAACAATTGATGAATTACCATTATAAAATTCATCACTGAATAAAAGCTGTCACATTCCTTTAGCAAGTTTTCAAATTTCACCAAGTCATGGGAAGGACTTGACTCAGAGTGCACTTGCTCTTTTCAAAGTCATGAATACTTATATGTATTCAGCTCAAAATTTAATTTTAAATTTTTATCTCGACATTCCCTTTCCTACCTCTGCGAACTTTGCAAAGAGACTATAGGAATATAGCTCGCGTTATATAAAAATCGGTGAGAAGAGAAAGTTCCAACAGCGTTTTTAACGATTTCTGTGGCATCCCCTGAACAATTGATGAATTACCAATATAAAATTCATCACTGAATAAAAGCTGTCACATTCCTTTAGCAAATTTTCAAATTGCACCAAGTCATGGGAAGGACTTGACTCAGAGTGCACTTGCTCTTTTCAAAGTCATGAATACTTATATGTATTCAGCTCAAAATTTAATTTTAAATTTTTATCTCGACATTCCCTTTCCTACCTCTGCGAACTTTGCAGAGACTATAGGAATATAGCTCGCGTTATATAAAAATCGGTGAGAAGAGAAAGTTCCAACAGCGTTTTTAACGATTTCTGTGGCATCCCCTGAACAATTGATGAATTACCAATATAAAATTCATCACTGAATAAAAGCTGTCACATTCCTTTAGCAAGTTTTCAAATTTCACCAAGTCATGGGAAGAACTTGACTCAGAGTGCACTTGCTCTTTTCAAAGTCATGAATACTTATATGTATTCAGCTCAAAATTTAATTTTAAATTTTTATCTCGACATTCCCTTTCCTACCTCTGCGAACTTTGCAAAGAGACTATAGGAATATAGCTCGCGTTATATAAAAATGGGTGAGAAGAGAAAGTTCTAACAGCGTTTTTAACGATTTCTGTGGCATCCCCTGAACAATTGATGAATTACCATTATAAAATTCATCACTGAATAAAAGCTGTCACATTCCTTTAGCAAGTTTTCAAATTGCACCAAGTCATGGGAAGGACTTGACTCAGAGTGCACTTGCTCTTTCCAAAGTTATGAATACTTATATGTATTCAGCTCAAAATTTAATTTTAAATTTTTATCTCGACATTCCCTTTCCTGCCTTTGCGAACTTTGCAAAGAGACTATAGGAATATAGCTCGCGTTATATAAAAATGGGTGAGAAGAAAAAGTTCTAACAGCGTTTTTAACGATTTCTGTGGCATCCCCTGAACAATTGATGAATTACCATTATAAAATTCATCACTGAATAAAAGCTGTCACATTCCTTTAGCAAGTTTTCAAATTGCATCAAGTCATGGAAAGACTTAACCCAGAGTGCACTTGCTCTACATAAAGTATGGAATGTTGTGTTTTAAAATTATACCTATGATTAGTAATATTGTACAGTTATCTATGGACGGAGGTGTTTTTCATTCAATCTGTGGGATGGATTAAAATTTGACGAACATAACCTCAAAAATCAATACCGAGTAAATAGGAGAATTATGTAACCCGAAAGAACTTGATTGACAATTATTAATTATTTGGAAATTATGCAAAAATCTTTTATGGAATAAAAGTTCTTACATAATGCGAAAATTTGAAAGAAATCACTTTTATACGGCCCCATTTATTTCATCGATCCGTTGCGTAAGACCATTCTCAAGACCACATAATTTATATATGTGAGTATATTCTTAAAAATCTACAATTTACACCGCTATTTTTTAATTTGCATATGTATCCTAGTTCTTAACTAGAAATTTTTGAAAAAATTACTTGTCTGAAGAATTATAAAAAATTAGTTCATATTTAATTACACTACCTGTGAAGCAGCCTTGGGTAGACTTCGGGCTACAGATGAAGCCAAGCGGGCCGAAATTATAGACATTTTACAAATAATTATGTCAACAGCAAAAATTAATTTACACCCAGTTCTTCTCTACCCTTTTATTTTAAAGATAATAGACGAATATCCCGTTCACGTTCGCACGATTCGTATTTCGCTGATGAAGTGCTGAATTCTGCCTGCGTATATTAATTCGTTGTTATGTTAACTAGTTCTTTGCGCTCAAGGCGGCACATATTGTCAAAGTCTACTCGGCAGAGGGTGTCTCATAATCAACCAAAATTTTATATTATTAGCAGATGAAAATACACATTTAGAATTAAGAACTAGAACATTTTAACAAAATGTTTAAAGGTTTTTCAAAAGCAGTGTTGAAAATCGAACAAAGAGCTTATTTCGGATGGTATGCCCCAATGATTTCTAACCTTCTCGAACAAGTTTTTTAAATGACATAATTATGACTTTTATGGAATCAAATTAAAAATTTAGTTTAATGTTTGATGAATAATCTTTTATAGCTGTTCTATCTGACTAAAAATGTTACAACAATGAATTTTGACGCATCGTTCTTAGTATGAACTTTTCACGTACATCATTTAGCTTCTGATATTATGTTTTTAGTATGCCGTTTTATGCCTGATTTGAATATTAATAAAGAAACAGGTACTTTTGTTCATGTGGAAGCTAAAATTTATAGTTTTTCGATACTGACCTGCAAAAGATATTTTTTAGCCTAAGCGCACAAGATGCCATTCAATTTTTTGTCCCAAAATTAATTTTTAAATTTCCATTTCTCAGAGTAGTGAACACGTCACGGGAGAACTGTCAAATAGCTGTTGTTCTTTTTAAAGGGCGTTGAAGATTGGTGCTCGTGTCGAAAAGGGCACATTTAGAGAGACGAAGAAAATAATATCAAAAATATATAATTAACTGCAATAATTGTGAAATGATTAGAATAAAAATAAATTTGAAACATCAATTAATTAACAAAAATTGTGTAAGAAATTAGGAGAATTTCTCGACATTTTACTGATGTTTTAACCACGGAAATCGAGTTTGTTGCCTACCGCTAGAAATACTAAAGTGACGCCGACAGCTGTCATCTGGGCTGTCTTTGTTCTGCTGTTATTGCTCTGCTTCCGTCAGCTGCATGCACTGCTCTTTTCCCAAAGTATTTGACCAAACGAAACCCCATCATCATTCAAGTACGAGCGGGTGCTCCAACAACTTCGTTTTGAACTCGTGCTGCGGTAGTCGTTTGGTTCAAGTTATAAAAAAAGTTGATATTTAGTGAAAAAGAGTTTTCATGTTGAAAACTGATGAAGTGAAGGAAGAAAAAGTAAAGAAAGCGAAAATGTAAATTTCACATTATACAAAAATAGATGTACATAAATATAAAATAAACGCACAATAATTGCAAACAGTTCGTTGCTGAGTGAACAGAAAAAAAATATATAAGTAAGAAGATTTTGCAAAGTTTTTATCGAGCAGGTTTTTTTAGTAAATTTGAAGTTGGAGCGTTAAAAAAAGGATCAAGAGGCGAGTGGCTGGCCATACGAGGTGAGTAGAAATGTGTTTTTGAAAGCGGTAGAGTGTGTGGGTTTTTGTATGAATTATTGTTTTTGATTTCCTTAAAATTTTTGGGTGGAGCGCAAGAAATGAATTGAATTTAAAAAGAACAGCAGGAAATGAATAATGGAATAAAGTTTGGAAATTGAATTTCTGTAAGTTTCGAAAAATCCTGCGGGTGGACTGACGCAGATTTTAATTGGTGGTGGATTTTGATGAAGGCACTGCTGCTGCTTGAGCTTGTTCCACTTTGAGAAATAATAATATCGTGTTTGAAAATTTTGTTTTTTTGATTGATCTGAAGCTATAGTAAAAGTAACAGTAACGCACTGAGTCTCATTCATTTTGACAAATTTGCTATTTTATAATCGATATTTTGATCATGCGTGAGCGAACGAGCTTTACAATTAAAGAGAAATATAATAAATATCAAACAGAATGTTGACATTAAAATGAAAATATCTGGAAAAGTAGAGGAAAGTATTGCTCCAATGAACCTTTAACATCCCCACACATACGTTCATGAGTGTTTTTGTTGTTGTTGGTGGTGAAGATGATGGCATCGTAATACGCATTGCATTCATCAAGCAATGGAGATAGAAATGCCTTTCGATAAAGGAAACTCAACCACATTGGCAACAACAACAATAATTACAAGAATAATTTATATTACAACAGCACACACACCCAATAATAAGAGCAACCGCATCACGTACAAAAACAACAAAGAGTTAAATAAAGTGGAAGATACCGGCTGGCACAAGCATCTGAGCTGCCGCGCCATTGCTAACATCGGTGGCCATTACAGTTTGTGGTCCTCATTGTCGGCGACGTTATTGTCGTTGTCATTACAGACGTCGTCATTCTCGTCATCGTCGAGTAGTCGTTTATAATAATTTTGCCATCCCACACGCGAAAAACACGCACGCACACACAATGATTTGATTTGGCTTTTGAGGATAATAATTTTCGGTCAGTGTTCACAAATGTAAAAATGTTAGCCATGCAAATATTCCTTTTAATCCAATGAATCGAGATTTTTAAATAATCGGTTTAGCTAATATAAAAAATTGTTCACTGATCATAATTTAAGAAAACATTTTTTTAAATAATACTTCCTTGATTTTGCCATTTTGTAAGTGGCAAACGTTGAAAAAAAATTTGAAAAAGTGTATAAATTTTAAATTTTTTTAATATGCAAGATTTTATCATTTTAAATAAATTATGAAATAAAACGGGTAGCTAAAAATGCTTAAACTAATATTAGAAAGTAAAATGCAATATCTTCTAATTTAAATTTATTTTTGTTTTTTTTTATATGTCTATTTTATATAACTCGTGCTTCTTATTTATTTTCGGCGTATTCGGTATTTTTTCTTTCATTTTTCCGCCTGCTCGATATGCGATATTTCCTCACTTATGGAAAAGGGCTTTCATAAATTATTGGATTATAATTTTCGGAACATTTCTTTATTTTCGGGATATTCCCCCTTCCTGATATTCCCCCTTATTTTTGCTTTTCTCTCTGGATAAAAAAAGATATAGGAAGTGATTGGAGTTAAAATTATAATAATAATAATGATGATGATAATGAAGTGTGCGGTATGTTTATGATGTTGCGGAAGAGATGAAGCGCAGTGTGGCCAAAATTCGATTTTAGAACGTAAAGGAAATCCGTCTTGGGTGAAAAAATATTAATTTCCTTTTAAAATAATGGGATTAATCTTAACAAAATTTGAAAAAAATAAAAATTTTACTGAAATAGGAAGCAATATCAGATTTTCATTTCTTATTATTCTTTATAAAATTATTAATTTTTTTCTTCCTTGCAAGCGTACTTATTGGAATTTTTTCTTGTAATTAATAATAAATGTTAATCATGTAACAAATCTAAAAATATAAGACATTCTCGAAATTCGTGAAAAAATCTTATTTATTTAACCTTCACACAATTATATTGAGCTTTTTATAAAACTGACAATACTGATAATAAAAGTCGACATATTTTTAAAAAAAATATGTAAAAAATGTTCTCAAAGCTGTCTGGTAGATGCACTGCTACATCCCTTTTTATACCTACCTTGCACTATAAAATAAGATTATTTTGTCACTGATAATTCTTTCAAACTAACAATTCTTTTAATTGTTGTCATTTCTACTGTTGTTTTTTATTATAAAAAAAGATTATTTACATCGCTATTTTTAAAATAAAATGTTTACTTTTTATAAAATTTTTTTATTTAATAATTAATTGCTTTAATTCCTCGAGTTGTTTGCAACTTTTGTTTTTGTTTGCCTTGAAAAAGCAATTAAAAATAATTTTAATATATTAGGATTTATATTTGTTTTAAAATTATATAATTATAATATTAAATTATTGGAATATTTTCATAATCATAAATTTCGTATAGAAATAATTACTATTTACCAACACTATACAATTTATTTTTATCGTTATTTCTCCTGTTTGTTGAGACTGAATTTGATTCCTTTTTTCGAGGAATAATGTTCGTGCTTCAGTTGGCTAACCTCGATATAGTCCACAGTCTATAGATGCTTGACTTATGGGTGCGTATGTGTTTGTACTTCGGTGCGTACTCATGCCTTCCATTCGTAAAGTTTTCGTCGACTTCGCCAACACATACTCATACAAATTTTTCAAAACTCTTATACATACATCATAACCGAATTAAATCACATACAAAAATAACAAAATTTATAAATAAAAGGAGATTCACTGTATGTTATTCCGCGTCATATTATTCTTATTTTTTGTACTTTATTGATATGGAAATCATAGTCAATGTTTGTTGTTTTTACACTCTACATCCAAAGGCATTAAAGGTTATGGGATAGCTCCCCCCCCCCTAGGGAGAGTCGGTGTGTAATGTAAAAAATTGTTTATATATGTTTTTAGTCAGGATTGGCTCCGTCTCAGTCTGTCGGTTTAAATTCACAAATCACGATGAAAGAGGAGCAAATGAAAATTTATGGAAAATTAATGTATCAGATTAAACACGTCGATGTGTTCAACTACTGGCACGTCTGTTTTTAAAAGTCAATAGGTGTTTACCTCAGATTTTTTAGGGTTTGAACTGGACGAATATCATAAAATAAATAATACTTAATAGAATACTTTCAAAATTGAATTTAATAGAATAAAATCTGAAAAAATTATTAAACAAAATTTCCGTAATATTCCCATTAATAAAGAAAACATATTATAGTAAAATCGCATATTTAATAAAATTCGGTTTGAACAGTCATGTATTTGTCTTCTTTTTTATACAATTTGGATAAATCGATATATTATATCTTATAAACAAAAGCTTTTGAGGAGTGTGGTGCACGAGGTAGGTCATACGAAGAAGAAATATTAATAGCAAATGAAGTGAAAGCGAACTCTGGTTGCTTTTATAATGCACAAATGTGTTGAGGGTGTAGGGCATATCCGCTTCGGCTACGCTCAAAATGAACACTCTTCCTAAATATATGCGACACACATGTATACACATTTTTTGTACTCTCCGCGTACGGAATTGTATTGTTCGTCAAAACCGTTTACGCTGTTCCTTCTCTTAAGTCGTACGCAATCTCTTTTGGCCCAACTCCGTCATCATCGCTATGTCTGCCCGATTAAACTGTTTGGGTTGTTTGTATGTATGCGTTATTTTAGCATATGCCTTTATTTTGTTCTGCCCGTTTGTCTGTCTGTCTAACTGGCTGGCTGAGCTGGTTGGCTTTATGTCCTGTGTTTATGTCCGTCTATTTTTGTTTGGGCTCACTTGCTCTGATTCGATCCACCATATCTGTCTCTTTTACTACGGCAGCTGCTTCTGTCCCTTCAAGCCGCTGGCAGTCCGCTGCAATGATTGCAATAAGTTCTGATTGTTTTGTTGTGTATCTTTCATCGCTCTTTTTTCCCCAATTTTTTTGTTGGTCGGTCGAAATGTCGTAGCCATCGCTTACTCTAACAACGCATCATCAGCTCCATTTCTGTTCTCCATCGTAGTCGATGTATTCTGGGTCTTATGAGTAGCGAGCTGCTGCACCCATCTTTGACATCGCCATCACGATAATTATCATTATCATCGTCGTCATCATAATCATTATCATTTCCGACCATATGCTCGCGTTCTTGTTCTTATTGTGCATCCTCTTGTATCTTCTTCATCAACCGTGGAGTTCATCTGCGGAATTTATTCGTTTTAATGAAATAACGATTTATAATTGTTTTCTTTGTAGTTAGCATAATGTTTGGCCTGACTGGCTGACCCTCTCCTCCCCTTTCCGATTTACAACTCTCCTCAAGCAGTTAAACAGAATCACTTTCATTTTTTCTTTCTTTTGTCTGTCTCTTGTTTTAAATGTATTTGTGTTTTCCTTTTAAAGAATGATGATTATAACGAAGGAAGAAAAGGAAAACTGCGATAAAAATTGTTACAATTTAAGGCTTAATTTTTATAAATTCATTTCAATTATTCCAATTTTTATAAAATGGTTTTTATGCTTGTGCGCTAAAATGTTATTTATTATTTAATCTTCTAATTTTTCTTTACTTTGTAGTTTTCTTATAAATTTTCTTGGTAAATACTAAATATTTTCTAGAATAGAATATTTGAATATATTTTTTGAATGTAATTTAAAAGAAAAACACTTAAATTAAATCTTAATTTCGTCTTGCTAGATCACTGCTTAAAGTACGATGACGTACGTTGGGTTTGCTGCGGTTGGCTTGGGAAGGTCTTGAGAGATTTCTTAATAATAAAAAGGGCATACTTGGCTTACATTTTCATTTTCAAATTATGATTTCATGAAACTACTTTCCTCCGATTCTTTTCTGTATTTTAATTTCTCATTTCCTTTTAATCGCATACTTAAAAGTGCTTGGCTTTAAAAATTTTCTTTGAAAATTATCCTCAAAATATCTCTAAAAATGGTTAATGCTTAGCAAATAAAAGTATTATTAAAACTGAAAGCAAATTACAATAATCGAACAATCAATCAATCAATCAGTTAATTCACCAAAAACGTTAATCCAAAACTTAACCCTTTAGAGAGGAAGACAGACAAACATAGAAAGAGAGTGAGGGAGAGGGCTACATCTCTCACAATTTCCTCTTCGTTAAAACTTTCCTTTTTCCTCCTAAAACCATGTTCTAAAACAACAAAATAAACTTTAACCAAATCATATTTGTTCGAATGCAAAAATAATTGAAACCATTGAAAACTATTCAATTCCTTCACACAATTTTTTAAGAAAAATCCACTACTTCATCAATCTTTACCTTCAACTAAAATGTATACGTGTGTTTGGGTGTGTGTGTTTCTGCATTCACGGTATGCTTGCGAGAGTGTTTCTTATGTAGATTTATAATCATTAACATTTTTTCCTTTGACATTATCATTATTATATTTTTGTCAATTTGGGTTAACAACATTGTGAGCTTCAGCCGCAGGCAGACAGGCGTTTGCTTATATATATATTTTTTTTCTTTTTTCATTGAGTCAAGCGAGGCGCGAATTGTGTAGATGAAGGAAGTGCTTGTGAGAGGGTGAGTGTGTTTTTGTGCAGATAAAAAAGAACTAAAACTAATGCGTGCTTATGATGGAAATGAAAGTGAAGGAGTTTTGAGAAATTATGTGAACGCAGGATAAGCAAAGGATCGGGTGTAGGAGGAGGGAGGAGTTGTAGGGAAGCTTCGGTAGGAAAAGTCTGAGGTTAAGACTCTAACTGAAATGTGTTAGCGATTTTATTCCACTCTATTTATTTACCGCATGCAATACGTTCGAGAGATCTTTTTCATTATTATTGCTCTTATTCCGTTCTCTTAATTTTCACTCTCCTCAACTTGTTTTCCTTCTGTTTCCGCCTCCACTCTCCCTTTCTATCTTCTTCGCCATCCTTCATCAATTTTTTTCTCCAATTTTTTCACACACGAATTGATCAATAAACAAATTAAAAAGCACTTCGTTAGCATTTTTTCTTTGCCTCTGGAGCCTGAGAAAATGCTTGCCTTATTTATTTATTTATTTGTTTATTAATTTATTTATAAAATTTTCAAATTGGTTCTTTGTATGTGTGTGTTTGTGTCTTTGGTGTGCGAGTTTATTGCTGGTCTGATGTTTGGGTGTGCGTGTGTTATTGCGCTATATGCTTTAATTAACAATTCTATATAAAAAATCTCATTTCTGGAAAGTAATTTGATTTAATTTAGATCAAGAGTCTTCTCAGGGTTTTTGTTTTTGTTGGCATTAATGCTGCTTTGCTTCGAGCATAAACCGTTCAACAATAATCTTTTTCAGTAATTAAAAGCAAAATGAATCTACACCCTGTTTGTTCGTTTTGGGATTTATCGATTGTTTGGTTGAACCAATAAATCGGTGAAAGGGCTGATCGAGTGTTGAAGGAAATGAGCCTTGCGCTTATGCTTAAACTTATTTGAAAAAGCATTGCTTACCAAATTGATTGCCGCATACGTAATAACCGTCGTTTTATCTAATCCGTTAGTTACAAGAGCCTTCGTAACGAACCGATAAATAAATAAATAAATTGTATTGCATTGTTGCTGAGAGACCGTTCAATATAATCAACGGACTTATTGATCAACTGATTGAGTTATCGACTGACTTACTGACTTACTGCCTAATTGCCTAATCGCCTGAATGACCGCCTGTGTGTCCGCCTAAATGTGCGCCTGATTGACCGACTATCGATCAGACAGACCCTAACCAACTAAACGCGACTGTTTGGGTGTGTACTTGATTGAAATCAATTATTGACTGGGTCGGGAGGTCGTCGTCATAGCAAGTCATCGTCATTGGCATCGCTGTGTCGTCGCCATTATAGCATTTGTCTTGATTCGTTCATAGAGAGCATTAAACTTCGTTTTCATGCTCTTTATTCCCGCATGGAAACTCATTGATTTCACTATTTATTGTTTTTGAGTTTTTTTATTCTTTTCTATGCTTTTTATGCTTTATTATTGACGCTATAAAAAATTATTCCCCTCCTCTCGGAGTTTCTTTTAATAAAATTTAATTTCATAATTGATTACCAATAATTTGGGTTTACTGCAGAACGAACAGATAATCAAACTATCGAAATTCTCTAGGAAAGTCTGTGATTAATCATCTCCTTATTTTTAATTAACCAATTAATTTATTAATCACAAACATGAGAAAGAAATGAAAGAAAATATATAAAAAAATACTGCTTAATAAGAAATAGATATTTAACATTTGTATGGAAGGACTATTTAAGGGGAGAATGGGATGAAGAAAGAATTCTTGAAATTTACAATAGTTCTCGATTTGCGACGTTTTACTTTCTGCAAAATATTATGCAATCCTTTTACTTGTTTTTTTAAGTAATTTTGATTTGGCAATATTTATTTGAATTCTGCTCACATTTGACAGTTATCAGCTGATCGAAATTAGCTGAACGAAACGAACATTCCGTTTCTAAAAAAGGAAGACTCGTTCGTTAAAAAATTCGTTCGTTTAACAAAAAGGTATCGTTACTTTTTTTCTATTAATTTTTCCACAAAATTTTATGTTGCAAAAAATAAAGAAGAAAGTGTTTTCTACGTTTCTTTTAATATTTTTTTTACAATATTTTCTAAACGCATACTTGTCTCCTTTTTCTCCTACCTCTTTATGTTATTCATGTTTTCCTTCCTCTTTCGACTTCAAACGTTTTAAAATCAGCTAAGTATGTCTTTTCCTTTAATCCATTATCTTCATAATCTCCTTTCCCTCTTTTGTCTGTGGTACTGAAGTGGTTCTTCGTCGTGTGCCACTTTCTACATTTGCTCAATAAACCAATAAATTTTTTTCATTGTAATTAAATAACATTTATCATAATAAAAGAATAAAGAACTTCTTGAAATTGGATGGTTATTATTGCTATCGCTGCAGCCGTTGTCGCTGCTGCTGCTGCAGCTGCCACTATATGTGTGTTGTTGATGTTGTTGTATATGCTATATAAATGACCCTTTACCCTTTTCACCCTCAATGTGCGGGCGTGTTCAGTCACTTTGAGAGCCATTGAAAGAGTCTACACAGCTCAATTGAATTTCTAATTATGAAAGCAATTTACATACGCGCCCTACACGGAAAAGTGCCGGCTTAGTTATTACTTTTGATCATTGGCATTCAACAAAAGTGTTGTTGTACTTTTAAATACAATAAAAAATATTTAAAGTCACATTTAATGATATCATCATTATTGTGATTGTTCCCCATTATGGTTTTTCATTAAATCATAAGTGTTGCCAGCTTATTTTTCGACGTAACGACATTAACCCTCTCCAAATTTTATAAAAAGAAATTTATAATTTTCATAAGATGAAAATGAAAGTCTAAAATATTCGAAAAGAGGAAGAAATATCAACAAGGAAAAAAAATAAAAATAAAGAAAACATACAGACACACACTCTTACAAAACAAACACATCATGTACGTCACATTTATCAATTAATTTTTAAAAAGTCAGAAAGAAAAAACAAACAATAAACAAATAAACCGTTCAAGTGCTTCATTTTTAAGTAAAATCAGAATTTAAAAATAAAGATAATACGCTTGTATTTTTTTTCGCTGCTTAGTAGAAGCATCAAGATAATGGAAAACCTGGTTCGTTATTTTTTTATTCATTGGCAAAAATATTCCGCCTTTTCATTGGCGGAAATTGAATTCTAATTGAAATTAGAAAACTTTTGAAATTAAAATTTTTAGAAAACAAAAATTTGATTACATAATTTTCTTTTATTTTGTTTCAATTGGAGTAAACGAGAAATTATAATTTTAAAAAGAATTAAAATTAAAAATTTGTTCTTAACTTATAGTAAGATTGTGGAAAAAGCTTTAGGGAATAATATATTTTACTGAAATGTTTTAAAGGAAATATCACTTTATTAGCTTTTATTACCTCTGAAGGCTTCATGTAACGAAAAAAAAATAAGTCAAGGTTGTTTAAAGAATAATAAATAAATAAACACTGCATTTGGCATTAAATCCAGTCGTGTGAAAAAAGTTAACAATTCTCAACGAGTGTACGATTGTTTGGGAAAAACAGTTGTTGGAAAATGGAAAGCCTTTAGTAATACAAAGATTCTAAATCAATCTATTAATTTTAATGTCATGCAATTTTAAAGAACGAAAAGACATTAGAAAGGCTTTAGTAGGATAAAGAAAAGGTTTCCCTTGATTTTTTACCTACGTTTATGTTATGTTTGAAAGAGTTCAAAGGGTGTTTGAGGGTAATTCTATGAAATTGTGAAGATAATGAAGGTAAAAATGTATCAATCAAGGTATTAAAGAATACATCAAATCGATTTGTTTTAATAACCGTGTGATACAAATTCTCATACATCGCATTATGAATTGAATTCCGATAGAAAAATAATTTGTGTTCGATTGACTTTTTACCCTTTTTTCTTTTCTTAAAAAAGGGTATTCTATTTGTACGCTTTCTTGACTTATTTTTTCTCTTCTTAATCTTTTCTTCCTGCCTTCCGCTTGTCCTACTATTTTCCGCCTTGCAGTATTTTTCTCCCCTGAAAGCAGTATCAAAAAGTAATTTAGAAAACAAATTGGAACTATTTATATTTCTTTTTTTTATGATCGAATGAGGCGGGAAGAGTATCGAAAGAATAAAAAGATTCTCCTCCAATCCAAAAGTTTTCCGGGCAGATTCCTAAGAAGTATTTGAAGTATACCAACAATTGTTTTCTGAAGCGTCTGTCTTCTTGAAAACGGCCGTTTATTCGTACAGTTAACGTTTATGTCAGTCCTCACAAATAACTAAAAATGGAAACATGTACGCATAATAGACAAAATCGAAGAAGAACACAAAGAATCCATTAAATGGTTCAAGGTAAGCAAAGTCAAAAAGCGTTACTATAAAATTCATGCAAACTGTAAGACTAAGCGCAAAATTGAAAATGTGCCATACGAGATTTTAAGGCCCAGCACATCCGTTTTAAAATCGAAACGCTTTTCGACATTATGCGATCTGAAAAAAATCTGTGTCTTTGAATAAATAATAAATATTTGAAAGCTTTTAGACAGTCAGTCAATCAATAAAAGTTCGATACAATTTTAGTAAAGCAAATATGAGTTTTTTTCTTTATAAATGAAATAACGTTCTGATGATGAAAATTTTGACTTAATTTTATTTTGAGTTTTTAAATGAGCGTGGCTGTTTAAACGAACGTATTTAATTACTTTTATCAATTATCATTTCATTAATGTTTACTTAAAAGAAGGGAAAAGAACAAGCATGTATCGGGTTGTAATTACCCGCATCTGCTATAGTACATATAGCGTTTCCTATGAATCGCTTTCAAATTAATTAGTTTAACATGCAAAAAATATAAAACCGTTTTTCTTCAATTAAATTCAACTGAGTTTGAGACCTGCTCATTTTATATTTTAATAAATATGTAAAAAGTGAAACAGAGATACACAGTTGGAAGTAAGCGGGAAAGTGAGAGAGAGAAAGAAAAGAAGCGTTCTAGTGAAGCTAAACTTCTTCCTGATTCCTTCGTTTGGATGCTTATTCATTCAAAGAATGATCCAATCAAACTTGTTAAACAATCTGCGGAACATCTGCTTAATTCATCTAAATTTACAACAAAACAAAAACAAAAACAAAAGTTGAACAACGATAAACTATGTTTAAAACAACACAACAAAATGATCAACCCACAACACCGCCACGCCTCTGCTACTAAGCCGTATCAATGTCCAAATGCTTTATTTGATCTGATGATTATAATGATAATGATGATAGCGATGATGAATAATCCCTTTTTTCCTTTAGCATTATTGCTGGACTGCTTCTACATCAGCACATCAACTCACACCCACCCACCCGCCACCCTACCCATCTTTTTGATAATATATAAAACTACACTGTGAAATATTTTAAATACAGTTGTAAAATTTTGATACTTTTATTGATTAAAACTAATGCCGGGATAGAATTGTATAAATACGTTAAGTAGTCCCGATGTTAAAGTGAATGTTTCGTGATTATTTATGGTACCGGCAGTCAATATTGATTGCCGACGTTGTTAATGTGTGAAGTCTCAACGTTTTTCTCCTGAAGATTCCTGTCCAAAAAAATATTTTTATCAAACCAGTATTTCTGTTACGGAGGGTTGTTCAATGTATTCTCCGTGCTGGGGCGATGTATTAATGAAATACGTAATTGACCTAATTATTTTATCTTGTCCTCACAGTTCAACGGGTTTTATATTTTAGTGTGCATATACTTGTGACCATTATATCTTGTCAACCACCTTGCAGAATGTTTCGGAGAGTTTTGAAAGACCACTACACTGCACAAAATTAACTAAGAATTTTACAGTGTAGTAAACGTTGCAGTCGCTCCTCCTGACATTCTATTTATTACTTTATTCTATTCTTGTTTATTATACAATCGTGTACTCGTGAGTGTGTGTATGTGTGTTTGAGTTTGTGTTTCTTTCTTTTGATAACCTTCCTCTTTATTTCGCTTTACTGCCCCGTTTATCTCTGTCCCTCTTCTCTGTATTTGTTTTTGGGAGACTTTAAATTATTCAATTTTTTTAATGTTTTTAATCTTGTTTTTTGTGAACTCGTTTTAATTAAAATCGAAAAGAGACAACAAAGAAATGCCCCAAATTTATGCGACTTATTGCCTAATCGTGCGTTCATTGATTACTATTTTATATGTTGTTGTTATTTTTGTGCTTATTTTCCTATTTTTTGTATGAGTTTTTTAAATATTATTCTCTTCCTCGTTCCGGCTCAATGACTGATCATCATCAACGAATATATGAAACAAAACCAACCGTGACAAAACCAACAAAAACAGAAAAAATATAGACTAGAGAAAAAAATTAAGAACAGAGGCCTGAAATAAAGCAAACCAACCGATAGTGACCATTTTAATTCCTGAAATTCATTTCCTCAATTTTTTTTTTATTCAAACTGTTTTTTCGGTCCGATTGTCATCATTGCTTTAGTGCATGACTTTGGTCTGTTATCAAAATTTTGGTGTTTCGTCATTCGCAGTTACTGCTAGTTCTTAACTGGTTTGCTCACCACTACGTCCTCTTGCTCTTCTTCGCCTTCTACTTTTCCTTTTTCTATGTTTTTTTTCTATCTTTTTCTATCATCTATACCTGATAGTCGGTCGATTGGAGAAGGTGAAAGAATGAACGAACACCGTTCAGTTGACTGTTTTGCCTTCAGGTTTTCTATTCAGTTGTATTTTTTGCTGTTGTTTCTTGACACTCGTTCTTATTGTGTTTCCTTCTTTTTGCAGTTGCAACATTTTTTGTTTTTAATGTTTAGTCTTTTCCTTAGAATTTTCCAATTTTTCCCAACCTTAAACTGCATGATGTTCCCGTCGTTGTTATTGTACGATTTGTTGTAATTGTTGTCAGTTTTGTTCTTCTTCTTCTTCTTTATTCTTCTTCTTATTATATAGAATGAATAATGTTGGTAAAAGTTCTTTGACTTTTGCAAATTCGTTCGTATCCATTCATAAGAAGAATATTTAGTTAAGGCCACTTGAGTCTACCCTTAAACCATATGCTGATTCTATGGGAGTGCACGTTGGTTTTATTTTACATATTTTTAGTGTATGAAAGTTATAGTATTTAATAAAATTACAATTTTTTTTAAAAAGAATTAAATTTTATTAACATCTTTCATTCTTTGCTTAAAAAATTTCCCAGAAAATGACAATTTCAACACGCTCTCCTTGCTACGAGTTGTGACATTATTGGTCTCTAGTGCTCTGTAACAGAATTATTCTGGACCATTTTTTATAAAATTAAAAAACCAAACGATGCTCCAATTTTTATTTTTTGACAAATAAATTTATCTCTGTCATCAATCAGAACGTTGACAGACAGATGATTTGTTATATCTAGATAAAGACAGATAGTTTTAAAAATGTGTTTACCCGTGAAAAAGACAGATTGCGGAGACAGTAGAAAGGCTTGTACTGTACAACTTTCCAAAGGAATTCAATTGTAGACGTCGATATACTGTTGCCTCTTTGGCTTTGTATATAAATTCATATCCAGTCTGCGAATTTTCTCCAAACATTTGTTTGCTAGTGGTTAAATTCATTCTACGTTCGTCGACATACCTTCCACAGATTTCGAATGAAATACCATTCCGGTAATGCCTCAGGTAGTCCAATTATTCACAAAATACCAACGAGACAGTCAATAATTTGTTGTCTTGGAAATGTAAAGGTGAAAGAGAAGACCAGGAGAGTTTAGTATGAAATGTGAAGCGTCGATGCTCGTATTGAATAGGAGGGGCATCCCTTTTATTCATTCTCTTTCCTTTTTTGGTATCTAATGGTCAGGAGAGGTAGAGCGAATGCGAAGCATGCATTCATTCATCATAAACCTGGTCGAGTTATATTGAATTTCCGAAATTTCTTCTACACAAAATTTTCCTATTGTTAAAAACAAATGTATCAATTACTCTACGTAATCCATTCATTTTTATAATTTGTTTTGTCCATTTCGAAAGTATTTCTTTTTTGGGGTTGAAAATGGAGATGATATTTCTGTCGGGTTTTGAGCATAAATGTGCTTTATGATATTATGTATGTTATATAATCACACCCACGTCCGACGACGCACGACAATGGAAATTGACAATGGATTTGATAAAAGAAAATTTCTTGCTTATAATTTCTTGTTTTTATTCTCTTAGTAAGTGAACAATATTTAAATTTGATTCTTTTCTAAAACTAACTAAAAGAGCCTAAGAGTTTAAGGTATTTAAAAAGGGGGAGCGACGACACCTTTTTATTCCTTCCCCTCTTTCTTTCTACCTTATTTTCTTTCCTACACTTTTCACCTTTTGTGCTCGCATTCCATGAGCAGCTGTTTATTTTGTTGTATGCATTTCTATTACAGCAGCTCTCTAGCGCATGGCCAACAATGACCAGGGGGAGAGGGTCATGGTCATGGCATAACATGGTTATACTATATAACATCTATTTAATTTTTCTAGGTAGCCATTTAAAACTATAAAATGATATTTCCGGTTAGATATTGTCGTTAATTTCTCAATGACCTTCAACAAATTCTGGAACTACTCTTCAGTACTTTTGCACTATTGTATATTTTATCGCAAATAATAGCGTTTTTAAGGTGGATTCAATTGACATTTTGTAGATAAAAATTATATACATATTTTTATTTTAAAAATTTATGAAAATTTTGAAAAATTGTATAATCCTCAAATTGAGCTGTTATAGTTAATTAAATTATATTCATTATATTACCACTGGATATTTTAAGGTGGGAAAAGCGTGCTTAAATAACGTTATTAAATTAAATAAATTTTATTTACGAAGGTCATTTGCTAAGAAAATATATTTATAATGATTCCATTTTTTGGACCCCTCTTACGATATTTTCTATTGTTGCCCCCTTTGGGAATGGATAATATTTAAATGTTGTTAGTAAGAGGTCCTGTTAGTAATGTGTTCCATAATGATTTTTAGGATATCTAGAATATATAATAAAAACGCGCTGTTCATTTATGTGTGTATTTGTACTGTTTTTTATTTGTATTTGTATTGTTTTTTAAAGGAAAACCAATTTGTCTGCGATCTTTTGCATTACATATGTAATCTGATTTAAGAGCTAAATACTATATAAAATTTAAGAGCCTACGAGCCTATAATTTCCTATGAAAGTAATCGAAATTACATAAAGTATTTTACAAATTTTAAAAATTTTCTTATATCGCAATATCGCGTTTATTAAATATTTTTGTGATATAAAATATATAATATGTATTGTACGTAATTATGGGTGGATCTTTAGTTTATTTTTAATGGATGACTCTGAAAATATGAAATTATTAATATCAATATAATGATTAATTTAATGATCAATTTAGTGATTAAGAACTAAGAAAACTGGTACTAGTAATGAGCTTGGGAATTAAAGTATCTGTATCCCTTAGGATAAAATGCCCGCATGCATCTACAGCCGGCCATCTGCCCCTTTCCTCTCCTTCTCAAACACATTTCTAATTCAATATCGGACAAGAAGTTCTCCTACCCTCAAAGAGCAGTATATTCAATATTCACCCTGAAAAAACGCACATAAATTCATTAGGAATACTAGAAGGTAATTATAATCAAAAATTATTTTCTTTTGAAAATAAGAATGAAAAAGGGGAGTATATATTTATTTTCTTCCAATAAAAAGGCTTATACGATTTTATTTTAAAAAAGCAGTAAGCAGCCTTTCACCCCCTCTTTTCGAATGAGCCGTAGACAATGATTAAAAGGAGTTTGTCTCTAACACTATATCCATAAATTGTAGTAAAAAGAAGTCTTTGTGTGTAATGACAGTTCTTTTTCTTTAGTTTTTCTTCCTTTTTTTACTCACAATAAGCATAAGTTTTGAATGCTTACCCAACAACGAATTCAAATTCATGAATTCATAACGCGTTGTAGCAATTAAAAATAAAAGACTAGCGATACTAAAATGTAGAGAGTGAGAGGGAGAGAAAGATCAAGAAAGAAATTGTTAAGGGGCGTGAAGAGAGCCAGGGACGAAAATCAAGTTTAACCAACAACTTCAACTCAATACTAAACCAAAAGAATGTATTTACTTCTTTCAGCGTATTTTTCTTTCTATACGAAAACATCTTCCTCTATGACTGCAACGAATTTCAATGGTTACTCACTCCTTCTTTCACCTCTCTTACGCCTAACGCCCCTCTTCCATCACAGGCATAAAATGTCGCAGAATAATAATGAATTTTGATTTTTATTTCATTCGGGTTTATGTTACGCGTTACGCGTAACGTATGCGTGTTTTTATTTTAGTATTTATTTTTGATGACAAACATTTTTTGGTGTATTTTTATTATGCATAATTTCATGCTTGTTTGAGTTTTCAGTTTTAAGTTTTCAATTTAGTTTTTTTCGATTTTATTTTTTTTTTGGGAGGGGAATTTTTTGTTTGTTTGTTTTAGACATCATGATGATGCAATGCACTTCTCCCCTTCTCATAACATTATTTCAATAGTTGACTTTATTCTAATTTATTTTATGCTCTAATTTATTTCTAATTAATTTGTTTAGAATAGATTTACGTGCGAGTCACCCTCTTTGTTATCAAAGGAAGGAAATGTTAATTAGTTTTTAGCGGAATGTATCTAAAAAAATATTAAAAAAGTCGAAGTGTTCATGATCTCAATGATCATGACTTCAAAAATTGTTAATAAATCGGTTGACCTACTGTCAAATACTTAGAAAATAAATAGGTGGTTATCTAACTAATACAGCCTAGGAAGAAACATATTATAATAACGGCAAAAGGGTTTAAAATCGAACCCCAATATTTTTGAATCATGTCATGGTCATTATTTCTAAACGTTCAAAATAAATATCAACACATTTTCATAAAATTAAATACCAGAAAAAATAATTAAAATAAATTGAGAAGAATGGGAAGCTTGTTTATGACGAACCATAGAGAAAAAAATGTCTGAGAAATAATTGTCTGTTAAAGCAAAACACTTTTAAGAGCTAACAGAATTCACTTTCATTGGGTGTTATGATAATTATAGGTGTGTTGCTATAAAATAATGGTATATAAAATATTTCGAAATGTTTATCGATAAATGGGTTAAATCAGCAAGTTTATATTTTTAGGGTGTAGGGTATATAGATCTCGGCCAGACCGTAGTTACCTGTTATCCATTCATATAGAATCCAGAATTTGTGAATTTTATGAAACAAGATATGCAAGGTATGATAGAAAATTGTGATGAACCAAAAAATGTACGGTATGCGTTGCAAGAGAAGCACAAGATAAAAAGATGTTGCTTATCTTTTTTGACGCTTCCTTGCTTCCCCATTGTCTTATCCTCTTAATACAGCCATATAGCCATACTAATACTATATAGCCATACTAATACCATATAGCCATATAGCCATACTAATACCTATGCGGCATTTTATGGCAGTTGATGATGATCATAATTGTGATCATAATGTTGATGATAGGAAACACCAAGAATTTTGCAGCAGCATTTCTGTGTGTCCGCTAAATTTAGCAGGAACCGCTAAAAATTTCTATATGAATAAATAATCGTATGAGTAACTAAATGAATGTACTCGTGGTGCAGACTCGAATACATTCCTGTACGTATACGTACGTACGAGTATCTGTTTGTATTAAAAGGCGTGGACAATTTTTCTTCTAAATTTACTTGGAAGTTATTTCAATTGTACGAATACATTTTTCAGATACGTCCATTTTTAAATATTTAAGAGATACGCATTCGCGTTTCTGCTGCCCGTTTTGATTGCCGCTGGTGCTTTTACTCTATTGCTGCTTCTGCTCATTATTCTTGAGCAAATGATAGATGTTGTTATTGCTGTTTGGTGTTGCTTTAGCTGTTGTTGCAACATGTTTTGCATTTTAATTTATTACATACCAAACTGTTTTCGATACATATATACATTCATATATGTGTCTATAGTATATGAGTATATATGAGAATATATCCGTGTGTGTAAAATACAAATTTTATTCCTAATTCTTTCATGTTTTGTTTTTGTTTTGATTATTGTTAGTCGTTGCGGTTGTTGTTGTTGTTATTTATGTTTTCACAATACTTACGTTTGTTTGCCGATGTTGTTGCTGTTATTGCTGCCATTGTTGTTGTTGTTGTTATTGGTAAGTTCATTCCTTCGTGGTTTGTTGCTCATTTTGTTAGCTAGTTTTGGTTGGTTTTTTCGTTTCTTTTAATAAGCCGGGTCGTGATTTAGTCGAACACAGAGATACGCACACACAAACACACAAGCATCTACACACATGTACGTACACACACGCGCGCACACACAACTACATAAACCCATACACAGATTCACACACATACACTCGAATGTACCCTCAAGTTCTCTAATTCATTTTTCTGTTTTTTTAGCTTAGTCTTCTTTTGCACTCGGTTCAAGTACTTAGTTAATATTGTACTTGGTTTCTTTTCTTCTTCTTGTATTGTCTCAAAAAAACTGGTTGGTACTGGTTGTTTTGTCTTCCTCTTTTTATCTTGGATTTCTTTTATGCTTTTACTTGTTTTTATTCTTGCTAAACGCTCCCCGTAGCGCCTAACCATAAGTATTTTCCTTCTCTCGATCTTTAGGTTTTATTTTCTTCTTATATTTCTCTTCGGTATAGTTTTCTTTGTAAAAGTTAGTACACTGTAAAAATTGTAAATCCTTAAGTTTTTAAAATTTGTTATCCCTCACCCAAAACTCCCAAAAAATGTGTACGTTTTTCATTAATGTAAACATTTTTATTGGGAGACAGACAATATCCTAATATCGCAAAACTTTCATCGACATTATTGCAAAAGTGAATACTATTGCAATCAATCCATGTGTGAAAATATTGATAGCAGTTAAATCGGGTCGTTATTTGCTGAGGGTTAAAATCTTTGTTTCGGGCAGTGGTTACCACACTTAAAAATGTTATACAGAATATTACTGTAAGGAGATATATCGGTGTTCCACTTAATGAGTATGCAAATTCTTCTCGAGGCAACATTTATATAAAACACATTCGTGTACAAAATGCTGTTAGCAGCGAAGCCGGAATTCATCTTATTGTAGATGGTAATCTCTGGCGCAGCTATAGCCCGCCATATGCAGTCAGCAGCAAAACCTAAATTTTACATATTGGGGATGAAAATTATGTTTGCAGCATTTAGAAATATAGAAATTATACTTACTGAAGATGACACTCCCAGCCGCAACCGAAGGTGGTGATTTATAAACGCTTGGTATAACATAATGATGTCAGTAGCGAAGACGACGTTCTACTTACTGAAGGTCACAACATTTTCCGCGACCGAGGACTGTCATATGCAATAACTTTGTAGACCATAATTATGTTAGAAGCGTAGTAGGCAGGATGTAAGCTTGAGTAAGTTGCAGCATCTTATTGTTTCGACATTTGGCCTCTTCGGGAATTTGTCGATCGGGATCAGAACGACGAAAAGTGACTGTGTCATGGCCTGTGGGATTATTTAACCTACCAATTTTTAATATGTTTTTATTTTGTTTTAAATTCGACTATGTATACATTATATACAAATATAGTTTTCAAAAAAAGAAATCGTCAACAATTAATTAAAGAAAGCTGAAATATTCTTTGTATAGAGAGTTGTATAGAGAGGAAAATCGACAAAGAGCATCTGCGTCAAATTTTAACCATTGCACGCTTTCCATGATGACATGTAAGGTATTCTCGATTTTAAAATAAACGAGGTTTTCAGCATTTTTTAAATTTTTTATTAAACTGAAGCTCTGCAATGTTTGCCTTAATTTTAAATAAAAAATGCATACAGTTTCGGTTTGAATAATATCAAGAGTTAAAAGAATTTTGTTCCTTTAACTTCAAACTGCAAACGTAATTCTGCTAAAAAAATTTTTGAAACTTTGCACCGACATGTAAAGAGAGCTATTATTTTTGTAAAGAGAACTATTTACAATTCTTTTTCAGTGTATGTCCAAGTAGGAAGTATTAAAATTTCAATACAGTTCTCCTGCCATTTAAAACGAAAAGTATATCGTTGAGAGAATGGTGTGGGCTTAAGAGAAATAAACAATGAGAAAAGGATAGAAGAAGAAGAGAGTTCGTGTTTGTTGTTGAATGCTTTTTGATGAAAAGAGCAGAGAAAGGACGGCATATTTGACTCATGTGTGAACTCATAGTGTGCCGCGATGAAGACAGTTCATAATAATATTGTTCAATGTATTTGTCGTTGGTGTTGTTGTTAGTGATTTTATTGCGGCTGTGGCAGTTGTGTTTGTTATAACTATTGATATTTTATTATTATTATTATTATTGTTATTATTATTATCGGTAATGTGTTCTCATCTAGAATAAGTAATCAGCTAAAGACGACGATAGTAAAAGGCGTTGCAGAAGATATTACGCGCAGAGACGATTGTTATGGTAAATTTCGCCTTTCCACTGTTGTTGTTGTTGTTGTTGTTTTGTGTTGCTGCTATCCATTGCTTGTCATTGTTGTTATTCCCGTGCGCCTTGCTGTCATTGTCATTTATCTGAACGTAAGCTAAAATATTTTCATTCAGCTGCTGCTTGTGCTCTGCTGCAAATGCTGCCGCTACCGGTGCTCTTACTGGTGTTGCTTTCTTCTTAGTAATTTTACCGTCGCTACCACCAACGACAAAAAACCGCAACAGCAATAACAATTGTGCCAGCCACATCAATTTGTGATAGTATTAAGCAGTATCGGCGGTAGTCGTCGTCGAGGCTAAAGGGAAGATTTTATAATTTAATCGCTTTTGCATTTAGATTTTTAATGAGATTGTTTTTTTCTTTATTACCTGATGCCTGCCTGCCATTTCGCCAGATATGAATTGATTAGAAAATTTATGAGGAAAAAATTATAAACAGCTCTTCTCTTCGTCTTCGCAACGTCGTCGTTGCGACGAATCTTCTTCTTTTTATTTTTCTTTTTTTTTTTGCTTACATTTTATTATTTATGTTCGCATCAAGTTTTATTGGTTTTGGTTTTAATTGATTTTTTCGTAAACTTTTGAATAGTTTCAATATTTGCTTTACGCTACAACAATTTAATGTAAATGTGGGTGGGTGGGTGTATTTTTTTTGCGAGGAATTATAGGTTTTATGTTTGTAATAAAATTCGGAAATTTTGTTGAATGCGTTTTATTTTTGCAAAACATTTTTTCTTAACTTTTCATTTGATAGAAAAGATTTGTTATTTAGTAAAGAAAATAATTACGATTATTTCCAAATCTTTAAAACTATACAGCACCGACTACATTTCTATAGATCCAAAACAAAAATTGTTAAAACTTTGTTAAAATTTGATTTTAATTTGCAGCTGAAGTTGATGAAATTATCTTTGGGGCCTTGGGATTAATTCGGTAATCAAACGTTTATGATTAAAAATGTGTATACAATATTATGAGAAAACCGTTAGGAACAGACTTGTACAAATTATAACTTCATTAGCTATAATTTCTTCCTATCATTAATATCGTAATATTCATGAGAAGAAAAAATTTATTTTTATTAAATTTAATAGTCGTTTCTCAGACACCCAGCCGGTATTTCCTAAGAATGGCGGCACCCTAAATGCCGTCGATTGAGGTTTTAATTCTAAACAAATATAAATACTATCCCACGTTTTTTTATTCTCGATTCCCGTTCTTTAATTCTATAACGCCTTCTATGAATTTTATAAAAAAACAATTTAATAAATATTATAAATTCAGAATTTAGCCAAGTTGAAACTCGTTTTGTTAAACGTATATTAGTTTCTGATTAATCTCCGAATTCGCTTTTATCTATTGAGTGTAGGCTCATAATATTCATATAATGTATACTTAAGTGTGTATGTGTTTTTTGCAAGTTGCTTAACCCGATATGTGTCAAGGTTTTATGCAATATTAAAAATGCATTATACTACATTTGAAAGAAGAAGCAGTGGAAACAATTTCAAAATAATATCGCGCTTTAAAAAGACAATTAAATTCTTTTTATATGAAATCTTACATTAATCAAAGGAGTTTTCTTTAAAAAAATTTGTACTTTAACGCATGAACCAGCTAGTGCAAATTTTATTTTTCTTTTAGAAATTTCTCTTTTAAAAACCACAAAGTATTCTCAATAATTTCACGTTATCCTATTCCAATAAATCCTATGACTCATTCATCATTTTATTAATCATTATTTAGCGAAGAAGTCAAGCCCTAGTAAATACAATCACGTCTTCATCATCATCGTCATCGTCACCGCAACCATCGTTTTCTCCCGTCATCAATGTCATCGTCATGGAATATTTTCGATTGGTTTAATTAAAACTATCCTGAGTCATTCAATTGTTCATCACTACCAGATTGCCATTCATATAATTGGTATCCCTTAAAGAATTTAACAGAAAATACAATCTTTGAGAAATCATAAAATTAGAAAGCTTTGATATTTAAACGTCGTCGTTCTAAAATTTACGTTAAATTAAACATGACCGCGTAACGTTAGAAGATTGTTGAATTCAAGTTGAACGAACTGCGTTGAGATGAATTAAACTACGAGAAAAGAAAAGTGAGCCCAAGAAAAAGCACGAAAAAGAGAAAGATTAAGTACGTGAAATAAGATACGTATCAAAGAAATGGACCGCACTCACAAAAGATTCTATTTTTTTATTTCATTTTATTTCGAAAGGTCTTAAAAGGTTTTTAATATTATCAAAAGGTAAACGTTTTTTTTTGCTTTAACGTTTTTCACTTATTCATGTTATTTGTAATTTGCTTTACTTTTTCTTCTTTCATTCCTTTTTTCAGTCATTCATTTTTTGTTTTCGTTTTGTTTTGTTTATTTTGGATTTTCGAAGAAATAAACGATTTATTTTATGAAATGTTTGGATTTTACATCGATGGATTTTTATTTAGCTTTTGAATTATGATCCACCTCGAGATTTATTTATTACAACTTTTTTAAATTTATTTATCTGATATATTTCGAAGCTGTTTTTTTTTAAATGAAATATTGATAAATCGACATCTTCAGAGAGCGTCATTAATGAGTCAAATTTACCAAGAATGCATTGAATATCGCGTATATAAAAATGTGCAATTTGCTTTATACGAATTAAATCAAATCAAATAATTTATATTGCAAAATCATTCCCAGAATTTTATTGTCATCGTGAAATTTTACTCTTTTTCCACGAAATGACTGTTTGCATATTCTTTGCTTTTAAATATTTTTTGAAGCACAGGAAATATCTTATTTTCTGCTGCTGTTGTTTTATCTTTGAGGGGTTTTTTGGGTCCATACTTGCATTAAAAAACATTGCAAAAAATCTCCCATTTTTTGATAGGGGTTGGAGGGGGTAGAAGGGTAAATCATGATCCTCATTGAATGATATCCACATACTTCGTACTCGAAAGATTTCTTATTAAAATATTGTTTACAAGGAATAATTTCTTTTTCCATTTTTTGTGACTTTTGTGGGTTTTCTCGGCACGAGCATAAGTATCGGAAGTTGGATCTGATTACAAGAAGTGTCTATTGTTTTGATAAATAGTTGGAATGAAGTATCCGAAAGGTTAAAATATGGTAAGGAATTTATGTTCTGGTAGATTTGATACTAAATAATTTCAAGATTGTGGAATGGCAAAATTTGTGGAGATTTTTTAAAAATTATATGCCCGCAAGAAAGAGTCTACATGTATATAATATAAAGCTTATTCCATACCATTAAGCAATTCTCGATAAATATGAGAAAGTAATATAAAAATTATATAATTTGTAAAATATGTATAGAGAGCGATTAAGTGAGACTGTGTGCGGATTTCGGAATTTTTTTATTTAAATGATTCATTTTGTTCTTCTTTTATCATAGAATATATCTATGTATTCGCAGAATTTAATGTGACTTTATTTGCATAAAAATTGCAATTATCACTTTTGTGGAAAACGACGATTTGTACGAATATCATTACTTGCGCTATAGCTCTGTAACAACAACACCAACTAATCAATTGCTGCTGCTTTATTTTCTAGCAAGTCCATGAATGGTAATATTACATGTAAACACTACAAATGGACACTGGTGGTTATGCTAGAATATTACTATATGAAAAAAAGCGCAGCAATTAAAAATAAAAAAAGACAACAAATGAAATAAATTTTTATTAGCCGGATGTGTTAAAATGGCAATGTATAGCGCCTAACATTCGTTTCATTTCCGTTGACCAACAAATCCTACTGATGGATAGTAGTAAAACAAGCACACACACATACACACACGCACTCTCGGGGGAACCAAAAAACCCCACCAACAAAAAATATGATGTCAGCTAAAATGAATTTTTTTGAAAAACGAGACCAAGTTTCTTGCTTCGTTTAGTATTTTTTTCGGTTCATTGTCGGTTTTTTTGCGAACAATTTGCATCATTTACTTTTAGTGGCCGTGACTTGAGCATGGGATAGACGCGGGGGGAGGCGGTTAGTATCGAACGGCGATGCAATAGCAAGCTACTAAGCCATCGAACAACGAGATGGAATCATTTAGGCGCAGAAATAAAAGAATTAATCATTAATGAATAAGATGTAGATCACGATAACTGCAAAACACTCAACGAAAATAAACGAAAACATGAAGAAATTGTTGCAAACAACTAGTAATGAACTCTGAAATAAAAAAGTAAATAAAAATAAAAGTAAGACAAATTGACATAAAGGCATGGCTGAATATCATATACCCTACCCTACACCTACATCGGTCAATGCGATGATAATTTAATTTATAGGCAATAAATTTTCATTAAATTAAAATAAATCCGATGCCTATTTATTATTCCCTTCCTATTCTCCTGCATTTCAGAACCTTTGGGTTTTCATCGAATTTCGCGACGATACTTCTATTAATTTTCCTTTGCCTTTATTCTGAAATTTCATAGACGTAGGAAAAAGAAGGTAAAAATTCTTCTATATCTTTTTCGTCTCATTCAAAGGAAGGAGAAGGAAGTGGGGAAAAGGAAGACGGTAGAAATTTTCTATATCTTATTCGTCTCCTTCAAAGCGTTACCGTAGGGCCTATTGTATATAATCTCAAAAATTTTCAGTGTAGAGTGCAAAAATCTGTTTGCAATATCCTTCAGATGGTGGACGTTATGATTAAATTGAGACATGTTGAGATTTATTGTATCGTTTGCAGCAGTGCCTTTTTGTCAAACGAAGAAATAAGAATGTAGTGAGTCAGAAACTCTTGGTTGATGGAAGTGAAATATTAAGCCGCTGGGGGGGTAACGGGAAGTTCGGTGTTAATATTGGCAAAATAATCACCAAGTAGAGCAATTTTCCTTTTGATACGTATCAACACGTACGGATTTAAAAGCGTTGCATTGTGGTGTTTATTCGTGGATTATTGGGCGGATGTTAAAAACAAAGCCTTTGTGAGGATAAAGGCAATGCTTAGTAATCAGTAATCCATAAAAAGGCGGAGAGAATACAGATTTTAAAATAATGCAGACTTTGTATGATATTTTACAAAAGTGAGTACTCTGTGGCTTTAGGAGATAATTGTCTTCATCACATGAAAAAGACGTACAATTACTCAATGACACTCAATTAATCTATGAAAAGATTTTCATATTCCATTAAGCTATTTATGATCATCAGTTTATGTTGGGTGTAGTCTGCGATTTTGCATGTTTATGACACGACGAGTTATTGAAAAAGCATAATTATTGTTGTTTGAATGATGCTATTTATGGTGATTGCCATTAGCACCATCACCGTCTAAATTTTTTATTACACAGTCGTAGATTGCATGCAAAAGATATTCGAGAATGAATATACATGTAATTATGTATCGACGGGTCTGTCGATAACTATCGTCACATGCAGTCTGTACTCTATTTGAAATTGCCGAATATCGCAAATTTCAATAACGTCGCGGGCGGTTTTCTTAAGTGATGAACACCATTTAAGTGGTTATCACTGGAACGAACATCGTGCAAGGTACCTTGAGCATTTCAGAATTGCAAAGAATGACATTCGATAAAAACATTAAAAATTATTAACGCCCATACCGCCTAAGTCACTGACAATAGTAAGGTTCGAAAAGAAATTTCGCTTTTTTTACAGACTAAAATCCAATTAGAGAAGGTTATAAAAATTCAATTCAAATTGAAATTGAAATGTTGAAAAGACTTTAAAAATTTAATTTAAAATTGTGATTTTAATCATTTTATGCGTTTCATGTTTATTGAATAATGTATACTTAAAATTCTTTTCATTAAATAAAAGTGATTTTACTTTTAATTACATTAATTTAATTTAATTATATTAATTGAAACTGAATGCCTTTATTTCACGTAATCTAATATTAAAAAATTATTTCATTTCTTTCCTTACAGTTCTTATGCTGAGTGAGAAATGTTATCGAAAAAACAACAATCATGAATGAAACAGCATCGAGAATAAATCTTCTCTATATCCTCCATTAAGTTATTTTTTTATAAAACACGTATAATAACACGTATAACCTCTGGAATCTATCACACGCACACTCAATTAGCATTTATCATCATCATCATTATTAAGTGACCAAATAACCTTCTAACCCTCCGGCG
Source organism: Physocephala rufipes (assembly GCA_963966595.1). Taxonomy (NCBI): domain Eukaryota; kingdom Metazoa; phylum Arthropoda; class Insecta; order Diptera; family Conopidae; genus Physocephala; species Physocephala rufipes. The sequence continues at coordinate 5,843,353 of OZ016505.1, forward strand.
TTTGCACCACCTCACCAACAACAACAGCTATTTCATACCAAAACAACTGGCCGTGGCAGCATCAGTTGTACCTGTTACAGCTAAATAGCAATAACAAAAACAACATGGCGTCACTACCGAAGTTTGACATCAAATTTTTATCAGCTGTTTTTGTACTCTGTTTGAGTTTCGCATGCGCTGAGCGCGATTTTAATTTTAACGACTCTCAGGTGAGTTTTTTGTTGTTGTTTTGAAAAACAAAATAAAAATATTTACTATGAAAAGATTGTTATTGTAATCGTTGTAATCTCTATCCCTTCGTCATCATCAACGTTACGGTGTTGTTGGGATTATTGTGATGCAAGATTTTGAAAGAATGATAAGAATGTAATTATTTTCTAAAAATTTAATCATGCGTTGGTTTACGAGTATTCAATAAACCGAGGCAGGTTTTTTGCTGTAAAGTGTAAAATGTAATATTTATCGGTATTGATTGTGTTTGTAAAAGAATGGAATTTTTTAGTTTTTAATCGTTTGTTACGTAGCATAATTTTATTTCCGTTAGAGGAAGCAAACAACGGGAAGTAAAAGATGGAAAGCAGAGAAGAAGCAAGTAAATACCTAATTCAACTGTTAATATCCTTCCAGGAAGAACATTTTAAAAACTAAATTAAATTTGTTTTTGGCTTGTTCAGAAAGTAATTTCACTTTTTATCTTAGAAGAAAATTATGATTAGAGGAAATATACGAAGAAGATATATATGAGGTTTTTAGAAGAAATATATGACTTATAGAATCACCTGAATCTTGAGGGGTAGTTTATGTAATTCATATAGTTTAGTTCTTTTATTTTATGGAATGAAATGCAGAATGAAGTTTGCAAATTGAACTTAAGACTGGAATTCCATTTACAACCAAGTCTGTATGAGCTTTTCATGGAATGATTGTTGTAAGGCAATGCCGGTTAGGTCTAAAGTTAATTACTCCGTTAGGAAAAACGAAATCAATTTACGAACAGCCTAAGGTGTGAAAAACGCAATTTGGAAACAGAAAGATGAAACTATGAATTATAGTATTAAAAAGATATCTAATAAAGCATTTTTATTCAAAAATATGTATGCTTAATCATAAATAACATTTTTTTATAAATTCTAAAATATAATTTTTTTATTTGTCTCTCTTTGTCTTTACTAAAATATTATTTTATTAACCTCCGTCATACAAAACATGCATATTTTAACGAAAAAATCCATTATGATTGCTTTGTACGGTCGGTGTTTCTTTCTATATTTTAGTGAAAGGTTAAATTTTAAGATCATCCATCGTTTTATTTGAATGAAGTCATAATTTTTTCTGTCGAAATTAGGCCAACAGTCGTTATCTTCTATGTGCGATGAATGGCTTTTGAACTTTTAAAAATTAACAATTTATTGCTAATTCTCCTTTATTTTTATTATTTCTGCTGGAAAAAAGCATTTAATTAATTTTGTTGTTCGCTCATCACTATTCGCTATTCGATCATTAATTATGTTGGTCGGTGATATTAAAAAAATGCTATTATTCATTTTATTTAAGTCTATTGCACTCTGGCGTTTATTCGTTCTCGAAAAACTATAAATAAAATGGGGTGATCATTTTGAAAGCGCCCCAAATCTAAGTGCCCCAAACGTCTTGCATTTCAAGGAGTTTAAAAACAGAATTATATACATCTAAAGGACTTCAGGACATCAATAAGGCTTTCAAGAATATAACGCTATCAATTTAAGGAAACCTTACGCGGTTTATTTTGCTCATATACGATTTCTTTGTTTATTAACAGAACCCACACAGCCTCCTACCCTACCACTTACCCCTCCCCCTCTTTTGCAATACTTCGATATGCGAAGTACCCGGCATAGTAAAGCAATAATAGATTACAAATACAAATAAAAAACGTAATTCAATTAAGTATTCCAGCCCCTTTTCATCTCTCCCTTCTCTTACCACCCTCACGCTGTTATTGAAGAAGTCTCTAATAACTAGATCAATTCATTATTTATCTCTTTCAACTGTTCACAAAAAATTTATTGCATCACCAATCAATCAATCAGTCGTCAATCGGTATCGTGTGCGTACTTTCAACCATGTTGACGTCATTACATGCGAGTCACGATAACTACAGGAAGTTAGTAATACTAGAAAAAATTCTTCAATACCTAATGTTCTCCCTCACTCATCCACTCATTCTGTATCTCTTGCTTACTTCGATAAAGATGGCCACACATCATCCTCTTATCTGCATAGACATTCCAAAAGCGAATCTAATCGTAAAATGTCTCACGATATGCTGAATAAAGTGGTCGATGTTGCTCGACGCGCGATTGATTGGTTAGGGTGATGTTACGGAAAAATGCGGAACAATTTTATTGCAAGTTACTGCAATTCTGTGACTTAACCTCTAATATTATTCGTTTAGTTATGTCTTGCCTTTGCTACGATGTTTTACATGTTTCAGAAAGAAGGGGTTGAGGGGAAGGTTTACATAAAATAGAAAACGAAAACATATCAATGAAAATGTGTTCCTTTTCTTTTGAAAAGATGTTTGGAATTTATGAAAGATCATCGTGTTTTCGTTGAAAGCAATTGAGACGGTTTGTGACGCTCGTTCAAATAAAAAGGAAGTCGTTGTTTTATGCGTAATACTAAGAGTTAGAAGCTTGAAGGCTTCTGCCTCTTGCCAATTCCAAAACTTTTATATAATTTTTTTCTTGTTTGTTTGAACAGACTTTTTCTCGCTTTGATTTCTGGTCTCGCCTCTTTTCACTCTTATTTGTTTGTGTTAATTTTTTTTCTATTTTTACTATTCCTTCGTTGATAATTCTCTTTGTGTTAGACTTTCATCAATGATTACTCATTGTGATGCAGTCACTACTTTGGAATTTTTTTTAGAATTTTATTACTCGTACATTTTTTGAAAAACTGATTGCTCTTTCGTTGTCTCTAGAGGAGATCTTATCTCCTCTGCTCTTCTTCTTCTTCTTATCCACCCACACACTTGCAGTTTTCTTTCTGCTTATTTACAAACATTTGCATTATGTTTATCGTATTGTTTTGTATATATTTATTACAATTCTTTATGCTTTTTGATTAGATTCAATTGTTGTGCGCTTTGCAGAGAGATGATCAAACACACATTCATTCATTCTTTCAGTCACTCAAGCGTTCCATGAAGTGATCCTTGTTTAGGAAAAGAAAAAAGATTCTTAATAGAAATAAAAAAAAATAAATTTTCGAAATAAACTTTTATTGCTTTTTTCTTCACATTTTTGCTATTGCCACGCTATTAATCTTTGATTTAAGAATTATTACCAAGAAAATTATAGGTTTTTTTATTTAAAATAGTTTGAAATTAAATACAAATTCTAAAATATTGGGCTTTTTCAAATTTTAATATTCTCTATTTAATTAAAATGAAATTCCATAAAGAAACTAAATAAATTTTTAGGAAAATTATACTTAAAATCGTAAATTGTGAACTCTTTTATAGAAACTCATTACTTTCATAATCAAGAATTCCTAGAATGTACTCAAACAATAAAAATAATTTTATGATAAAAATAATTTCTTTTCATATAAACACACACACACACTAAAACCTATTCGTATTTGAGGCTGAACGTAAAGCAGAAGCCCGAACGTTTTACCAGAGAAATTTTAAATACAAACACGTCGTTAAAACCACCAAATGATGTTGGGAATGTTTACAATTGAGAAATGTGGTAGGAAATTCTATGGAGAATTAGGTGATGGTGAGGGGTGCAGAAGAGAAAGTGTTAGGTGTAAGAAAATTCCCTTGGTGCGTGCATAAATTTAATTATTTACAAAAAACAACAAATAAATATTTCGGGTTGGAAGCAAAGAATGTATCCAAAAAAATATACACACAAACATACCACAAATACAACAATAACATACTCGTGTATATATTAGTAGGCCTTAAAAAAATGAGCATAATGACATTTATTCGTGATCGTTGCAGGTCTTAAGAACTTGCGATTATAACCCACATAAATCCAGTTGAATTTCGTCACGGAAAATCGTGAATAAATGCATATAAGTAAATGATTTCTTAAAAAAGTTTCTTTTTATTTGTACGTGATTTTCTTTAGACCCAAATGACAAACCCAAAAAAATATATATATTTGTTTATGCCTTAGCCTCAAAGACCATATATCACAGAATGATCAACAAGCATCATCGTAACATGGTTTTATGTTAATTTTACAACAACAAAAAAGGCGAATTATAATTTATTACAAAAATTTAAATGCATATAAATTTAAACAACTCACGTAGTTACGAACAGTAAATGATTGTTGTTGCAATTGCTTCTGCCGCAAACGTTATTTTTATTGTTGTAACTGCGTGTCTATTAAAACCTCGCATCAATACATTTAGCACTACCAAAATAAGCAACTTACGATGATTGCATTCAGTTTAAATTAATGGTGAAAACATCATCTTGATTTAATCGATATGTTAAAACGCCTAAATAAACGCCTCGCGTTTCATCCTCTAGGTTTCAGCACGTATTTTCGAGTGTGTCAAAGTGTTCCTAATTTGTAATGAATTATTACAAAATGTGTTTTGAAATACTTGTGAATTATAATTCAACACGCTGATAATTCTCCTTATGGTATATCATTGTAATAATCAGAGAAAAATACTTTACAGACCTACAAATTGTTAACAGACATGTTTGCTTTGACAACGGAAACAGAAGCTAAAACGGATGTATTAATTAAAATTTTTAAAATTGTTTAAAATTAATATTCGATAGTGATTTAAATTATTTTATCATTTACACTTAATAAATCGATATAATCGAGATTTTATGATGTAATAAATATTAGCTGTTGCAATCGTTTGGCCTTTATTTGAGTTGGTCAAGACTGACTGGCGATGGGGCATGCTCTCGAACGCAAATTACGAAGTAGATTTTGATACAGAATTAAAATCAAGCATTAAAACCGAATTTTTGGACTGTTAATGATCCAAATTGAAATCTAAGTTTAAACTTGTTTTATTGTCTATTTTTTCTATATTTTTCTTACCCTAATCCATAAAATAATTCTATACTCAATTTCTTTTTATTGCTAGATCTTATTATTCGAACCCAAAGATGAACCTCGTTCCAACCAACATCCCTACGCAGCCGAGGTTGAACGTTGCCATTATACAGAAACCGAAATCGTTCTTTCTTTAGTGCTAAAAAATCACGACTGGAGTGATTTATCAGACAATAAAAAGAGCAAATTATTGGATAAAATGTCTAAATTCTTTGCCATACCAAAGGTTTGTATGATGTTATACTCCTACGTATCAATCCAATTAAAATGAAAGGGAAATAATCACAGTCTTCCATACGTTTTGTTTTTGTAACATCTATATGATTTACTCAATTTTCGTATCCTTTAGGAATTTATTATACTGGAATCTATAACGAAACGCGATATGTACGAAATGCAAAAGCAATCGATACGAAAAGGAAACAATAAATGCCACAATAGCAGACGTCTGGGACGCATAGATTTAATGGTAATGTGATAATAATGATGTTAATGATGTTATTATGAAATGACAGCTTAATGAGAAAATGTTTAGCAATGAGCATTAATCAACAATTTCCTTTGCCTTTCCTTAAATCTTTTTTCATCGTCATCAGATCGGTTGTGGTTCGAAATATTTTAGCATGGGTGAACCTATTGCTAATCAAATTGGACAACAAATGCGTGATGGTTCAATTGATAATATTAGTGATCAGCATTTCGGCTGGTGGATTATTTGGCGTAAAAATTATAAAACCAGGTAAGCAAATAATTGTGGACACCTTTAAGGGGTTAAGCCGTTAAGGGGTTAAGATATCAATCCTCTATTTAATTCCTTTATTGTCTTCTAAAATAAAAAAGAATAATTTTTTTCTCAAATTTCATTTAAAAATTAGAACTCAGCGGAATCGTAGACAAATCGAAGGTTCCGGTGAAGATGATTATGATGATGAATCCTATGATTACGACGACGATGATGAAGAGGAGAATGCGTAAGTATTTATTAAATTATTTTATTTGGAAAATTGCCGAGAGCTAGCATTATAAAAGTATTGTGAGAAAGTTGTAATACATTAACCTTTTCAACAGGCATATAACAATTCTATATTATAATACAAACGGACTCTTAAAGCTTTTTGTTGGTATAACAACATCGAAATGTCAGTTAAGATCAACAATTTTATTTTTATGAAACGTCACTTACAAGCAGAATTTGTAAATTACTAAAAATGCTACAGCGATTTTGTGTCGCAATTTTATGAAGTTTATTCAATTTTGGCTGGTTATAATTGCTCTGCTAGCCGGATTGTCCCTATAATAGTGGATTTGTTCGATTTCAAATATTCACTACTATTTGCTTCTATACCACTCGGACAGTAAACCGATTGAAGATTAAAATATATCACAGCCATAAGAACTGCAACTCGAAATGGTTTCATAACAGCAGATTCCACGAAGTTCTTAGGAATTAGAAAAATTGTGGCGAATATATAAAAAGGATCTTAACTCTTGCCAGCCTTAACTAACTCAAGAACTTAAGCTTTATGATCAATAAAAGTAACCGAAACTTCTGTAATTGCTATTTGTTAAACATATGCTATGTCCCCATTGGAAACAAATTTTGTTGGACTTTGAATATAAAATTCATAGTCAATGATTAATTCAATTTAACTAAAAACATATATATTAATTTCTTTTTCATTTTCAATTTTAAAAATGTTTTTTTTATATATTTTCTCATTTGCAGTGATCCTGTTACCGATATTCCCACATCTACCACCCACTCTCATCAACCTCATCACGGTATCTCCAAGGTGAGTCTATGTAGCCAACTAGTTTCTTAGCCTTTGTAATGTTGACAATATCTAATCGTAGAGTTTTTGTATTCATTACACACTCACGCAAACACAAAAGCAATTTGTTCGGAATTCTATTCATGGGTGGCTTCCTTAATGTAAAGATAACTCATGTGCACATTCTTTTGTAATTAAAATTGAACTTCATTCAATTGTTGTAATTAATAAAATCTTTTTCTTAATTGTCCTCTCTTACTTTTTCTCTTTCCCTCTTTCTCTCTCCTTTTCACTATCTCTCATTATCTTCCTCCCTCTCTCTCTTTCTCTTTCTCTTTCTCTTTCTCTTCCTCTCTCGCCGTCTATGATTTTCTTTATGTATGTCGCGCCCTTTCTACTGTGTCTTCAATTATTTGAACGATTTTAATATTAATTGGACTAACCGTTATCTCGCTACGTGCGTTTTATCAACTGTCTATGCGTGCGTGGGTCCACGTTACACTAACTAACAATGAATTAATAATATTAACCACAACAACAACAACAACAAACATTCTACAACAAACATTTCTCAAACTTGTATAATTGTTCTTTCTATACTAAATCAATCACAACCACGTTCGCATCAATGCACAAACATTTTGTAGCCTGAGTTAATTGAAACAAGTAGCAATGAGTTAACTAACAACAGCAACAACAAAAACAACAAAAACAACAACAACATCGACAACAACAATATCATCGCCAAAACCAACAAGAAGACCGCCAACGAGAATGCCCGTAACAACGCTGATTACATTCCCGTAAACACTTTACAACAAAAGCACAACAACACAATTACCAAAAAAATTGATGACGAAATTGTTGAAAGTGTCTCGCAATTGGAATCGGTGATAACGAAAACCATTGAGAATACGAACAGCTTTAAAGATTTGCTTTCGACTGACGTTGATGAAGATAATGATGAAGACGTTGATCGAGACGATGACAATGATGAGGAAATTAATACGCAAAATAAGAAGAAGACAACTGGGGGCTTGGTTGAGGAACAGGCGGTGTCCAACGCTGTTGGTGATGGAATGCTGATTTTACCAAATTTGAATAAATCCAAATCGAAAGAATTCGTTATTAGCGTAACCTCCTCACCCGCTAAGCCAAATATTATAAATACCATGGCCAACAGAAATAATGTTGCCGATTTGAGTCTTGAACGGCTTAATGGTTTGACAGCGTCTGCTAATTACAGCACTGTTAACGTTAACATTAATGAGAATACAACAGCGGGTTCTACAGCGCCGAGTATTTTAGGTTCAGAAGAAACAACAACAATACCAATTAATACATTATTTAAATCATCAACGCAAACGTCATCATCATCATCACCGCCATTATATATTTCACCATTATTGCCATTACCAACTTCAACTAGTTCACCTATGATTGTTGTTGTTTCATCATCATCGTCAACACCTCCATCGATACCGGTGCCGATAACGGCATCGGCATCAGCGTCAGCGTCGATACCATTGACGCCGACAGAAACCATTCAATCGAAGGTAATGCTTCCTTGCTTTTACTAACAACAAATCATTAGCTTTGTAGCAATATTTTTGTTTTTGTACACAAATCTGTTTATGGGCTGGATTCATACGATATTTTCTCACCACTACTACTTTATCACATCCTTTGTTTGCTTGATTCCTCCCGGAAAGCTGTGAATAACGCATAACACATTATCCTGAAAGGAATACTTTTTGCGCTCTATTTGATTGAAATCTTTTTTATATTGAATGAAACAAAAACCAGAAATAGTGCTATTCATAAAAAAATACATAAATATATTATATATTTCAAACTGCGCCTCACTAAAATGTTTCCACTTCAATGTATTGGAAATAAGCAGGTGACGAAAAAACTGCTTTTTACGTAATTTTTTTTGTCACATATTTATTGTCAACATTTCTTTAAAATATTTTATTACGCAATATATTTTTTATTTATTTATATGCATGATTTCAGCGTTTAGAGGTACTCCTTCAGCCTCAGAAGTGTTGGTTTTTAGTTAGCCCAGTAGGATTGTTTTCTCTCAAAACTCATACCCTTACATCTCCTAAACCTTCAAACATCTCAAAAGATTAAGGGAAGAATTTACTCATAAATGAAATAAATATTCGTTTATTAAGAGAAAATAATCATAATTATTTTCCAGTATTTATATTAAGTAAAAATATAAAATTCTGCTTTGCTTTGTTTTTTTATAAAGCCATAATTTTTCTGTGATATTCGATTCCCTGGGGAAATTTTATTAACAATTGCAAATGAAAAATTGTAAACAAATTCTAAAAAAGTTTTCTCTAAAATTTAAAATGAATTTATTTCAGCAAGAAGTTATATTACCATAATTATATTTATTTTTATTCCTCTAATTATTTTAATCCTGCATTCATTTCGATTATTTTTATACATTTTCGATTGCCTTATTGTTTATAATTCAGTAATAGACACACGTTTCCGTAATTTGCGCGTCGAGATATTACTTCCCAGCGTGTGGGTGGGATACGTATTACACTTAGGAATGTGTTATACATATTAGGATTATATTGAATTATATTGGATTATATTGAATTCTAATTCAGTGAGAAGAATTTTTTTAATAAGTTTTTTCTTTAATTCGTTCACTTCCTGCCCTTCATACACTTGAGATTTATCTTGTTTATTTTGCATATTATTTTCTAGAATTTACACAAGAGTATATATAAATATAGAAAAATCCATATTTAATAGAATGTATATGTACATATGTATGTACTCGTGTATGTACTCATCAATATTTTCGTTTTATTTTTCAAACCTTTTCTCTCTCAATTAAAATAAAATAAAAATTTTATTTGATGCAAGAGGATAATTTTAATAAATATATTTTATCAATGATCAGAAGTTGGAGTTGTCAAAACTACAGAAACTGATTGTGTTACAGCATTACTGCTAGTAAAAGCAGCAGCGACAAAAACAACAACCACCTTAATTACAACATAACTAGCTATAGAAAATTAGTTATCAAATGCAAATAACATTAATGGTTGAAATTTGCAAACAATTGGTTTAAACACAAATAAAACAATAGAAACAAGAAATAGTATTACAGTTGTAGCCCTATAAGAGCCTGCATTAACAACAAGTACAGTAAGAGTAATAATACCAATACCAATACCGAAAGCAACAACAACAACAATAACAAAAATAGCAACGTTCACTAAAAAAGTGAAAACAGAAGAGTTGAAAGGAAACCTGGAAGAAGTGTTAAATGCATGGAAATTTAATTAATAATACAATGCACTTCTTAAAAAAAATATAAAGACAATATTGCTTGTTAGCTCGCTCTATTGTTACCTCTATCACACGTAGGCCATTGATTAATGTTAATCATTCTCAGGTCACGATGTAATCAAAATAAATGTTAAATACTGAAATATGTGAATGAATTTCATGTTGGATATATTGAGTTTTCCTTGAACAGCGAATAGCTATACATATTCTAAAATTTCTCGGGATAGTTTGATTTTTACAGTGTACACTATGTCGCAGTATTGCATTGTAGTGTAGTCTCAATGAACATTTTAAGGTAAAATGCAATAGTGCATTCATTTGATTCGATTGAACGTTGACGGGCGTAATGCACATAAACAATACACACGCAGTTGCCCCCTTTGAATTCATTTTATTTTTCCTACTTCTTGCATCTGCCTTGGAGGTACCAACGTAGAAGAGGAAAAGGCTTTCCATTTCCACCTCTTCATGTTACTTAAGTAACGCGTAACATGCTACTTTCGGCTGCACTACTGGCAAAAATACGTTTGCTGTCATTCATTTGTTTTATTGCCATTCGTGCAACTACTGCCATTCGTTGGCTTCCATATCACTCATAGCCATGTGTCATGCCATGTCATGCTTGAACATTAGGTAATGCCTTCAAAACGTTGTCGAAATTTTGTGTGTGAATTTTTCTGAATTTGTTGTGCTGCGTAACGCGCAAAATAAACACAATAAATGTATTAATTATGATGTATAAGAAATAGGTACTTTTCTTGTTCTAAACAACTAAGTGTATTGTTTTAAATTAAAATTATTGATGATTGGTTTTAAATTAGAATTACATTGTGATACGATTTCCTATTAATTTTATGCATCTACGGGCATTTATTTTGCCCTTCCGCCCAGCATCCGCAAACTACTCCAATTAGTGGTTTATTGTAGTTATTTCTTTATTAGATGTTACGCTTTAATTAATTAATTAAATCAATTGCTGTGCCATTTTTATTGTAGCATATTTTCCTTCTTAGCATACATTTTCTTAATGAAGTTAATATTTTTGGCATCAAACATAATCATCATTTGTAAAATTTCCAATTTTTCAGTTTGTGAACATTTGATTTGTAAATTATTTTAAAAATAGTTTCGAAGATTATTTACCCAAATCTGCTTTTCTTTCTTTACGTAAAAAACCAGGATGAAGATATAGATGACGATGATGATTATGGTGATGACGATGAAGATGATGAAATTTTACTGGAAGAAATTAATCGAGATAAGAATGTTTCTGCTGCTGCGGAAGTGGTAAGTCTTATAAAGGCTGCAAAAGAATGTTTACAAAAGTATTTTTGCATATGATTTCCTTTAATTTCTTTCTTTCTGCAGTCACCACTGTCAACCACAACAACAACAACAACAACAACATCGACACATTATCCGAAGTTTGATGAAATTAGCGAACCATCAGAATTGACCACATTAACTAACGGTGTATCTGGTAGTTCTCCAATTCCGGCTACTACAGAGATAACAACAACACCACCAACTAAACCTACAACAACAGCAGCAGCAACAACAACAACAACAGCAACAACTGCAGCTCAAGCGAATATACCAGTGACAGAAACAACAACAACGACAGAAACTGTAACCACTTCCTCAACAACAACAACAACTACAACCACTACAGAATATGTTGAGCCTAAAATTGAAAATTTCCCACCAATGATTAAGACACGTCTCCAAAAATTCGCTGTGACTTCGGGTAAAGCTTTCCGTTACGTCGTACCAGCGGATACGTTTTACGATACGGAAGATCTAACGAATTTGCGCCTGGAATTAACGGACAAAGATGGTCACGAATTGGAACCGACATCATGGTTGCAATTTAATGCTGAAACTCATCAAATCTATGGATTGTATGTGCAATTTATTCAAATTACAATTGCTTGATAATAATGTTGTGTGTATATTTACTCTCTTTAGGCCCTTGGATGATGCTGTGTCCAAATGGCAATATCGATTGTCGGCTACCGATTCGGGTAATTTGTCGGTTACGGAAACTCTAGAAATGTCGGTACAACAGCATCGGGGAGTTCGAAGTGTTAATCATGAGATTAATATAGCCGTTAAAATTAATGAAAAGAACATGCCTAGTATTGATTGGCAATTAAAACTTATAGAAGGTAAGCTTTTTGTACAAAATCAAATTATATTACTACAAAAATGATTTTCATTTCCAGCTATTGCCACCACACTCGGTGATGAGTCTACAACAAATTTGGTTGTGCGTGAAATTCGTCAGACTACTCAAGACCCCAACACAGCTACCTTCATTTACTTCAATGAAACATTGCCCTCAAGTGGCGCCTGCCCCGATACTGAATTGAATTCGCTAATACAACGTCTCGATGCTAATCGTTTGCTTGATTTAGTTTCCCCCAATCTTAGTATAAAATCCATAACTGGCCAGCTAATCGGTCCGTGTCAGAAACAGCATCCTGCTATTAGGCCCAGACCACCAACGCACATGTCAAAGAATTTGCCACCTGTGCCACGCAATCAAGTAGATCGTGTCAATGCAACTGTGGGTCATTTGCTCGTTTTCAAAGTTCCTAGCGATACATTCTACGATCCCAATGACAACGAGCTCACTCTAATGCTAAGGACCAAGGATAATAAAATTCTAAATCCGCGACATTGGCTGCAGTTTGACAGTAAGAATCAAGAATTCTATGGCATACCTAAAAGTGGTGATATCGGTTCAGAGGAATATCTACTTGTTGCCGAAGATAGTGGTGGCCTATCGGCTACTGATGCCCTGGTGGTGGTTGTCAATCATGCACCGAAAAAAGATTTTAGCGTTTACTTCAAAGCCTATCTAGCAATACGTCACGAACAATTTAATGCTGATTTACAGCGTAAATTTGTGGAGCGTGTGGCAAAACTATTCGGCGATAGGGATACACATTACATTCAAATACGTTCCATAACGACACATCATGATGCTGACGGCACTATAGTTAATTTCTATAATACTACCCTTCATAAAGCACACAATCGTTGTCCCGAAGAGGAAATTGATGCAGCACGTAACGTGTACCTGATGCAGGACTACAGAGTTGTACGCGATCGTGTGAAGCAAGCATTAGGCCCGGAATTGAATTTGACTAATGTGGAAATAAATACATCGGGATCGTGTAGCGGTAAGTTCGATAAAATGATTTGTAAAGCTAAAGGGGAGCGCGTTAATTAAATATTCGAATACATTTTCAGCTCAAACAAATGTTATCCATCATGACGTCATTCCTACCAAGACTGAGGAGCCGACATTAAAATCAACATTTGCCGATAACTATATGTTCACGTTTATTGTACCGGCGGTGATTATAGTCACGTTAATCCTAGTGGCCGCGATTATTGCATGTTGTTTACATCGGCGTCGTATGAGTGGCAAAATGGAACTCGGTAAGCTCTGGGATACAAAAAAACATCTTGAAATGACACAATCTCGAAATCTCTCTTGATCTTGTCCAGGTGATGAAGAAGAACGCAAAGCCTTTCGACCCAAAGGCATACCGGTTATTTTCCAAGACGAATTTGATGAGAAACCAGAGATCGGTAATAAAAGTCCTATCATATTGAAAGATGAGAAGCCACCACTGTTGCCACCATCCTACAATACATCCAATATGAATGGTACTGAATAAATTGTTAAGCAATTTGAATTATTAATATTTGATTCCTATTTTCATTGAAGGTGGCGACAACGATGTTGACGAATATCTACCACCGCCAGCAGTTGTTGTGGGTGGTCGTGAGGCCAGAGGGAAATCACCGGCAACACCTTCCTACCGAAAACCACCACCATATGTCTCGCCATAAATGTGTCAAAAAAACAATAATGAAGCAATTTACAACAAATTTACAACATACTCCTAGTTAGAAAGCAAAAAACAGGCCACAAAGCACGAAACTGCCAACGGGATCAAGATTTTGTAAAAATACAATGATTAATATTTCTTTTTGTATCACAAATATGGCATGCATCGTTCAAGCTCCGCCAACCGTTGTCACATCAATGACAAAAAAAAAAAAAAAGAAACCAAGAAATTGAAAGCCAACAAAAAATCGATAAACAAAGTATATCCGTTGGAGAAGAACTAATTTATCACTCTTAAACAATCAAGCGTTTAGATGAATTCGTCATAATCGTTTATTAATTATAAAATGAATGAATATATTTCCTTCTTCGACTTTATTTTTTTATTTGGGATGCCAGTAACTCGCGTGTGCCATACGTTAATCGCGTTCCGCGAGTTGCTTTTAAGCGATCTTTTTAAAATCTCTTCAAGAATTGGTACCGTTGCGCGGAGTGGCGTAGTGTTGCGTTTAATTCGCGAATTATGAATTACATTTAAGAGGAATATTTTAAGTTTAATTTAAGCAACATAATGCGTATTTATTACTTTATTTTTAAGTTGGAAATAATCGATAAATTGTAATTTTAGAAAAGGAAGATTCGAAAAAATTGAACGCAATAATTGCAGAAAACATAAGAAGAACAAAATGCAAAAGCTAGGGCAAGTATTTAGTAATTTTTATTTGTTTTTAATTTGACTGAGTTTTCTTTAAGCTTTTATTAATTTCTTTTGGACTCTGTACATTAACAAAGCATTTGTGAGAATATTTGTTTTTTTTAATTCATTCTTTTCTCATTTAATGTGATTTTATGGAGCTATATATTATTTTAATTTTATTTTTTTATATTTTGATTATATACATAAATCAAAAGCAATAGTTAGTTTAATTTTATTAGCAGGACGGTGCTACGTAGTAGTAACTTCTTAACTTCTTATCGGTTATGCCAGCATTTTTAGCACTGCTTTTCATTTGGTCGAACTTATACTGTATAAAAAGTTCTAAATTTATTAATTCTTATTACTTAGATATTCTCCAATTTCATTATTAATTATTAAATAGTCACGCAGACTAAAAGCAAAATGAGATAATATATTATCCAATGAAAACGTTAAAGCAGAGAAGCGTAAAAGCTGTTAAACTAACAGCGTATTGTAGTGGAGCGTAATAGGAATTTTTCCTGAAAACTTAAGTACGACTATTGCTTATTTGAAAAAATTTTGAAAGAATTTTGAATTTTATTCTTGAAAGAAATTTTGAAGAGTATTTTGGGCATGCGTTTTTGCTTGATTTATTTTGGCTTTATAATATTTAGTTGATATTAAATTAAACCATAATGATGACTAAGATAATTTTATTTTGTTACGAGAAAGGCGGAATTATCGCCACAGCATTGACGTATGGGCCCCAAAAAGTTATAATTCATTATTTATATAGTTTATATTCTCACTATGCTTTGATAGTTTTTTGAAAATATATATAATATATTTGTAATTAATTACAATAGCAGAGAACTAAAACAACATTCTACAAACAATCAAAAACGTAAACAAATCAATAAAAAGAAAATTTTTCAGACAATTTTTTCCTTTCGAAATAACCGATATATATATATTGTATAAGTATGGTCGTATGTTGAAATTAAATCACATGTAGCGATGTAGTAGATATTGTATATGTAATTTTTTAAATCTCAATTTAATGACGATAGTGACGTCAACGTCAATCATTTCCGGCCCTAATTATTTGCGACTAGAAGTAAGCAGAAACAAAAAAAAAATCAGTAAAAGTTTTTTATATAAACATTTCAAAATTGTATGGGAGTACAATATTTTGTTTTTTATAAAAAGGAAAGAATAAGTAATCACCATAAACACTATATACAAATTAATAATAAGAAAACGGAATTTAAAATTATTTTTATTAATTATTTTTCGATTATTAATACATAGAAATATAAGAAAGAAATTATATAATAATTTTTATAATTGTAATTTTTTCTACAGTTGTGAAACTACTTAACATTTTATTTAAACTTAAGCTGTTTATTATTAGTGTTATCGTATTATTATTAAATATATGGCAGCTTAATTTATAATAATTAAAAATAACAGTTATATAATTTCATTAGAAGTGCAACTTAATTTGTTTTTGTACTTAAGAGTTATGCGAAACCAACTTAAAATTTTTATCAACAGCACTAATATTTACTTTAAAAGGTTTCGTTTATACTAATTACCGAAAGAGAAACAACAAACAGCAATCATTTATAATACATATTAGTTGTCATAAATATATTTCTGTTTTAATAAAATACAATTTTCTACCACTTAAAAAACACAAATAAAATTAATGACTTGATTTGCTTTTTAAGAATTTTATTGAAATTAATTTATTAATATTCCTTAAATTAATTAATATTCCTTAATTCTTTATCATTCTCTCAGCAGAAATTCATTGTATTGATTATTTTTTATTAATGGAATGGCTCAATAATTTGATTTATTTTGCAAAAAAAAATCGCATTGTTAAAACGATCTAAAATCTTTTAAGAAACCTCTATCAATAAAATGCCAAAGATTTCTTTACGAAAACAAAAAGGGAATACACTTGTTGAATATTTAATCATTTTCATAAAAACCGTAAGAAAAATAGAAATTTATTATACTACTATTGAATGAACATTTAGGTTTGGATAAGAAACAAAAATAGTTTTTTAGATAAATGAATCAAATTAAACTTTTCAAACGATTATCGAAAGAAAAATTAATATTTCTCTTCATTTATTCTAAGCCTAATAAACTTTTTTATAAATCTTGAATGCGTCTAAGTATCACACAAAACAACTCTTGACACTTTTGTCCTTTTCTTTCTATTTGTCGATAATTCCACCTAGAATTGGATCGACCTAATTGACTAATAGAGGGGACTAATTAAATTAAATCAAATCTAAAATATACGTCTATAATTTTTAAAATTGTTACGAAGGAGAATATTCCTTCATACAAGTATGGTGTTGTGACTACAGATGCGTTTCAGGGTTGAACATTCATTCATGACAAATCGTTCATGAATCAGTGGACAAAGTTTTTGGCTTAGCGCAATGTTAAATAAAACGTTATGAATGGTTTGAGCAATCTAATAAAAAAAGCTGAAAGAGTTTCGTTCATAAAATAAATCGATATTTATAATATATAATGCAGTCGATTATTCATAATTTTAAATGTGTTTTTTACAGCGAGTACATTTATCTATTGAACATATCGTTGTTGTAGCAGAAAATTCTACGAGCTTGCGCTCTCGTTGTTTCTTCCAATTTTTTTTTCAAAACAATGCTTCGGAATATCAGCTGTCTTAGCTCCTAAAACTAGACTCTTGATTATGCTCGCTATTCTTAATTTCGCCATTTACGCTGAAACTGACAGAAATGAGTAATGAAAACAAACAAACAAAAGAAAGCAAAGAAAACAATAATTAAATATAATTAACAATTAAATGTATTCGTAGTTTAAGACGATAAAATTAAGTAGAAAGAGAGAAAAGTTGAAATTAAACAAGATAGAATCATTATATGGCGTTAAGGACAGTATTTAATAAATATTTATACATATAGAAAACAAGAAGACGAAGAAGACAAGGGAAGGGAGAAGTAGAGAAACGTTTGAGAAATCGTATATAAAAAAATTGAAAAAGATAATAATTAAAAATTATATAAAGAAAACAATATTTAATATTAGTTACTTGTTCATAAGTATATGAGAAAATACGAATTTTAATAAATTAAAAAACAAAAAAAAAAACGTGAGAACAAACTTTTACAATAATTTAATAAATAATAAAAAAATCAACATTAAGAAGAATCACAGTTCGCGAATACTTAAAACAAAAGGAAACAAGAAACTAAGCAACAATTTTGAATTTACTAAATTATAATATTTATATTTTGATAAATATAAAACAAAATAAATTATCTGAATTAATTGTCTTTTTATGAATGATCTTGTTTTTCTTGAGTACAAGGATAAAACTCGCGTAATAGAAGTCAATTCATAAGATATAACTATTGACGTAATTATCATTCGAAACGAACGAGTTTTTTTCGAATAAATTGTAATTGAGCGACAATTTTAATATGAACGAGAGTACTCAATGTATTCTCGGTACAAAAGTCGATTGCTGTTTAGAATTTTTAGAGGTCTGGCACGAAGTGCTCCAGTGATGAAGTACCAGTAAATCATTATGACTCTGAAAATAAGGAAGAGTAAGAAATGGAGGATCTTAGCCAACGGTATAAAAAAGGTCCTAATTCTACTCCATAGTCATATTTAATCGTGGAATTAACAAAATAGAAAAGAAATATAAAACCATAAACGCAGTATCGTGCGTAAAAAAAGGCAATTAAAATGCAATTGTGTTCTTCACGTTGGTAGCTAGAATATACTGAATGCCCCTTGTACAACACGTAAAGGTAAAGAGATTATTTAAAATAGGAGAAAGGGTAGATAATTTTCTCAAAATATTTTTAGAATAAAAGAAATTGTTCGTCTTATGCTCTAAGAAAATTGTATGCCCTCATGGGAAAATCTGAAATTTTCGCATGAAGAAATGAATGATAAGAAAGTTTTTTCTAAAGCCTTTGGAAATTTGAACGGACCGCACTGAGAATTCAAAGAAAACGAAAGTAATCTAAATATCTCGGAAACCAAGTTGAAGTCGCTGGGAATTGCAGGGAATGGTGGAAAGGTGGAAGGCGTTCTTCATTCGAGATGAAAAGGATTGCGTGGCAACCATATTGAGATTTGGCCTTTTGATCTAAGGTCCTTTAAGTTTTGAAAAAGATTTCAATTGAGACATTTTGGGATCAGAGATATAATTATATAATTAATTTTTCCTTTCTACGCAAACATAAGTGGCATCAGCCTTCCTCCCCCGCACGAAGCACAGCATCGTTGTTAAAGAGAAAAGGACGTCTAATCATAACGCTCCTTTATATTCTGCTGACGTCACAGAAGCAAAGGCATCATGATTACGATAAGTCACAACTCGCACAAATTTATGTTTTTTTAAGCTTTTTTAAAAAACAGATTTTTTTATAACTTTTCCTATGAATATAATGATTTCAACTCAGCGGGGTTAATAAATAGCATAAAAATGAGTAACGGCGATAACGAACTGATAGATGTGTAAATTCGAGTAGATGAAAGGCATAAGTAAGAAGAAGAAGAAGCAGAAGCAGGAGGAGGACATCAACGACAAGAAAAATATTGTTGTTTGTTATTAAGCGTGATACAAGATACAAGGATACAGATAAAAATCATCAACGGCAATTGCGGGAAAAGAAAAAGAGGCAAGAAATGAAATTCGAGTTTGAGGTTAGAGCTGGCTCTAATAAATATTGCCTGCCTGTTTTGAGTTTTATTATCCTCGTACTTTTCTATCATTAACCCAACGCCCATGCAGACGCTCATCACAAAACCCTTAAACAACAGAGCAGTTTCTTATCGGAAACACAACAACACACACGCACGCATCAAACATTTGTGTAGGGTGTTTTTGTGAAATCAGAAACAAACCGCTGATTAACAGCGGAAACATTGGTAACAAACACAAAAGGACAAATTTTATAAAAGGCATATAAAGATGGCATATCATGATAAGTAATTAAGATGAATAGAGTAAAAACCATTGCCAAAATTACGGCTATTTTTTGAAAAATTCAAGTCTTGGCCTCCTGGATGTGTCTCTCAATCAGTTAAATTGCTTCCTTTAATATTCTATATACTATCTACATACACAAAAATTTTAATCCTGACTGACTGAACATCGGTCAGGTCGAAGCGTTGTAGATACAATTTTCAATGCTTTGCATTAAAATCAGTTTTCTCACAAAACTCGCAGCGATATTTTATTTTTGAGAACAGCTTAAACTTAGTTTGTTAGTGGTTGTGACATAGACTAGATCGTGATACAGAACTTGTGTAAATTTACCACCGGGGGATACACAAAGGTGAACATTTTAGAAGCGGGTCAACCACCTTCGACACGATTTTCTAACTTACGTTTTTTTATTAGCAATGTCACGCCAATATGTGATGTTTTCTTAAATTTGATCAATTTCAATATTCAAGACAACGATACGAGACGTAAATAAAAATCTATTGATCAATGAAATGACGAGAGGACTTATTTTAAAGTTTATGTTTGACGGAAGAATGTCAAGAAGCTACGTCATAAATTTTCTCTCAAATATTCGCTCACTAGTTTTTGGTTTTGTCGGCAACGTTTTTATAAGAGTAAGCGATCTTAAAAATGACTTTCTAATGCCTGCTCGTGAGATCTCTTGAGATAATAATCCTGCTATCTCATGTCACAAAAATTAGTAGTGGAACAACTAATTTTCTACGACTTGCAATATATGAGGTGCGTTAACACTCACTCTTATGTGAGTTTCAGTCAGGCCGAGACCGGGCTAAAACTCCTCACTCTTTTTATAATAGTTTTACTTAGCTGTCGTTTTGTATGTTAAAATTTTTTTCAATAGGGTGAGTTTTTTTTAACAATAAATAAGAACTTCCTTTTCGTTTTTATTCTAAAAACAACAAAGTACAAAAACGACTAGTTCTAACTAGTTACTCGTAGCAACGCACTAAGGACTGTCAAAGTTTCTATTAGTTTGACGAGTATTTTTATATATGTTTTATAACTACATAACGACAACAACAACACCATCATCATCATCATAACAAGAAACAGCATAAACGCAGATAATTCACAATATAATTTCGTTTTTGGTTCTTCTTGGGAGCTGGTCAATGCGTTTCTAAGCAACAGGCTTCACCATCATCAAATCAGTTGCAATAAGGAGCCGTTGTTTGTGTAGCTGTTGTTGTTATTGTTGTGGTTGTTATTGTTAAGGGACTTTTTATAAAAGAAAATCTATTTCTCGTAAGTTTGTTAGCTATTATTTTTATTGCAGATGCTGCTGCCTTTGTTATGCCATAGCGATTCGCTTATAGACCGGCGTAAGGGTGCTGAAGTGGTAGTTATTTTGTTGGATCATTCGTTGTTGTGGAGCAGAACAGTGCAAGCTGTCATTAAATCCAGCAAACAGGCCACACATTTTCTTATTTAGAACTTTTGCTTTTACTCGTAGGTTTATTCCTGCGAGTTATTTTTTTAGGAAATCTCTCAGCTGCTTTGTTGTTGTTGAAAATTGTTGTAAATAATGGTGTTGTTATGGTCTTGAAGGTAGGTGTGAGTGGGGCTGATATTTTTAATATTAGTGCTGGACGTTATGATTGCAGGGAGCAGTATACGTTTGTTAACACAGACTCAACTAATCAGTTGAGTCAGATCTGTGAAGAAAATGACAGTTGAAAAATTTTTTGTTAACAAATTTAATATTTTTATATTTATTCATTTCTCTATAATCGTTTTTTTTGCATACTCTGGCAAACAAACCGACAGATGGACATACAGACGACTCTGCTCTTTTATGTTTGTCATGTCTCGCGGGCATGTACCCGATTCCCTTTGGAGGTGGCCTCTAATAATGATACACATAATTATGATATATAATATTTTGGCTAAAACACAACTCATAAATAGTGCAAACATTTAATGACTTCAAATTTTCAACAAACTTAATGTCATCAAAACAACAAAAGAGCAAAATTATTTTGAATGCATTCGTCACTTTCAGTATGATGATCGTTCGTTCGGTCGTTCCATCGTTCTATCGTTCTATCGTCAGTTGAATGGTATGATTGGACTGTTGTTGGTCGATTTCATAATGTAAAGTATGTTTGTGAAACCTATCAACAACTTTATCAACATCGTTTACATCATAAAAACAACAACAAAACTGTTGGCAGTAACAGCAGCAGCAAACGAATTTAATGAATGCTGTCTAATTAGTAATGACAGCAATAACAAAAACTATAACAATAACACACAAACAACAACAGCAACGACGACAACAACAAGAAAAAGCATTGCCACTAACACAACCATCGGCCTTGCATGAATGTTTTTAATTATGGCTTCCGGTTGAAAAACAAATATGGACATCATCATGCTTTTGTACATTTTAATTTAATTTCCTATTTTTTGCTACTGCTGCTGCAGCATTTTTGTTATTGCTGCTGTTGTTGTTGTTGCTGCTGTTGTTGTTACGTTGTTATTTATATGAATGCTACAAAAATTATTTCCACAAAATGTCGCCCTTAATGTTATCGATTTTAGCTTATAATGTTGTTTGTCGTTTTCATTTCGATTGAACTCTCTAAATTATTACATTATATGAATGATAATAATTATATTGTAGTTATTACTAAAACTAAGATTGATTGTTTGATAAAATTTTGATTAAATTTTCGGTATCTCTTTTTGATAACATTTTTATCGAGGTGTTCATTATTATCTATATCAATACCAAACAAATGAATCTACTGGTAGGATAATATTTATTAAATTTGTTAAGACCTTATAAACTATTATTTTGGTAACATATTATTACCAAAAATTATTTATTCCGAAGGAAAAATTAATAAAAAAGTTAATTAGTAATCCTGCATTTAAGGTTACACTTACTCCACCATCATCGTCATCTCCATCGCCAGCATTATCAGGGCTTCATAAATTCTAAAAAGTGGTTAACAGTTGAATTAACAGAAGAAGGTATTGCAGATGCAGTAAGTCTAACAGAAAATGTTAACCTTCATATAAATGAACTAAAGAAATTGAGCTTGTTCACACACACTTTTAAGAATTTCCTTAAGATTAATTAATTAATTTAGTCAAAATTTTAATACCAAGAAATTAATACTTTGGAGTTGAGTTTAACATAAGTATAACCTGCTCAAGACTTAGTAATTTCAAATTTTCTACGTTGTGAGAGTAAAACTGTTAAATTTGGGGAAGACGTAATTGGAAATTTAGTTTTGATATGCAAAGCATTAAAATTAGAATTGAATTTTTGTATTAGTTTCCGATATTTTGTTTCTTATATTTGAAATAAATAAAATTGTTTGAGGGAGTGGAATTTATTCCCGAAATCGCTTCTCCACGCTGTAAGAATTAAATAACAATCATCCCAATTGGGCCATACCTATTTTACGCCAAGAAAATATTTTTTATAAAATGTTCGAATATAAGTTAACATTTTTTTAAGTTTTCAATATTTTACAAAAATTTATTTTTGGGGGTAATTGTATTAGTTAAATTAAAACTGCATTCATAATTATTCATATTGATATTAAGAGACGTTTTATCTCCGATTCACATCAAGGTTAAGACTGAGAAGTATAAAAATGAAATTTTTTTAACCAAATTTAACAGACAAGCTCAGAGACTGTTGAAAAATGAATTAACAGACTATTGCGTAAGTGCGTTGTTTGTGTGATTACTCATTCCAATACTCATTCCCTGATCACTGAAATGTGTTGCTTCCCGAATTAATTGATAAAACACTCCAAACGATGGAGTAAGCACTAGAGGCGGCGAGGACGACGTGGTTTTATGTGATGGATAGGGGTTCATTAAATTTTGTAATTGTATTAAATTTGTTCATTGCTGTTGCTTCCCTCCCAATCCTTTATTTGTTGCTGTTGGTGAAATAAGAACCTAAGCGCTACGACTAAAATTCACACCACTCCATGCAATCGAGCGACGACACGCTGTTTCACTTTTTTGCATTTTTTTAATTTTTGTTTGTTTATTATTTTTGTTATTAGTTTGTTTTTATCAAACAACCCCTACTTTCGTCACCACCACCACCACATACTTTCTTGTTTTTATCAATTCTGCCTCAGTCCACACAAAGTAATGATAATACCGTTGGTTGTACGTTGATGGTCGTCGATATCGCGTACTGGCGTCGATAATGCGTAGTATTGATGTCAGTCATGATGGCGCGTAGCTGGTAACTAAGTGTTGGGAGTGAGGGGGTTCTGTGTGGATGGATTTGGAGGTTCTACTTGTTGTTGGGGATAATATGGAAGATGGCAAGATTTGATTAAAATCATGCAAGGATCAAGGTTTAATAGACAAACAAAATCACAACAAAATTTCAGCAAATGCTGTGAGCCAATCATTGATATACCGTTATTGTAGATACATTCCATTAGTTTGGTTCTATTCAAAACAATTCTTGGAAGAGCGGAGTAGGGCGCACTTATTCCCGCTGTGAGGGGTAGAGATAGTGTGGAGAAAAAAAAACAACAAAAAAACCTATATCTGCGATTACGTTTAAATACGTGAGGATAGCAGTTGTTGGAGGGCTGAACATGGAGTGAGTGGCACCGGAGGCGTGTGGCGATTGATGGTTGAAACGGGTCACCCAATCATTGACAATCGGTATTGTTTCGATAGTAAATTAAGATTTATATACCAAATACGAGAGAACAAAACACAAACACATGAATACAAAAACCTCTATTTGTCACTCGAAGGATACGTGAGCAGGATTACAGTGACAGTGACAGTTAAGGAAAGTTCATAAATATTATTTACAGTGCAGAAAACAAAAACAACAGCAATAATAATGTCCTGCACTATCGCCTCATGAAATTAAATGTTAAATAAATATAAATATCACAAGCCGTAGCTGCGCGAACGATATCTCGTTTTCGAGATATTCCGCTTTCTTAGAATAAACAAATTAAACCGTATTGAGACAGTGTTGAATAACGAATTGATATTAAAGTTTTACTTGACGTTGTAACAGATATTTAGTTTATCATCTTGAATTTATAAAACGACAAAAAACGAACAACTTTTGCCGGAACTTTCGACTGCTCTGAAAAATGTTCTTCAAACATAATTTCAATAATTCTTTATAAATCTTAAATTATCTGCTTTATCTCAATTAAACCCTTAAGAAATCCACTCGGCTTCCTTTCAATAATTGCTCGTTTCAATACTCTTTATTGACATAATTGCAAGATCGTTATATTGCCATTGTTTTGTGACATTTATATTTTCTTTCTCTTTTCACTCCTTGATGAGATTCTCTTTCTGTTTATTTTAAGCCCTTTCTAAAGAAGTCGATTTCAGCTTCTGAAGATTCTCAGATGACTCAAGGTATTTGCTTTGTGTGTGTACGTGTGTGTACGTGCGTAGGTGCATGTGAGTGTGGCTTAAAAGTTCAAGTTTTTCAATGTTATGAAGAATTAAATCTCAAGTGTTTAGTTATTTGTTTTATTTATAAAAACTTAGAAGAGCAAGTTTAAATTCTTTTTTAACGATAGAAGCTAAATCATTTCGATGATATAAATCGAGAGAGATAATTCCAAAAGTTTGAATGTTAAGTGTTTTATTATTTTGTCGAGCGTAAATAGCTTCGAACAGCTCTCCGCCTTCCCACCTCCCCCAACCCTCCAACGGTTTTTCATTACATTGTTTTTATTTCTTAGGATTATTGATGCCTCTTCAAGAGAATTTTTGAAAACTACTCAAGATGTTCTCAGAATTTTGCATGCTTCCTTTCAATCGTATAAGTAACTAGGTGTGTGCGTGTTATTGTTGTTTCGCTCGGTTTCTTGTTAAAATTGGTTGTAGTTGTTGTTGCTGATGTTTTTGTTATTCCTTTTGACACGATCCTACATAGTTAATTTTTTCCCCTTACATGACGTTTCCCCAGTTCCCCCCTTCCAATTCTTTCTTTATGATCCGCTTATTCTTTTTTAATCTTTTTTCAAAAAAATTTTAATCTTTTCGACTTTGAATGCAAAGCCAAGACGTGATTTTAATGCTAAAAACACAAGCAACAACAACAAAGGCAATGATAACATCGGGAGATGCCAGAAAAAGAGAGCAATAAAGTAAGTGACCAATGGATGTTTGACGGTTTATTTCGAGCGGAAAATCTTTTATGGGAAAAAATAATTTGTACTACGTTGAATTTATTGGCGGCGCATTTTTTATAGAATATTTACTACGTGTATATCGCACATATTATTTAAGTACATATAAAACGTTTTAAAATACGTTTTCATCAAATCCTCTCAAGAATTTACAACAACAACTATGGCAACAATGTTACAACAACAACAACAATATACGACACGGTAATATTGAAAAGTGAAAAGCATATGACTTTTATCCCTTTTGAAAGCTTAAAAGTGCACGCACACACACGCGCACACACACACATACATTGTTGTATGCTCCCGCGAATAAACGAACAATTTATTCGCAAAAAAATTATTGCACCAAAAGAAAAATGTTTAACGCAATAGTCATTTTTTTCATGTATGAAATTCAGGCAAAAACGCTCAAATTAACAAATATTTCATATTCTGGCCGTAACCCGAAGGCTTGATTACTTTGAAAGGTATAAAGTAGCGCATATGCGATCGAGTTAATAATTGTTTTTTTTAATCCTGTCGAAATATAAAAAAGCGCACAAATTATTATTGCATTTCCATAGAAACTGAAGAAGAAGAAGAGGCTTTAAAAGAGGATTAAAGGTAATAATTGTCGAATGGAATAACTTTGTGAAATCAATTTGGATTTTACAGGCTAATCACTAGGATTACATAGTCAATCATATGTGTATGTTCGAGTGAATAAGTGCGTGTTTATCGAGGAATAATATTTTAATAGAAGTGACGAAGTCAGAGGAAAGCAGAAGGTATTTATTGTGGGGGAAAAAAGGTTAATAAATAAATCAAATTGCGGCCAAAAATCAAGGCAAAGTATAGAATAAAATTAAACAAGCAGAGTACAAGCAGTAAAAACGGTATAAAATATCATTTAAATATCTCCAACCGTTTACGAGATATAGCTAACTTTTGTTTTGTTACTCATGCCACGCCCTTTTTTTGGGTGAAACTTTTATAATGGTATTTTTCACTTTATATAGAATAAGCTTTCGCCTTAACATCGCCTTAGTCGTTCCGAAAATACTCGATTTTAAACACTTTATGTTATAAAAAGTAGGCGTAACACTAGCTCGATTTGCCCTATTTTCAAAAACACTTAATTTCTGATTACAATAAGTATTGGTGCCAAATTTCAGAGTCTTGGCTCTTCTCATTCTCCGGTAATCGTGATTTCCATGGACCGCCAAATCGATTCAGTGATTCTGGATAAGAATATTATATATACTTTTCTATAGTTTCCACGCCTTCTCTACTACGTTACAAACGATAGAAAAAGATTAATCTTTCCTTTACCCTTCGGGTGTAGGGTATGAAAAAAATTGTATGCCCTTGAGGTACTAGAGGCAAAGAATTGAGTAGCTAGAGGGAAGGAATTCTTTATATAAATTCCTTTGAATACGATCATTATTTGTCTCCTTTTTTGAATCAAAATCAGCCACCGGAAATCCTCCGAGGAGAGAATTATATTAATATAATAATACATCATGATATGAAATCAACATGAGGAAAACATAAAGTGCTGGAATTTGCGTGGGTTGGTGGGGGAGGGGGTGGTCTGTGTGTTTGTTCTTGTTTATTTGTGTGTTTGACTAGCAGCTTAAACAAAATAATTTGATCAAACGAAGCCCCGAAAGCAGGACACTTTCGACAACATCAACAGAATTCAGCAGATTAACCCAAAGCACACAAACACGGATATGATTGGAACAGAGAGCGGTTGGGGGAAAGACAGAGAGAGAGGGAGTATTTTTTATTTATGCTATATAAAAAGGATTTGTTTGTATTTGTTTTCTACATATTTAGTGTCAGATAACACCAACAACAACAACAACAAATACAACAACAACGCATTTGGATTGATGGAATGATGCTGCGACTTGTCAGAACCGATGCTCACTTTTCACTTTAGATGAACGCAATTGCTGAAAAGCTGCCTGGCGCCAGGAAAACTAACAGTAAGAGTACTAATTCATACACACCCACACACACCTCCATACACGCACAGGCACAAACATCGTTTTATATTTGAATAGAAAATAATTACATGCAGGCCGCAAGTCGCAGGGTGTCCAACCTTTTGAAAGGAAAATATTCATAACAACATCACATATCGGCACACATATATATCGTTGTATTCATGTCCATTTGAATACACGCTCCTTTAACCTCCCTCTCCCACCCACCACTCCAACAACCCAAGCCATCCATTACAACAATAAGCGACGACACTTCCATTCTCGGCAATGGCAGATTGTCTGAAAAATTTTATAGGTGACATGCTTACAATGGAAGATGATGCGAATAGTGGTGGTTTCTGGCGTAACCTAAGTCTGGCGCCATATGAACCTCAGGCAACCGTCAACATCATTACAATCACCATCACCACAATCACCGTCATCGTGCGATCACTATCATCAGCGTATCCTCTCTCTCCTAATAATCGAGCGACTAACAGCTCAACAATTTGACATGTGTCTAAAAGCTCCCTCTGCATGACTCGCCGCTATTCATTCTTCCTACGTCCTCGACTTCTAAGTGAGTGCATTATTCTGAAGAGCGGTGGCAAAGGAAAGGCGGGGGAACAGTTTTGCAAAAGGATTCTTGTGTTAAACATTGAATGTTTACTCTTAATTCTTATGAAGGCTGTCATTATAATCTTAAATAATTGTTCGTATAATTTGTATTTGATTTAACAACAACAACAATAGCATTTTGAATTTATTACAGCATCGCCGCATTATATTATTATAAGTTTATGTTTAAGAAAATATTCAATATCAAATGAGCGCCAATTGGTTTCAATTTATATAATTTAATTTTTATCATATCAAAAATATATCATTTTTACCACGGACAATTTCGGCAACCAACGTTTTCATCTTGTCGAGTGCGCTTTGGCATCAAAACGATCTACCTCTTCTCAAATAAATTCGACGGTAAGATTCTCGTGAACGGGAATGCTATGTAAGAACTTGTACATAATTGAAATCGGCAATGAAATGGCAAACTTGTACGATGTCGGCAAGCAACATCTTCAACACTATAATTCAAGACTTAAAGACTTCAAGACTATTGGAGCGATATCAGTTTGTTCTTCTGTTTGTAAAATGTTTACAAATGAGGATACTTTACTTCTTGTAGATTTAAAAAGAACTGTACGATCCAATTCTATTGCAATAAATTTTAATTGAGCTAAAGAGAAAGATATCAGCTAGCACACCGGATACATTTTCAGGATTGGAATTGCATTGTATGGTAATCCGCTGTGATAATCTCAACGGTGCCGTTGCAATCAACACCATCATCATAATGCTACGAGATGACTTTAGTAACTTTATAGCTTTATGTATCGTGTTTTCATACTTTTTCGTATTCTCTTAATTCGTATTCTATGTCTTTCTTATTGTTTCCTCTTACTTATTTATTTCGGACAATTCTATGAACTTTTTAGCCTCGGTCTTCCTTTATCTCGCTTCCTTTCAATATCACACTATCATCATTATCATAATCATCATCACTATCTGCATTCATCAGGATGGTGATGTCAGCTTTTATCGTTATTCACAACATAATCATCACCATCATTTTCATCTCCCAGTGGATTCCTCTTGGAAAATATGAACCCAAGCGCCATAATTGAGTGATAATTGTACTCCAATTTCTCTTATGAATATAAATTAACTGGAAGCCGGCGAGTTCAGAGATTATGAAAATTATTTTGTTTTGTTATCGTCATTCACCACCAACCACCAACCACCACCAAATTGCGGCTGTCCTCTCCACCCACTTCACTCCCCTTGGGCTCTTCATAAATTGAATAAGACGAGAATAAAGCGAGCATCCTTCATAGCCATCCGTTTCAACGACAAATGGGGTCTATTGCGGATACACTTAGAGAGTTCTTGTGGTGGTGTCTCCTTTCGAAAGGATGCAATGATTTCTTCAGCGACCCGAACCCTACATGACACTTGAAGCGTGGCGAGATCCCCAGATAAGAAACTTTTTCTTTTTTACATGCGTCGAAGCAATTTTGAGGCAAAGGAAAATTGATCAGGCGAAGAAAATGAGATATCTAGACAGTATATTATAGTTGACGTTATAAACTCGTTTTTTTTCTCTTTGAAAAAAAGTGTTCTTTCCGAACGAAACTCTTCCGAAGCGAAACAATTTTTTCTGTGGCATTGCAGCTGTGATTGAGACTGCGTTGCTCTGACGCAGGCTACATCACGCATACGGTTATGTCGAGCTGAAATAATCGATCGGTATTGAAAAAAATATCTCTCTATCAGGAAATGAATGAAATACCTTAGACTATTTTTTTGCAGTGTTCAATAATTTCTAGACCAAATATTTTCCGGCTGAATCCGTAATTCATGTTGTTAACGAAAACTGTCACTACGAAGGGGCGTGACGCATCGCTAAGAAAGGGAACGTATGGAGACGAGGCATCAAGTTCATTATGAAACACAAACTCAAACGCACTCAAGCATTTTAACATCATGTCAACTCATCGTATACATGCTAAGCGCTAACAATATGAGTAACAACAACAACAACAACGGCAATAACAACAGCACGAACAGCAGTAAGAGCAAGAGCATTAGGATAAAAAACTGCACTGCTTCATAGACGCAGCGTAATGCTTGGCGCCAAAAAACAACAAACAACAAAAAACAACCAAAGCCAACACAGCAATGTTTTTTATGTCATGGCGACATAATTTTTTTTTAATGAAAGAAAATGTCTGTGAAAATTTCCGAGCGAAAATTAAGTAAAACACTACGAACACTGTCCTTTTAAAAAAGCAGTGACTAATATTTTTTTAAAAATTTAGTCATTTTAACTTCTGAAAAGTGCCGGCATTCATCTGGCATCAAAACTAACGTGCAGGAAGAATGAGCAGAAGGAAGCAACAGTTGAATGGATGTTCCAGTTGAATGGATGTTTAACGATTAACGATTTTGTTACCCAGCGAAGGTCAAAGTGTCAGTTAGTTAGAATGTCGGTGAGTTATTTGATCAATAAATCTGGGTGGGCCATCAATTAGCCGGCACTGTTGCCCGTTAACTCTAAACACTTTTGCCACATTTGCCTCGCTCTCTATCTCTCTTTCAAGCTAAATGAGCGACTCAGCAAGCGACTAGGAAGCATTTTCATGCGACGTAATGTTAATCCATTTTGCCCTTTCTCCCATTACCGGATGTAATACCATTCCTTTGTGCGTTTATCGGAAAGCAATCCGATATCTCGGAGTGGATTCTTTCGCTCGATTCATTCTTTACAAAGAGTTGCATAGCTCAATGGCGCACAAATACACGAAGGGGGTGTACACATGCTCACCCACATCTGCCAAACCATGATCACATTACGACACAATCAAATAACCCCATTTATTTTAATAAATTTGGCGCCATAACCTTCACCAGACCCTTCAGATTCTTGTCATCCTGGGGATAAATACATATTTAATTAAGTTTCCGGTTAACGGACCAGGCTGATTTACAGTAAGAGACGAGACATTACATGGATTTCTCTTTCGTGATATGATTTGCTATCGTTAGAATCTCATTATAATGCCGTCAAGGATTCACATTCCTTTGCAATACTGCCCGATTATTTGAATCGACAAGATGCGTTAATTTACTACACTTCTAATTGAAATGTTTGCTTACTCAGTTAAGGGAAAACTTATTGAAAAATATATAACTGTTTTTATTTGAAAGTACTTTCAAAATGAAACCAGCTAATGAAAACTCTATAGAAGCATCGCTATCCTCGCATTTTTATCTCTGGAGTCTCCTCGACCACTTGTTGAACAATTCCTGAATATTCAACGCGTAACAGCTGCTACTTCTTTTGTTCATGTGTATTTCTCATTTTCTTCTTTACTCTTCTTCTGACTTTCTTCCAACCGGTCTTCCTTTTATCAACCCGTTGATGATTTACTCGTCTGTGAATTTGAATGGATTTGTCAGTTTTATTTTCTTTTCATTTCATCCATTCTGCTGTTTTATGTTCTCGTCATTGGCGTGATATGATTTTTGTGGTAGACTGATTCGACCGACTTTTTGACTAGGATTCTCATTAAAGCAGTTGAGATGGTTTCCCCTAAACGTATGCGAGTTAAAACGAGCATTCTGAGTAAGTTCTCGACTATTCCGCAAGTCCTCAAGTATTCTTTTTACTATGCTAACCCTTTACCAACAAGGATCCTTAAGTAGTCCTCCAGGGTATGACGAGAGTAATTGTCAAAGGGTTAACAAGTATGAAGAATGAAATAGTACAAGAGACAAAAAAGGTCAATTCAGATGAAAGAACCCAGAAAATTTTCAAACAATTTCAATAGAATGAAATGGTTAAGAAGTTTGCACAATTTTTCCTTTCACGTAATTATTTGATGAACTAAGTTCGGGATTTTTAATAGGTTTTGATCGAAGGTTGTCGAAGGTTTGCTTCTCCTGAAGGATTATTTTGTAATTAAACTTTATTTTCAAATATTTTAGAATGACCTCGTTCCCAACTTTACGATGTAGTTGGGAGATTTGGTGAAATGTTGGTCAAAAAGCAAAAAGTGGTTTATTAACATAATTGGGACGCATACACGCCCATATAAACAGATCAAGGAGTAGTCGGAAAATATAAGACCATCCGAATTTTAAGTTGAAGACTTACCACCTGACTAAACTGCTTCCTTAATTGTGTCTAACAATATAAAATATTGCAAAAAGTAATAGACAGAAATTCCTTAATTCAAAGAAGAAAAAAACAAAGTGGTTAAAATTAAATAAATATTGATTCCACGATATAACAAAATCCAATATTGTACCAATTAATTCTTGTTTATCTTAGTTTTATTGTCGTTATAAACCTTTCTCTGTTTTTCCTTTAAAAGTGTTGTTGCGTCGAATTGCTTGGAACGGAAATTATAAACTTACAGAGTGAAACCAGCGGAAGTGCAGCCATTTTAATTTGAAATTGTTTTTGTGCGCTCAAAGGAAAAGGTTTATAAACGTTTAAAATAGGAAAAGGTCATAAAATTAAAGCTTGCCATAAAAGTAAAACATTTAGACTCTCTTTCTCTCACTCTGACTCTCTCGACAAGCAGCTTCCCAGCTCTTCTTCTTACTTTTGTTCTTCAGTAATTGGAGGTATTCTGTAAAAGAGAAGACACACATCCTCATCCCGAGGCGCACACCACCACGCTCACACACACACCCACACCAGCAAAGCAAATAAACACTAGCACTCAAAAAAATAAACACTCACACAAACAAATAAGCAAACAGCCAAATAAACATCTAGAAGAAAGATCAAACCAAAAGCACCGAAACGCTTGAAGCAGCAAAGGCTGTAAAGCTAAATATCACAAAGTTTGACTTTCAGTAAAATTTTTCCATTATAATGCAATTGTTTGAATAAAGTTATGACGGTATTTGTGTAATATTATATAATGTATGAATGTGTGTGTGTCAGTGTGTGTAGAAGGATTTTACGTTCTCCAACCACAAGTTTCTCATCGTTCACTTACTGCAAAGTATCTCGCCCGAACGTGGTCGCGTGCTTTTAGGTGTAGATTTCCGTTTATGGCACAAGACTTCTGGTTGTCATTCGGTCAATTTAATGTGAATATATACGCATACGTAAGTACATATATTATTAATACCAAGAACATTCTTACACATAGAGAATTTAGTAGGCGTGCTTGTGCTTGCTCGTTTGTGTATCCATGTGTGCATGTGGTAGTGACGGTGGGGCGGGGGGGGTGTGGTGTAGGTTTTTCTTCGTGATCTCAACTCTAGCGTCATAATATTCCATTTTATTCTTCTTCAAATACAGAGAAAAGCTGAAACAAAACCGCACTAGTATCCTATCGCTCGTTCCTCTTTCCGGCCTCTACCACTCTTACCACTCATGCGTTCCGTAGATAGCCCACGGGAAGTCAACAGTGCTGGGGGGGGGGGGAAATAATCAAACCAACTCTAGGATTTGCTTGCGGTGCTTGTGGTGCAAGTGCTATTAATTTCCGTTTTAAATTTCCTTTGCAGCATTGTCGGCCATTTGGTGCTGGACTATGTGGCGCTTTAGGTGAAGGGTGGAATCATAATTCTGCGTCCGAGTCCGAACCTCAGTCCATGTCTATGTTCCGGGAAGGGAAAGTGTATGAAAGACACGGAATAGAAGACGGAATGGAAATCGGCATCACTGTTTTCATCGTCGTTACATTTCTCATCTTCATCCTCACCCCCCTCTCCATTGTTCTTGTTGTTGTTTTCATGTTCTCGGAAATGACAAACGCAAACTCGTTCTAGTTTTATAACATCTTAAAAGGCAGAAAGAAAGAGAGAGATAGAGGGAGAAAGAGAGCGAGTTAAAGAGAAAGAGAGGAAGAAAGAAATATGGAGCGGAAAGTATCGAGATTGTTAGGATAGGAAGAAGTAGCAAAAAAGAAGAAAGATTTACTCTAAGACATATTTTATTTGTTTAAAAATTTATGCTCGTATTCTGAATGGAATGAATGTCTCCGAATGTCATTTGAAATGTTGCTCGATGTTCGTCTCGGGAATTTATTGCTTATAGAAAAAAATCAGATCAGATTGGTATCGGCAAAGTCAAGTAATTTGGTACAATAACTTTTGTCTATCACTTTTAATCGTCATGATGAAGGTTAGACCTGACCATCATCGATGTCCCACATGTCAATCTTTCAACCGCCATATATTGGAATTATTAAAGATGCCTTCGATGAATGGAGTGAGGACATGTAAGTGATGCTCGCAGGGGACGAATAGACGACTAATCAAATCAAGCTTCTTTAAGAGTTCATATTTTAACAGGTATTAGCGTGGGTTAATATTGTGTACAACAACAAATATAATGGAGTATTTGCCATAAAAAATAATAAGGCATGGACGTAGAAGAAGAGACTCAAGTAGCAGCAGTGGAGGAACGGGACTGCTATTGCCCATAATTGCTTCAACACATTGAAAACTAAATCACCTTCTTCTTGAGAAATCACAAAGGCACAAACAAACAAATAAACAGACAAACAAACAAGCATATCAACATTTCGAATGAACATCAAACGACAACTCCATAAAAGTCGACGATGACAATCGTCTACATAACGTCCTTGATCCGATTCATTGTTTCTGGTTATGGCTTTGATGCGGTCGTTGTTTCTGTAGTTTGCCGTTGTTTTTAGTGTTGTCGTTGTTGTTGTTGTTGTTGTTGGTTAGTCAGTTTGATATTGGTAGTTACACATTGTTTGCTAGCACAATGGTAATGCATTGAGAGAGAGGGAGAGAGGAATGAGAAGCAAGCAAACGCATTTCTTTTTATGCCATAGATTCCCTACCAACCTTCCTCCCACAACAACGCCATACACACTCAGGCCCTTTTAAGCTCGGCATGACATTAAGGCGCACTTAGATGGCAGCAACAAGTTGCTTCTCACCAATACAACTACAATTGGAGGAGAAGAATGTGCAATTTGATCTAGTGGTGGTGTTGTTAAGTTTCTGCGTTGGCTTCCTCTCTCTCTCTCACTCTCTCTTTCTCACCATTTTTCTATTTG
This sequence comes from Physocephala rufipes, assembly GCA_963966595.1. Taxonomy (NCBI): domain Eukaryota; kingdom Metazoa; phylum Arthropoda; class Insecta; order Diptera; family Conopidae; genus Physocephala; species Physocephala rufipes. The sequence continues at coordinate 5,878,901 of OZ016505.1, forward strand.
TATGTGGTTGCGGTTAATGTAGGTCTGTATGTGTGTGTGTGTGTTTGTATAGGCATGTGGATGGACATACATCTTAACTCATGATGATGCTGCTACATCACGATATTTGACTTCTGAGCCAAACGGCGCCACCGCATTCATTGAAATTTTCATCACATAGTCCTCATTTTTGTTCTTCAGTTTTTGATGCTACGAGAGATTTTTAGCACTTTCTCGTTACACCAATTTCTTTATAAACGCCTCTCGGTGTGTTTCGTTTGACGCATTGAATTTGGTGTGCTTTGCAATGTTACACTTTCTTGAACGCATTTTCATGAATAAAAAATAGATTTTAAATTTAATTTTAATTTTAATAAGAACATTCCTGCAACTTAAATAAAATCCCGATCCGCAGTAAATCGATTAAAATCGTTAGGATCATTGAGGTGACGAAGGTATTAACCATCAAAACTAGTCTCAATATTAATTAATAAAATGCGCCAACAACAACAACGACAACAACAACTAGAAACATAAGATAATTAGTAGAGTTCAATTGGTGAAACGCTGCAAGTCCTTCGAATTCAAAAACCATCTATTCCATCTTAAATTCCTCTCCGCTCTCTTGAATTTATGCTAGTATTGAAGCCTCATACTTTTCAATCCCTTTCTCTTCAACCTTTCTTTCTCTTTGCCTTTCTCCACTTTAGGATTTAGTAAGAAAAATTTCCCTGTCTGCTTCGTAACTATTTCTCGAATTGAACTTCTCAAATCTAAAACGTTCCAGGAGCATTCCTTCGGCTTACGTTCGTCATTGCCTTCGATGACTTTTCGCAGTCATTGAGTGTGGTGGAGTGCCTAAATATATGTATGTTTGTGTGGGGTGTATGTTTGATGCGAAGGCTCATGTCTGTGCGGTGATATGTTAGCAGTGTTGTTGTGGTTGATCAATCGTCGCTTATCCCATTCCTTTCAATTCATTAAGTGTCAACTTTTTCTTGTTTCTCTCGCCTCGGGTTACGCCATCCTGCGGAGCCATTAATTGTTACTTCTCTTATAATTCCTTTTTTCCTAAATTTGTTTTTGTTTTGCTGATTTTTTTTTGTTTTTGCCTTTCTAACAGATGAATAGACGCTTGTTGCTTTTGCGTTCAGAACGCAAGCGCATCTCTTGGGATTTGTTGAATAATTGTTGTTGTTGTCGTGATTGTTGTCGTGAGTTAGTTGGTTAGCTGATGGGTTTTGGTGGTGGTTTTGTGAGTGTATTGGTGAGAATAATTGCTGAGCAGAGCTGTGATATTGCTCCAACATCGCAGCTGCTGCGACAATAGTGCGCGACGACATTGTCAGTATAAAGTCTTTCTATAGAAAAGACATATTGAAAAATCTTAAATGATTTTCAATACGATATATTTTCGAAATTTATTAATATTTAAAAATTCATTATTGGATTTTTTTAAAGATTTTTTAAAAATTGATTTTTTAAAATGATTTTGAATTTTTGCAAAACTGCTTAGTGCATAATATTTATTAATTAATTGTCTTTAATTTAGTTAAGTGTGCTTATTTAACAATTCACTTCCACGACTGGTCTCTGCTGTTTCCAGTTGTCTTCCAACCTTTGTTTGGCTACGTCATAGCTATGTCACACAGTTGAAAGGCAACTGGGAATAGTCGTGATCGAGTCAAGGCAATTAAAAGTGTTTTGATATTTATGCTTTCACATTTATTTAAATTTTAAAAGGTTCATAAAATAAATCTTTATAAAATGGTTTATCAAATCAAGACAAAATGTTACGGCTTAGAGACAGGCCGTGATGGTTTTGGGAATATATTTATTTGTAAATGTTAATTTCTGGCCTTTAATAAAATGTGCTAAACAAAATACTATCCATTAATTTAATATATATATCCTCCATTTCTCTTCATCGGGATCAATAAAATAGCACCGGACTACTTTTATTGGATGCTATTCAGAATCATAAACTCGATATGATCGTCCATTAAATCGTGGTATATCTTCTGAAGAGCGTTTATTGGTAAAATATTAATTACTATTCCCCCATTTTTTGTGTTAATTTTATATATATATATTTCTCCCCCGTTCTAGTGTGTTTGTATAAGCTTCGGAAAAATAAAATATTGAGCACCTCAGGGCCCAACACGTGACCGATAAATTTTCATTAGTTCTTCACTTCATCATCTACTGCAATTTATTCACTGTGATAATTCTGAAGCTAGATAAGCTCGAATCATTGGTACAAATTGTGCCGAAATGTGTTTATTCACAAGATTTCAGACGTCCGTTTGACAGTTTTTACGTGGCAAACGTCGTTGCCAAAGGCATTCGAAAAAAGCAAAAAAATATTTTCTACAAAAAAACCCTTAAGCCTGAGGGAACATGATAGATACGGGGGAAAAGGGAGAAAGAGGCAGTGGAAAAGAGAGTGGAAGGTTAGATTGTGATAAGAATTATCAGCAGTTTTTTAGTGCTTATCGTCGTGGCATAACAACGGAAAGTGTGGAACATATGCTGTGAGCGTGACTACTGTTGTTACTATTGTTGTTGTTGTTCTGCTGCTGCTGGCAATGGAGTTACTGCGATTGTTGCTGTCGCTAACAGCTCTGCTCGTTTACGACGAATCCGTGGTGGGATGACCTGCCTACGCTGACTGCACAGTACACGATATTCAACAACGATACGCAAGATGTTTTAGACGTACGTGTGCGCGTGTGCGTGTGTATGCATGAGCGAGAGAGTGAAAGAGTTTTAGGCTTATATCTGTATGCACCTCATGTAGACTCGTATAAGAGTGTTGAAGCCATTTCAGTGAAGGAATGTTAAAATATTTACTAAAGGGTGAAAAGAGAGGAGGAATAAACAGGAGTTGATAGGGAAGTGCGTGAAGGGCTTCAGTTGGGTGGTGGTCAATAAAAATAATATCGAATGAAGAGAAGATCCCGATAAAGCAATAACAACAACAACAGCAACACGAAGACTTTACAAAAATGTGTTTGTGTTTTTAATATCGTCGCAGTTTGCGTCGCACTCCAGTTTCCAACGTTACAACAAATGATTCTTAATGATAAGAACATCGAACACCGAGCAAACACTGAGGCTCAGATCGGGTGTAACAGTAAAACACTTTTAGTTTTTTATCAACGAAGGAATGAATGAAGTCAGCAATCAAGGTAAGAATTCATGCGAGAGATTTATGTTTTTTAAAATAGTTAAAATAAATTAAATATATTAAAAAAGAGCAATGTGTTTTTAATATAAAATACATGAAATCATAGCGATGAACTATAATTCTTTCAAACATCCAACGGACGTATTGCCTACAATGCTCCTTTAAAACTAACAAAATTCATAAAGGACCCAAGAACGCAATCGACCGACCAACCCAAATGATCAACCAACTTCAATTCGAACTTCGGCACATGCTCGGTAATTTTTGTCCAACTGACTGACGTCGAGGTTGCGACGCTGACCGAGGTTCGACTTCAATTAACGAGCAATTTTTCCCAGCTGCTTCCGATTTGTTACGAAGGGTAACGTTCGCTCGACAACGGCCCACGACGTTGGAGCTAATACATGTGTTGCTATCGGGGGTGGTAGTGTGTTGTTAGGGATGATGGTGGGTGTTTAATGGTGGTGGTGGTAGTGTTGTTGTGACTTGATAGTGGTGCCAGCGGTAGATTTGCTCTTATTCGTAAGCCCCTTAACATTTCCTGGCCGACTAAAAGTGCTCAATGGCCGACAGTTGATTGTTGGCGTCAGCGACCTCGAGACATTGAGCTCGATAAATTATAAAGCTCTTCGTTAGTACAACGTTGACGTTCAACCAGTTGGCAACATGCCACGGAAAACGCACTGATTTTTCTATGCCAAAAAAATTGAAAGTAAAATTAAGAAATCCACAAAAAAGATATAAGGTTCGCCAAAAGACTAAAAGAAAATAAAAAACTGAAAAAAGACTAACTGGAATTAGAGCAAAAAATAAAATAAATGTATTCATGTAGAATTAAAAAGAAAATAGTGAAAAAATCCTGAATGAAAAGCCAACAACCACAAATAATCGAGCTACAAATTCGATTCGAGAAAGGATCAACAGTCGCTGAGCTGCTCATATAAAAATTAGGCAAGTGTTTTATATTGATCCTAAATGTATGCAACGTTAAGAAGTAACCGGTAAAACGGTCAACCTCTCTTTGCGAGAGAAGAGGCAAGCTGCTGGGTTGCGTTCTGTAATATTTGGGCGGTGCTGCACTACCGCTGCTATTGTTGCTTGTTCGCTTGTGTGAGCTCACGCGTATAGATGCATGTTTGTGTGCGATGTTCAGCACAGCCCCGGGGTAAGTGTTGCTCATTTAAAAAAATCAAGAATCACATCAAGATCAATTTCAAAAGCCATACAATCGATTGCTATTGAGAATAACAAAAATCTTTTTTTTTTGTTAGAAATTGAAACGTATGCGAAAGTTATTCATTACAAAACAAAAAGAAGCCAAACACAACACCGATGTCGTGTTCGAACCAGGCACACAAAGAATGACTGTATGACACTTTTGTATGTATTTACGAGACTCTGCACATTTACGGGTTGGTCATGTTTACCGTTTTTCACAAAGCAAGTGGAAGGAAGTGCTTCGTTTTATGCAATTTGCTTTGGAAAATGTAGTTTTAGAAACGTACGACAGTTCTAGATTGCTTTGTAGGCGTATGGACCTTTTTATATGACGGTGTGTATGCGCATCTGTTTTATTGCGAGTAACAAAAGGAAGCTTTAAAAATTATAGGAAATATGTGAATATGCTGTTCTAAAAGAACATTCTCTGAAGTGTTTTTACGCCTGTTGTTATTGGAGTTGTTGCCATGGTTTTATAGTGTTACTCTCATTGCTATTGTTGTTAATTTCCGGCATCCTGTAGCTGTGTTCGAGAAATTCATCTTTGACATTTTTTCGAAATTTGTTTTTATATTTTTCCAGGTTTCTTACTTTCATAAACTCTTTAGATAAATCATCGAACGCGCTTGTTTTACTCTTTTTTTATATTCTCAGAATCCTGCATTCCCTTCGTGTAGTATTTTCGATTAACGTAGGGTGAATAGATTCAATTTGAAATCGATACTAATATCTAGACACTCCCAAGCCGTTGTTGTTGGCGCTATTGTTGTTGTAGTAATAAACATTGATTTTCTCACTGTATTGGTTACCGTAGCACCGTCACCCTGTTTTCTACTTCCGCTGATTCTGTGACATTCATTTCGCAATTCCATTTCATTGTTTTCTTGTTTTTTATTTGTTTTTTTGTTATTGTTAGTCGTTTTTCCCGAAACTATATAAATTTTGGTATGCCTAGCTGGTATCGTTTTTCTGCTCCATTTTGTGCTGCTCGCATTCATTCAGCCTATCCTGTTGCACGAGTGTTTAATTGGATTTTTGTCCAATGCCGATGGACACTCTGTTTACATGGATACTTTTTCGCAGGCTATAAATATTCCTTTTCTATACTAGAGCAGTTTTTCCTAATTTTTTTTCAAACTTTTTTGTCAGCAGCTGCAGCTTTTTCAGCTCAATGGAAAGTAATTGCGTATTTTGCTTATGGAAACTATCTTGCTATCTTGCGTTATTGTTGTAAAAAAGTGGCTTGAAAATTGTTGACGACGTTTTTCCGATGCTTTTAATTTTTTTTTCTATTGTCGTTATTTATGAAAAAAAAATCTTTTTCACACTTTGGCAAACGTATATGTAATGGGCTTAATGTGCGCTTAAATGTATTCCTGTTTTTTGCATGATATCTCTTTAATTGAATTTAATACATATAATTTCATCAGCAGTCATTTTTATTAACTTCAATTATTAGTGTCTGTCACTTTTTTAATAAAAAAAGCATTGAGGTAAACCAGCGATGCTTTAATCACTTTAAGTTGAAGTCATGCGAGCTTAATTACCTCCGTCGGGTATTTTAAAGTCGGGGTAATAAAAGTGATATCGGTCAATGAAGAGTAATATTCTGATGTTTGAATTATTTCGTTATAATACATAAAACACTAGAATTTATACTTTTTCGTTAATTTTCAATCAGTTTCCGTTATTTAAGATTTATTGCTGGCTTTGGTAATACTCATTTCTATTGAAAATTCTCCTATTGAATGTTCTGCTAAACATCAAATCACCAAGCATGATATCAAGCATAATATATCTATATAGGAACCGTGACGACTATTGTTGACACCTGAAATACATCTATCAGATTTTCCAAGAAGCCCATAACAATTTTAAATTTTTATATTAAAATGAAGTCAGTCATGAAGTGAAATAAAGTTGAAGTGAATGAAGTCAGTCTTATAAACTGCTTAAAACCTCTTAACGCAGTAACGACCAAGGAAGTCAACACTATTACTGCGAGAAGTTTTATAAATATGCTACGCCTGAAAACTATTAAAATGACACAAATGGAAAACAAATTATATTTTAACAGTTAACTGTTAGATTTAATAGATGTCAAATACATAATATTCTCTTTCTCTGGCATGAATTATGTTATGTTCGTATTGGAAAACCTTACAGAAGTAATTATTTTAATCATAAAAATATTTAATATTTAATTATCTATAAAATTTTCCCACATATATCTAACTCTAATATCCGAAATTCGGACACAGGCAATATGAATTACCATTCAATAAACAAAATTGAATTACCATTCAATAAATTAAGAGACGAATCGGTGACCAGCCGCATCGTTCAATTAATTGCTTACGTTTTTCGCTTTTATGTTTGCCTGTTTCTACTTTTTACCGTTAGTTAGCCATCATTGAAGTTTGATTCTGTGTGATCACAAAGATCAAAGCTAAAATGTGAGGAGGTTATTGCATTCACACATTCTGATACTGCTAATTGGGTTCGCTATAATTTTCGAACGAACTTTCGACCCTTCCAATTCCATCGAAATTAATTTGTTTAAAGTAATTTTTAGGGGAAGAATGATAAATCCAAAAAGGGTATCTTCCCTCAAAAACGCACTCCATTGAGTATAAGCCTAACAACAAATGGCTTTTTTTTTGTTTCTATGCCAACGGATATGATATCCAGAAGGGTCCATTACAAATTTTCTTGGACTCATATTCAAGAATTTCCAACTCATTGTAAAAGAATAAAAAATACAATTTTACTTATTCTTACACTTGCTCCTAATACATCATTTTCTTCGCCTTCTAAAATTTTTTGTTTGTCACGAGCTCGACTCGTGATGTGACATCATGCATTTTTTATTTGCCCCTCAATCAAATTTTATTTGTACACACGTGTGAATGATTGGAATTTATCTGTGGGCCTGAGTGTGTGGGTGTGCATGTGTGTGTGGGGGGACTCGTGAAATTGTACTCGTCCTTAGGAGCATCTCGAGTGCATTGACGATTACTCGTATAAGTTCTTAAAGTGCTTTCAATATCAACAAAAAATTATATATGTGTATATGTTCGCCTACAGGTGGAGCATATACATATACATGTAACATATATTCGTTTATTTTAATTTTTATTTGATTTTTTCCGGTAGTATCCCTCTCAGAACTTCTGGAAGCGTTAACATTTTTTTTAGGTCAAGCTTCAATCGAACAATTTTGGAAACTTCAAGAAATAATTTAGTTTAGTAAATTAGCAATCGGATTAAATAAAGACCTTGAGGACTTGTCCATAGCTTTCTGAAATCAGACACTATTTATAATGTATTTAATGTATTTATTGTATGTATTTAAATCCGTATAGAAACCATCTTGTATCAAGGTCATCCCATAAACCCACAAACCCACAAAAAATAATTAAAGCACGCTTAAAGGTAAAATAATGCCTACATTCCCAATGAAAGCTATGGCGGCGCAAGTTTCAAAAATAATTCAACAACAATGTCCTGGTAGGTTTTATTATGAAGAAATATTAATCTGTGATTATAACTGTATTTCATGACTCAACTTCTCGAAAAATTTGAAACTTTCTCTTTGCAAAAGCTGTTAAAGTAAATAAGCTGTTAATGTAAATTTTGTTCACTAAAGTTCTTCGAAGTTTTCGGAAAGTTTAACATATCGGTTAACAGAGACTTCCAATAAATGCAAAATTTCCTTATATAAAAGAAAATTCTGGTACCTTCGGAAAATTTAACATCTTAACTCTCAGAAAATACACCTGTAATAGGTGTGATGGTTTGATTACCAGAATAATTTATTTTATAACTTCATGAAGCCAAAAATGTATTTTATTGCTAAAGACATTCTCTACTCCTTTTCTACCACAAAAAAGGTTTTCCACGGAGAAAACCCTGATGAAAACGAAATACGGCCTAATTATTAAAAATATTGTTATGCAATACTTTGTTAGTTCTTTCATGTCAAGAATTTAACAGCAAACATTTTATCATTCCCTCCAGAGTTTAACAATTTTCAAATATTAATTTCAATTGCAAAATTGCTCTTTGATTGATGTGAGGAATGTAGATGGCCAAGCATCATTGGCACTGCCGTTACCTACCAATCAACATCACTACATTACCGTAAACATCGTCCAGACCAACTTCCAAGGCATCATCTTTGTCATCTGCTACTTAATCCGCTTTCGATAGAACGTCGATACAAACAACTTTTTTTCTAAGCTAACAAAAAAAACAACTTTGATTCGTTCTTTTTTCTCTCGTAGTTTTTATTAAAAGTATTCATCGATGATATTGCTCTTGCTGTTGTTGGTTTTCTTGTTTTTCGCCTTCTTCTTAATACTGATTAAAAGCTAATAATGGTATATAATCCGATATGCTGAGTTGAAAACTTAATTTAATGATCAAAGATCAAAAACTCAAACATCGGCGACACATTTACATACTCACAGTCGCGCACACACATACAGTCATACACACACGACATAATCACAATTATTGAGAGACATATTTAAGCTTTTTTATTAACGACTACTTCAATTAAAAAGTCTTCTTTGATTTCATAATTTCATAAAAAATTCTCGATAATAGAAGAGAAGTTTTTTAAAAAGTTCTCATTAAAATGGAATTAATTAGAATCTTTGGCTTATTAAAATCGGATAATGAATAAAGCCGACCAAAGTGGTAAGACCGATGGATTTGGAAGATACAGAAGGGAGAAGTACGAAGAAAGAGATAAAATTGAATGGATTTGATGACCGTAAGACATGATATAACTGGTTAACAGTTTATTAAGACTCTTGAGAAAATATACTCACCTAAAATATTTCAATTTGAAGTTAAATCCAGTTTTCCAATTTTTATAGGCTGATAAAGAGCACCAATTGCCTTCGGATTAAAATGACACTTCTTATTGAAAGAGATCATGGTGTTCGTTATTCATTGGTGTTATATCGCTTAATTGAATATTTTATTCTATAATTATATTTGGCAATTTGTAAATCCAATGCTAATTGAACGTCTTTTCGAAATATAATTTAATTTTTGTTATAGAGTTTTTTGTTTTAATTTTCTAATTTTTTCTAAACTTAAATAAATTTTAGTAAATATTTTCTTGGCTTTAGAAAGTATAATGTTGTACTTTTGAGTATTTATATTCATCTATATTTTAGCCCTTCTTGTTCTTATCCTTATTGTTGTTGTTGTTCAGATGGTCCATTTATGTGATGACATCCGGTCCCTTTAGTGTTTTCTAATTAGTAATATTGAGAAGATTTAACTAGAGATAATGACATTTATTGTCTTGTGTTAATTACATTGTCCCTTGCCACACCCGCCAACATAAAAGATTGCATGCATGCCAGAACACATTTGATATATGTTCGAGAAATATACATACACATACACACAGTTATTCGAAGGATATCTATACTATAAATAGTGTATAATTGTAAATGAATAGGTGCGAGTTAGTTGAAGTGTATGTATATATTTATGTGTGAATTCTTGTGTGACCTTATATAATCACATAAAACTCCATACTGTATGCTTGTATGCGAGCGTGTGTGTGTGTCTGTCTGTGTGCGTGTTTGTGTCTGATAGAGTAATTGAAAGGTGTTACATTTTGTTATCACACCACATAATGTGTCATTTCCATTGCGGTATTGTTACAGTTGTTGTTGTTGTTGTTGTTGCTGGTAGAGTTGTTGTTTCCCCTTGTGGGTTCATTGCGTTGCTACTTTCTTGACAACGTTGTTATTTTCATGGTTAACATCTTTGGATGTTTTCCTCTCGCTCCTTTCTTTCTTATTAATTGTTTCTTATAGAGCTGCGCAGGACATCTGGGCTTGTCACAAACGCTAGGGTACAGTAGTTCAGTTTAGTGTAGTGCCGATTGAAAATGTAGGGTTTATCACAATATTATATGATTTTAAAAAAATTAAAGTAGTATTAAAGTAGTTTTAAAGTAGTGTGCGTGCACTTTTATCTGTTTGAATATATTTGTCATTTTAAATTTTACTTCTGCATGAAATATTAATGAATTCGATGAGAGAAAAGGCACTACTGCACTCGAATGACACCAAGTGGCACTACTGACATTATATGATTGAAATAATCGTTAGAATGTATAGTAGGCACACACACTAATATGCGTATTGTTTTTCTTTTAATTTTCCTTTTATTGTGATTTTAAACAACCAGTGTTTCATCCCTAATTTCATTATAATCAAAAACCAAGAATGGATATTGTATTAAATTTCTGATCATCATATTTTTGAAATTATTTGGTTTTGAACATTACTAGAATTGATTGTTGTTCTCTTCATCAAATATCTATAGAGTGATTGAGCTTGACTGTATGTTTTCGTGATAGTATTTAAAGCTGTGAAGTAATTTTAATAGATTTTTGATTTTTGATTCAATTAAGCTTTTAAGCTAATTATTTGTTAAGATTTTCAAAGAGAAATTCAAATCGCTAAGCTAATCGATAAGCTTGATTATTATAATTGTGTTTTTCCTTAATACAATTGCTTGTATTTGTGTGTGCGATGCTGTTTACCTGCGTGTGTATGAAAATAAGATTCTTCGCCTCTAACATGTTGATAAAATCATCAGCTTAATACATTAACTAATTATTGATCTTAATTAAAAAATATTACCATTACAATGGACTAAAATCAGATAAAATTCTGTTCAACAAGAGCAAAAACAATACGAATATTAAGGTTTGAATTCGAGCATAATCTTTTGCTAATCTAATTTAATTTCGTTAAAAAAACCAATGCGCATTAATAACATATCTCGAAAAATGTTTTTGATAACTTTAGGTCGGCGGCAGATGGAAAATGAATTTTATACTCATATGCTCACTCGCCCCACGATAAATTCACCCCCTAGGCGTATGAGAATCAGAAATTTGAGATTATTAATAATTAAAAAAAATTATTATCAATAATTATTTAATAATTAATTTTGAGAGGAAAATTATGTATTTTATTATAAAATAATTTACTTATTTTGATCATATTTTTTTTTTGTTTTGTTTGTTGTTTTTTTTTTTGTAATTAATCCTTTATTAAATGCGCCATTGTGTCATGGATTTGTGTGTAATAGATCTAAAAAAATAATTTAAGTCATAAAAGCAAAAAAGGCGTTGATTTTGATGATTTCATGAAATTATATATATATATATATATATATATATATATATATATATATATATATATATATATATATATATATATATATATATATATATATATATATATATATATATATATATATATATATATATATATATATATATATATATATATATATATATATATATATATATATATATATATATATATATATATATATATATATATATATATATATATATATATATATATATATATATATATATATATATATATATATATATATATATATATATATATATATATATATATATATATATATATATATATATATATATATATATATATATATATATATATATATATATATATATATATATATATATATATATATATATATATATATATATATATATATATATATATATATATATATATATATATATATATATATATATATATATATATATATATATATATATATATATATATATATATATATATATATATATATATATATATATATATATATATATATATATATATATATATATATATATATATATATATATATATATATATATATATATATATATATATATATATATATATATATATATATATATATATATATATATATATATATATATATATATATATATATATATATATATATATATATATATATATATATATATATATATATATATATATATATATATATATATATATATATATATATATATATATATATATATATATATATATATATATATATATATATATATATATATATATATATATATATATATATATATATATATATATATATATATATATATATATATATATATATATATATATTCCTATATATATTATGTAATACAAAAAATTGGCTTCATATGGCGAAACCAAAATTAATTTAAAGTTATTGAAATAAATGTCGGCAGCCGCAAAAATTTAATAAAATCTTTTTTAAAATCAAAAAATATAAAAGAAAGTCACGGGTAACCCCCCCTCATGGTAAACAAGTGAGCGAACAAACAAGCAAATACATAAAACGGATACATTCATGCAAAATACAACGAAAACATGCTCACATGCACACATACGCGTACACTCGTATACGGTGCATCTGCTTATATTCTCTTGCATAATTACGATATCATTACAATCGTTGTTATTGACAACAGCTGCAACGCACGGTTACAATACCGCGATGATGACAACAACAACGCCGTCATTGCCGCCACCAAAAACAAGGATATCAGCTGGAATTAAAATTAAAAAGTGATAATTAAATTGTGCCAATTTGCAATATCTGTTTGCGCAACAAAGGGTCGGTCATACGCGGCCGCTAGGCATTGGTAATACCACTCCTGATAAGGCGATAGCAAACAAATACTAGCAGAATCGAGAGAGAAAGAGAGACATATGCAAAGAGAAATAGAGGAAGAGATAGTGAAAGAGGGGGAGAAGTACACGATTCTGCACAATGTATTCCCTAACATGATCACTGTGTTTTTAATTTAAAGGCTTTAATTTTTAATTGCTTTATTTAAAAATCTTAATTAATTTAAAACATTTCAAGATTTTATAAAAAAAATTTCTTTTTGAACATTTTAAAAAATTCTTATTAGGAAAATATTATCAAAATATCTTATAGGTGAACATAGAAGCATATAAAGGTCGTTTCCTATGTGATTTATAAAAAGTGTTGGGTTGTGACCGTTAAATTTATTCGTTTACTTTGTTGTGAATCCGATCGAGCGCATAAACTTAAATTGAAAAATAAAGAATTAAAAAGATAGCGAGTTTCAAAACTAAATATTTGATATAGCAATTTCCAAATTTTGATTAAACTTAAATTAGCTGTTTGTCACGAGAACATTTTAAAATAAAATCGAATACATACAAAAAGACTCAGAAGAAAAAAAAAGAACAAGAGTAAATCGAAATCAAAATCAAATAATGTCGAAAACATTTCAAAAATCAACCGAGAAAGAATTCCTCATTTTCCGAATAAATAAATGCATTTAAGGGAGAATGTGTAGGATCGCGATAGTGACAGAGAGAGAGGGAGAGTTGAAGACAATAAAACTGAACGAGGCTGTTTAGTCTTTTTCACGCTTCCCAAACAAAAATTAACATTTATATAAAAAAACACTGGCGTGTGTAAGTATTATGTATAAGTGTGTATGTGTGTGTGGCTGCAGAGTATGTGTGTGCGGAATGAAGAATTTATTTTCAATCACGAATATTTTATTTGACACAATCATGCCAATTTGTAAATTCTTTTTTGGTTGCTTTGCATATTTTATAATAAAAATTCCTTTTTGTTTAATAGAACAAAAGGAAATCATTCTCAACAAAATAATATCAATATCAATATCCGGCCCAAAATAAATAATAAAACCGAGTGCGGAAACGGGCGGACGATGGAGTATATCGGCGATTTCGAACATTTCCCTTTATTATAATTTAAGAGAAATTATCTTTTGGGTTTTATTTGAAAAATATATCGATTTACCGGGGGGAAGTGTATTCATCTAATCGACGTGGCCAATTTTAAATGGTTTTAGAAGAATGTTGTTAAATATTTATTATTATTCATGCCTTCAATTAAATAATGGTTTGGTTTCCTTTCAGTGTACTTTTTAGTCAAAAATATTGCGGTAAAATGTTCGTCGTGATAAACAAATACGAATTTATATCACGGAAACCGATGCTCATATTTCAATAAAAATGGAAAAAGTCTTTCGTATGAAATGAACGAGCAAATGCTGGAAAAGTAACACCTAGAGGTGGTAATGAGCAGAAATCGACTGAGGTTCCAAAGAAGTTTTTTCCCCAATAAAACTTTTAGTTTTTAATGAATACAAAATAATTAAATGAAAAGTATGCGAATTAATAAAACAAATTAAATTAAAAATTTAAGTAAAATTCAATTGCAACAACAACAATAACCACAACTACCAGACCATTGAGTACGCGAGGAAGTGTTACAAAATACAAAACTATTCTCGAATTTCTCTCGTTTGTTTTAAAAACGAATTGATATCAAACAAACGACAACAAAACGTGTGATTGTTTAAATATGATGCAGTTGTCGTTTGTGGGTTTTATTTCTCTGATATGCTATATCCTTCTACATAAAATATAAGCTCGTGTCATTGACGAAATCTGGTCACGGGAGGCGATATTTCTAAAGCATATGAAAAACGATTGGTGTTTGCCCGTCGTTCTCAAAACGGGAGTCCCGGTCATTTTTAATATTCAAAAAATCTTTCCGATTCAATCACGTTTTGAATCAAGAAGCCAGTGAAACACTTCGTGCTCTAAGGCTACGTCTGAGAAGAAGAAGGGTTAGATTTTTTCGGATGGGTGGGTAAAATATTGGCAAAGTTTGAAAAAGGATTGAAAAAATATTACTCCGTACGAATGAACCATCATATCAACCAACTTGGTAACAACATCGGCAACAGTATCGGCACCAATGAATGACAAACGAAAGGAATGGAATGTAAATTTCATTATCCTCTGCCTCAACTAAGAGCGACATTTACGATGAAAACAACAACAACAACAACAATGACTGGGAGGAAAAATGGGGACGGCAATAGCAATAATGGCCATATTGACAATCGAATTTTGAGCAACTGTTGTGCATTCTGTGAAGATGATAAATAGCAGATGGTTAGTTAGTTGATTGAAAAAATGATTGGACTCGGTTGAACGATTCCATTGGTTGCAGCAAATTACCGTTTTGTGATACCAATTTTGTGAACGACGGTTGGTTGTTTAGTTGGTTGTTTGGTTGGTGGGTTGGTTTGTTCATTGTTTGGCCGTGTAGTTGGTTTGGGGTTGTATCCTTTCTTAAAAAAAGTTTGATGACAATTTCGAGAACGAGTTGGAGATCATAACGAATTTTTTACATTGATTTCTCTATAATTTCTCTGAAGAATGAAAATATTTCAAAGAGACGAGAAATACGCAAAAGCTTGACTAAAAATCTTTTATCTTTTTTTTATATTTGCAACGAAATAACGGTGAATATTGTTTATTGCAGGCAAATTGGCAGCTGCTCTTCAATAGACCAAAGCGATTACGATTGAGTTTTCATTTGCGAATGTGGGTACGATGACAAACGGTTTGTCACGAAGAATAAATACTTCGTGACGGTGCGCCAGAAAATGGAATTATAAATGAGAATGTGATGAGACTCAATGAAATTGAATCGGAGGAACGGTTTCCGGTGACACATTAAAATCGTAAAACAAAGAAGGAAAGCATTCAAATTTCACGCGGAAAAGAGTGGGAGGAGATAGAGGAATATAGTGGAAGAAAAAGAGAGAGGTGTTCGGTAGGAGTGAATGTAATGAACAGAAGGAAGGAAAACGTTTTGAGTAAAAATAATGAAACGCAAAATGCTAAACAGCGAAAAGAATGTAAGCATTTGTGGTTGATTTTATTGGTTTTAGTATTGGCAAACTTTTGAAAAATGTCTTCAAGCCTCGCACGCCTTCACCCCGCCAGACCATTTTACATTTCTTCTGGCTTCAAGTTGGCAGAATTTGTCATTCTTTTCTAACTTTTTTTCTTCAACAAGTTTCGCAAAAGTAATCAACAAAATTAAAATTCTGTAACTGCTTCTTGGAGACTTTTCTTCAAGCTTCATTCTGTCGTTTTGCTTTCTTTCTTTTTATTCTAATTTCTATATTTATTATAACATATATATATATATATATATATATATATATATATATATATATATATATATATATATATATATATATATATATATATATATATATATATATATATATATATATATATATATATATATATATATATATATATATATATATATATATATATATATATATATATATATATATATATATATATATATATATATATATATATATATATATATATATATATATATATATATATATATATATATATATATATATATATATATATATATATATATATATATATATATATATATATATATATATATATATATATATATATATATATATATATATATATATATATATATATATATATATATATATATATATATATATATATATATATATATATATATATATATATATATATATATATATATATATATATATATATATATATATATATATATATATATATATATATATATATATATATATATATATATATATATATTTGTGGAATTTCTTCCTCTTCGCCTTAAGAATAATTAAAAGAAATCAATGTAATTTTGTTTGTTGAAACAATATATATATATATATATATATATATATATATATATATATATATATATATATATATATATATATATATATATATATATATATATATATATATATATATATATATATATATATATATATATATATATATATATATATATATATATATATATATATATATATATATATATATATATATATATATATATATATATATATATATATATATATATATATATATATATATATATATATATATATATATATATATATATATATATATATATATATATATATATATATATATATATATATATATATATATATATATATATATATATATATATATATATATATATATATATATATATATATATATATATATTGTTTCAACAAACAAAATTACATTGATTTCTTTTAATTATTCTTAAGGCGAAGAGGAAGAAATTCCACAGCTGGAATCCATCTCCATGAATTCGCTTTGTGAAAAAGTAATGGTATGTCGTACTACTTGTTGGGAAGAGTCTCGTTAGTGAGGGTTCCGTTTTATTTTGGTGTAAGATTAAAAGATCGCATTGTTGCTTTGTAAGCCCGAGTTAATTTCAATTGCGCTGAGTGATTATGCACTTAGTCAACTCACATTTGACAACAACACCGCTTACGAAAGCTCCAATCACCCGACCATCCCCTTCACACCCGTTGACTTTTTCCGTAAAGCTAATATTTTTCACCACATCCTCAATTCAATCCTCTCCTGTGGTGATAAAATAAAATTGCTGTTTTCTTTTCTTTTTTAATTCGTTTCATCGAACTCTCGCTCGCACCCCAAACCCCCATCGCCGCAGCGGGGTTACCAATTTAATATGTGTTTCACATCCGGTACGACTGGACGTATTCCAGCCAATTTCTCTAAAATTTCATTTGTATACTTTCCTACGTATATCCTTATTGTATATCCTTGCATGAAATTAGAAAATAATTGCAGTCCCACGGCGCTAAAAGGAATGATGGTTTCATTAGATGAAGTTGACCGTTGAGTTCGAAAAAAGGCACGGCAGTAGTGGTGAGAATTGGTGGGGAGGGTTGACTTAGTAGTAAAATAAGTAAAAAGAAAGAAAGAGAAGTATAGAAAAGGGGAGTGAATGGGTGAGAAGGAAAGTGATGGAGGCTGAATGTGGGAGTAGGGGAGTGTATATATATTGCTCACCAATTCATCAGAATCACATCTCTTCTTCCTTATCGTTTCCTATTCACCCCACTCCTCCCGCCCACCCAGAACCGCTCCATCACCACCAACATTTCCCAGATAATACAGAAGGGAGTCGAACTACCTTTCCTGCTTACTGAATCATCGACGACCCATTTACGTGACGTGTCCTTTGAATGCACGATTACTGCGTTACGATAATATTGCGGCAGCGTCTTAGCTTCATCTTCTTTAATTGCATTTAATTTAATCTAATTTAATTAATTAAATGTCTTCTACGCAGCAGCTTAATAACACCAAACACAATAATAATTGGAATCAACGGCAACAACAACCCCCAACAACATTAACTCCAGCTATAACAATAACATCGAAAGGAAAAACAACAACAGAAGCAACTAAAGCAACGATTGAAAATTATAAATTACTGCGCAGCGAGGTACGAGGCAGCCACACTTAAATAACAATTAAATTGTGAATGTCAATTGAGTTTAAGTGTAATTAATGTTCAATTCAACCGCCCTCGAAACGGATGGAATGGAAAGAGATCTCCTTAAAATTGTCCTTTATATATATCTATATAAGTACATACAATTAATAGATAAGACGAGGTCAACGACTAACAGGCGTGGCTGAAACAAATATATAAATCAAGCTTCTTAAATACTCTTACAAAACTTTCAGGCGTTTCATATACTTCTGAGTGTAAAGAGATTCTTCAATATTATTTAATCGTGACATGATAAAATCTGTGAAATCTATGTGAAATATTTAAAACGGTTTTGAGTATTTGTGAGTGTTTTAGTTATTCGGGTGCAACTAAAGAAACTTGAATGGCCACGCGTATTCTTGGGTCGTTAACACGCTTTTAATGTTGTTATTGCTTGAGAATACACGTAGTTAACAAGGATCTCTCAACAGTTTACCGCACACGAATTAAAAACGAATAGACAAAATAAAATAGAGAGCGAAGCTAGTTACAAAAATATCAACGCTCTCTTCGAATGTTGCAACGAGTCGGTAAGAAGCTGATAAGAGACAGAAGCGTGTGAAAGAAATATCCAACAAAAGAGAATGTTTATTTCTCTGAATTATTTTCGATATTTAATATTCACAAAATTTTGTTATAATTTTTAATTGCTAAATTCTTACCAAAACACGTTTCATTTCATACTTCCTTCAAAAAACGCATTTTATAATAAATTGTTTACGACAAAACCACTTTCTTTTCAAAGCATTTGCTTCCTTTCGATGATTTTAAGAAACTAAATCATCCAAAATCTTTCTTTAACAGCAAGAACAGGAACAACACGGTGTTAAGGATCAAAAGGGGTTTTTACAAGTAATTCCTAACCTTGGGTATTCTCCAACCGAAGGCTGTTTTTATTTCCCTGTAATTCCCTCTAATGCATTAATGAAGCCATGGCAGATGTAGAGAGGTGTAAAAATATATATTTCGATCCAAAACCTACTGCTCTTTATTTCATCTGTCTTTAAAGTCGCCTTGAATACACTCGATTCTCCCAAAATGTTTTTGTGAAACGGAAATAAGTTTTGTTTATCGAATAAAATATTATTCTATAGGAAAGCCATTTATTTAACCAAAACGGTGAGTATTTATCAGCCTAGCTGGAATATGATTGAAAGAAGAATTAAGATTTTCCGACAAATGAAATTAAATACAGTAAGTAAAAGCAAATTTTAATATTTTCATTAATAAATTAGCAAAACTTTTTTTGGGAAAGGCGCGTATATTTAACATGTGAAAGAGTCTGTACTTTCACATTTCCAGAAAGAACTCACTATTTCATAAATAATTACAAATTTCAATCAACGGATTGTTTTGACATATTTTTACTAATCAATCAATCATTAATCCCTTTCTCTAACCAAAGCAAAAACAATTACAAACCACACCAAAGTAAATATAATTCAATAACGAATTCGAAAGAAAGCGTATGGATTATTGAAGAAAGAAATCTGGAATCATCAGTCAAATAGATTTATGACCATCCCCCAAAACCAATATCATCCTCACGAACGCCTTCATCAATAAATTTGATCGAAAGGGTATTAAGCAATCAACACCTGAAGCGGTTAACAATTTCGAAGGACACGCAAGAAACGATATGATTGTTTTCTGATAGAGCTGACGGTGTTTGAATGATTGGAAGGTGGGGAAGAGTGGAAGAGGGAGGGAACGACAAGGTAAAAATATCTACAGTGAGATTGTCGATAATTGAAGGAGGTGCTGCAATGATGATGGTAATCTTTACTTTTAATAAAGGCAAAACAGCTCTAAAGGATATAATATTTGGTTGTGTTACTTTATTTCGAAATTTCAAAATTCAACTGCTTCTTTTGTACGAAAACCTGGTTAATGAGTTGTTATACATGTAGGTTTTGTTCTCCGTTGTCTTTTAAAACATAACGGCTCACGATAAAGGACGTTCATTTGCAAATCAACAATTAATTGTGCGCATTAAGATTGGTAACAAAATTTTCAATGACAAATTGCCGAATGAAAACATCCCGACCAATAGAATCCTTAAAAATGCCATGAATCTCATCTCGTTCAAACGGTGTTCGCGAATAAAAAGCATTTGCGTGTGGCGGCCTTTGGTCGCGGTCAAAATATTGTAACTCTCAGTGGGTAAAACTCTCTCATTGTTGCTAACAATACTCACGTAATATTTTTAATTTGTTTAATAGAATTCCTGAAGCTTTTGGCAATAGAAATATCATTAATTCAGAATTTTGTTGTCTCGGAATTTTTTTTAAATGTCGGAGTTTTGTCGCCCCGGACTTTGTCGGTCTCCTTTGTGTTTTCAAGCATAAAGAAATTATTTCTCAAGTAAATTATTTTGAATGAACGAATGCAAAAACCATCCATTTACACATTCATGATAATTGTAATTAATGACTCGAATATAATTATATAATAATTATTCAAATAAAATAATGTTAGTTCGTCTGTCAAATACTTCCTTCAACTCTTATCTTTCCTTCCCACTAAATCTGTCTTCTGTAAATATTTAACTCATAACAATTGCTCTATTATTTGCCCATTTAAATTAATGACATCTCATTAACTAGATTTTCAGATTGACAACATTTTAATATTCTTAGCATTTGAAGTAATTTTACGAAACGTAAGGAAACAATAAAACGCATACAATTTAAATATTTTAATAGCTTTCCACGGAACGAAGGGCAGATAGAAAGGACTGGAGAGTGCGACGTCCGCTTCCTCCCTTAGTCGAATGTGTTGGCATGGCGTGAAAGGCGTGATGATGAGTTGACAATGGATAGCTGCTTAAGATGATGTTTTTATTTAGATGATAATGATGACGATAATGGTATTCATATTTAGTAAAAAATTATAACGAACTCAACTTTAATGTTATGCAAATTGTTATTTTTTTAAACCGTCACTCATAAAACGGTCTTCTCCCTTCCAGAATCAGGAATACAATCACAAAATCATGAATGGGGGAGGATGAGTTGGCGTATGGGTAGGCGATGAGGAAAGGATGAGGAAGGATGAGGAGATTGCTTATATTTACGAATAATAAAAGGCATATTTGCATAAGCAGTCATTTGACCCGGGACTCAAACCTGAAACTAATTCATTGAAATATTTAAGTCACGCCACTGTGTCGAAGTGACAACGTCAAAGAGAACGTAGGAAAATTAACAAGATGAAGTTTTGTGGAGAAGGAGGGGGTAGTGGAGGAAAAGAGCAAATAAGGAAATGTTTTCAACTTGTTAAAATTAAAATCAAAGGCTTTCGAAATTGATGTTCGTGCAATCAATAAATTATAGGGTAGACTACTCTTTACACCCGACCACACCCAGGGACGCGTCGAAGTGGGTCGAACTTCTTAATAAAACATCTTCTACTACTTCTACAGTTTTAAAAAAATCTGCTCCCCCTCACAGAGATGGCCTAGTCGTCGCCACGAGTCATCCAATGTTGAAATAATTTTGCACATAACTTTTAATTTCCATTCCGGTTTATCGCGTCGTTATAACTTAAATATGTATCATCTTATTCATCTCCCCCCCACTATTGTCCTCCTCGTCAACATACTTAACCTTTATCAACTTTCTTCTCTCGATCCAATCCCTTTTTTGATTTGTATTCGACGCAGTTCGACAAATTCAAAAAAAATCATGCCAGCAGATCAAGTTTTGAAAGGCATCAATGTTTACGAGGTGGTACAAAATTAAACATAATATTACCGAAGTGTATAGAAATGCCGTATATGATTATCCTCTACCAGGGCGATGTCATGTGGCATGAGGGTTCGTTCTTTTTATATGAAAATGTTGATGATAAGCAATGCACGACAATATACATTTTTTCGTACTGGCTATAAATGAGATTCATGGCATCCCCAATAAACAACAAAACCCCTAAAGGGCAAACTGTGCGGTTGTGGAGACTCTCATATTAATTATGATAGCCATACCAATGACGATGACTGAGAAACAGTCATAATGACGATGGTGTGTGATTCATTATGATCGAATATATTCTCAATGTTTTTCACTCCGAAACCGCACAAAACAAAACCATATAAGAAGAGAAAGAACACAATAATAATATTTTTAATAATAGAAATCGAAGAGAAGTATATTAATTTATGATGGAGTCCAAACCACGAGGACGTTCAGAATTTTTCCACAAAATCCACAAAAACTTTCTCCTAACTTCTGCTTTCACAAACGTTGCTTTCCCCTTCTTCTTCTTTTTCATTTAATCTCATATGAAACCACAACCAACATTCTGGAATTTTAGTATTTATGGATATAAGCTTTCAATCAAAATAAATTCAATAATATTCATTACTTTTTCTTTTAAAACGCCTCTCAAATTGTTCGCTTTTTTGTCTTTCTTTTCTCTTTTCAAATGAAATTCATTAGATGTATTTCTATATAATCTCTATATAATCACTATCTCGAAAAAATGAGCACAATATTTGAATCTGCAAATACGCTTCTGAAAAAAGCACATATTCTCAGTTTTTCTCTCCCTCTCTCTCCCTCAATTTATACCAAATTTTTCGAAATTATCGAAATCGAAATTGTTTATTCCCAATTTGAAGTTGAAAAAGTATAGAGACTAGTTAATTCCTCCATGAAGTCATATTTAATATTCAAAATGAGAGTCAAAGAAATTCTGATTTTGTCTAATTATTCTGAATGAGGGCATCGTTCGTTATCAGCAAAATGTTGATTGATTATAATTCACATCGTTTAGTTTACTCAACATTATTGCAATAATATCCTAGTAAAACAGAATGTGTAATTTTTCCTAAGGTTAGTCGAAGGTTAATCAAGTATCTTTTCATTCCAAAAATAATATAAATTTAATTTGCTTGGAAAAGTTGTTAATATTTTCAAACGTTATTAATGAGAAGTTTTATTATGTTATCAGTATTATTGAACTTATGATAAGCATATTTGTATTATCAGTATTATTGATCTTATCTTTAATAGCGCACAGTGGGTGAAAATTGCTGTTTTCAACCTTTCGCAAACTCGAAGTTTTATGTTAATGTCGCGTCAAAATAAATTGATTGTAGTTTACTTATATTTTGCTCATTTCTTATTGTTTATGCAAAATAACATTATTCTGAGGATTATAATTAATGCTCTTTAGCAAAAACCATTACAAATGGCATCATATAGTTTTCTTAATGAGGAGATTGTGTGGGTCAGATGATACTAACATTCCCGTGAGCACTTCCTTGTGTTATGTTCTCTGTAGTATCGATAGTCCTTATTCCGCTCTTCCTGAGCCTCTTCCGTTAGCTGTCCGATGGATTAACACTTTGTGAACGGTGGGGGCATATCCCTCCGTAGGTACAAACTGTTGTAGAGATCCGCAGTGGCTTTAACGTATTTGCAAAATTTTTAACCGATTACCACTCCGGATTAACTTCCAAAAAGTTCCCGCCGGCTTCCGAGGTTTATAACTATTCTAAATCAAATGCAAAAAGAATTTTCAAAATATATAGGCGCGACTTTTGGGACTTTTGGCCGCGGTTCAGACGCGATCTCCCACTGTGCAGCGTTTGAAAAATATTATAAAATATATAAAAATAAACAAAGATAAAAAGCATAATAAATGTATATTATGTTTGATAAAATAACCTATTTTTTGTATCGTATTTGTGGACTAAAGCAAGATATATATATATTCGCAGGTGTTAAAGAGTGTTCGGATAGTAATTTCGTTATTTGATAGCAGAGGAATTATTAATTACGTTGTAAGAGATTAATGCGTATTCGAAATAATCGCTTTTGATTTTGTTCAAAGTAAAAATTACCGAATCTCTTCCGAAAATTATATTCGAGAAAAGCCATCAAAAAGCAACTAAACGGACGAAAAGAAGACAGACTGATGTCAAAAGGATACGGCTCCCCTCAAATGAGCATCAGTCATTCACTACTGGGTAACATGAAAAGTAAAATTTATAGATACGGTGAAGACTGTATGTAACGTATGTTTTGACTTTTTTATAACTAACCTAATTTAGGAAATAAATTAATAATTTTTTATGGCATAGTTAATTCTACAATATGATATATATATATATATACCACATGTGAAATCATGTACCTTTTCATTATAAATGAAATGTCTGAACTGAAAGCATTAAACCTACTCGGGTTTGCATTCATTTTTGGCATCGGGTCAGCCACTTCATGTGGTGAATCCCATCAACCTGATGGTCGGGTAATCAACGGAGAAGGAGCACATCCTGGCCAATTTCCCTTTATGGTAGCTCTAGAAATCAGCAAACAAACTCTACGTACGCTTTGCGGCGGATCATTGATTTCAGCGGAGTGGATTCTAACAGCAGCACATTGCCTTACAAAGTAATTGAATTGAATTAGGAACGTTTCTGCAAACACTATATATTAAATTTAAACTTTTAGCGCTCAGATGGTACACGTTTATTTGGGCTCCATAAATCTAAATGAACCTGATATAGGTTACGCTATTTGGCATACGGACTTCGTTGTTCATCCTCTATGGGATCGAATGAAGAGAAGAAACGATATCGCACTAATTCGAATTCCCGCAACTGATTCCTGTGACAATATAACTCCGATTCCTTTGCCAACTACGAATAGTCCAACAAACTATGTGGGAAAAACTGCCATTGCCAGTGGGTGGGGCAAGAAATTGTACAAAACCATCTTACGTACACCAAAACGTTTACAATGGACTCTAGTGCAAGTAATTGAAAACGAAATATGTGAAAAGATTAATTCATTTGTGCACGATGCAGAGATTTGTTTGGACGTCAAGATGCATGGAACTCCTTGGATGGGTGATTCTGGTGGTCCAGTATTTTTGGAAAGTACGGGAGAATTGATTGGTGTTTTATCATCTACTCTAACATTTAAACCCGAAGAGAGGAAGCCAGTAATGGCCGTACGTGTAGTACATCATTTGCAATGGATCAAAACGATTACTGGTATCTCCCAATAACTTAGCGAAATAATGACAAGTCCTGGAAGATCTACCGGTGGATTTATATCGAAAATTTGGAAAGATATGGCAATTTTCATGAAATGCAAAAATTATAGCTCTTCCATAAACCATTCTCATAATAAATATAATGATTCTCTTCCATTCTCATAATAAATATAATGAAATTTTACACACAAACTAAGAATACAACTGCTTTCTGTTATCCTTCTGTTAACTCCACACGATTATCTAGAACAAGAACAAGACGAGCGACAACAAAAAAATTAGAAAATTTTCTACTACTGTCATTGTCGTATGCGTCAGCAGCGCAACTGTTTTATTATTTTTTTCTCAATTCCCGTAAGACTCTATGTAATTTTGACAAGTCTGGGTGAGCATATTCAATATTCATATATTGATAATTAAATAATGTTTATAATAAATTATCAGTCGGCACAGCTGAAAAATAAAACTCGCTAACAATAAAATTTCCAAAATTATTCAATAAAATATTATTTTCTTTTAATAAATTCATAAACAAACGGTTATAACTTAATGATGGAACAAGGATAAAAAATTGAGAAAAACAAATAATAATCCTATTAAGGAAATTTTTCATATTTACAAAATTATAATGCATTTCAATAGGTTTAGTTTAGGTTTTTGTTTTTGTAGAATATATACAATATTTCAATTGTAAATTCGCAAATAATAAAAATGAATAACTAAGCAAAATGAAAATATATCAAATTCATTTAAGTATTTCATAAATACTCTTAAGGAAATTCTTTAAAAACCAGCAACAAAAGGCATGCGAAGGATGAGGTGTTGTCATAATTTATTAATTTTTTTTTAATTTTTTGTTTATAAATTTTATTTGCATTTATTATTGTTATGTTTTTTTTTTTGCTTTTCGTTTTCTTTTGTATTTAGCTTCTCTTTCCTTTTATTGAATTGAAATTTTTTACTTATAAAACATGTTTTTTTTTTGTTAAAAGCTTAACACATTGCAACAGAATTTAGCCGGGCTTATTTCAGACATTAGGCAGATTTATTCTCTGAATACGCATCGTTCTGATTAGTAATAATGTTGGTGGTTTTGTTGTTGTTGTCATTGTAGGAATTAACACTTATTGTTGATGCTGTTTCTATTGTCGTTGCCGTTGTTGTTGTTTCTGTTGTTGTTTCTGTTGTTGTTGTTGTTGTGATAGGAGTTAAGCCAGCGTTGTTTGTTTCAGCACCGTTACTATTTTTATAACCACCGGCAACAACAGCAACAACAGCTTCGTCCTCCCTTGTTTTGGTTGCTACAGCGCTTTCACTCCTTTTGCTCTTGCCTTTAAGAAAGCCGACAGCATACTTATCTTCATCAATCATGCTCAACATTTTCTGCTGTTGTTCTGATTCGTCTTCTTGCTCATCTTTTTCATCAGTTTCCCGCTCTGTTTCTTCTTCTTGTTGCTCAAACTGTTGCCTCATCATCGCTGAAGTATTGAGAAGTGCTGTTGAAGAAGTTAAGACTGACTGCAGTTGACTTCGATGTTGGTTGCCTGTTGGTTTCGCTGCTGATGGCATTGTTGTTCCTGCTGTTGCTGTTGTTATTGTTGTTGTGCTATTTTCATCTGGTCTTCGCTTCGTCGGCATGGCACCGCTAGGATTTTCTGATCTAAATTGATATTTCTTCGATTCAACGGAATCAAGAACGGTTTTCCTTAAATTTTCTGCTTGTACTTTTTCCTCTTCTGCTATTGCCATTATTTTTTCTACTTCTTTATCATTTTCATTGCCTTGTTGTTGTCGTTGTTGTTGTTGCTGTTGGTGTTGTACGGATAATGATTTCATCGCTGCTTTTGTTAGTGCTGTTGCGTCAGCGTCGTCGTTGGCGTCGTCGACCATTGAACCAAGGTGTTCCTTTGTTTGCGATTTATTTTCTAATTGAGTCAAATTGCTGTTTTCTTTACTTGATGTCGGTAGATAATTATTTGTTGTTGTTGCTGCTGCTGCTGATGTTGCCACAGTTTCTTGGTGTTGTTGCTGAGAAACCGAACTTTCATTTTCTTTATGATTTTGTTGATTGATAATTTTCACTCCAGGCAATGCGGCTGGTGGTTGGTGGGTGGCCACATTTTCAGAATTATCTGTTATTATTGTTAAATCATGCTGCATTTGTTCATCCGCACGAATCGTTTCGACATCTAATAAAATGGAAAGGCAAAAAAGGAAAAGCGATGAATTCAAAGAGTACGCAAAAGGGAGGAGTCTACGAAATATGCCCGAAATACTGCAAAACAAAAAACAAATGAAATCGAGGGAAAATGTGTTATCGTGTGATGCGCTCTAGGCAGATCACATAAGCCTTTTAACAATTTGTTCTATATGAATCATATATATCAAATGCTTCATCAAATTTTTCGCTTCAATTTGGTTTGTAATTTTTGAGGCTATATATATCTAAAGTCAATAAAAAATTGACTAGAAATTATCGAAAATATGAGAAAATAAATTTTCAGGAGAGGATAAAATGTGGACGGACGTCGTAGAGTCCATGCATAAGTATGTACGTACGTAACATTACTAAAAAACCGCTCGACGCAGAAAGTTGAAATTTAATGTTTGACAATATGTTTTTTGTGGGTGTTGTAAAATTGTGCCTATAACTTAAAAACTACGCGAGGGTATTAATACGTTTGGGTCTGTTATGACATCTAAGACTGTACATTCAAATTTTGGTTAAAATCAATTAAGCTAAAAAGTGAGGCGGTTCCAAATGCTAATCGTGTAAAATCGAAATTGTTTACTTTGTACTTCTATTCTATTCTGAACCTCTCGTTTTAATTACAATCAGTCAGTCGAAGCAAAGGCGTTACGTGCTGCTTGCATCAGATTATTTTTAATCTATATCTTGCGAAATATATTTAGAATTTTTTTAGAAAAATTTTACACGAATATGTAGAAACATCAATTGTTTAGCAAATTTAAAGATTATAAAGACTATATTGGTTCGTAATTCTCATTGAATCTAACTGCCGTATGAATCCCAATTAAATCTGATAAATTTACCAACTCATGAGAATCGACAAATCATGCTGAACGCTATCGAATTGTTCTATCTGGAGCTACTAATTCTTCGTATGCGCTGTCTGTCATTCTCCTTAATGTTTCCGGACGTAACTTCATTATCCAATTTAAGATTCAGCAGATTATCTCATCTTCAACACGAACGACGTCGAAGCGTTTGCGTTGGTTTCAATAGAAGCTTTTCTGCGATTCATTCTTCCAATTCGATTTTGTTAACGAAACGGAAAACTTCAAATTTGTGATGTAATTCCTGAATTTTTATGTGTATTATTGTAAAAATTTTGTTTTGACGACTGCAAAGCAATAATTGCTTAGTTTAGTATATATACAAATACATACACAAATACAAAGTTAGATATCTTCTCCAATATTGTTTGTTAAATTTCTAACATATTAAAAATCAAAGCCTTTATAAATTCAACTCGTGACTATTCTGACTTTATGTTACGTCTCATCGTCTCTTTAGTGAGTACATCATAAAACTTAAAAACATCCATCCATCCAACATTTTCCTTTCAGCTGTATAAAGTTCGTCTTTTAAACAAGACCAACTCTTAAAAGTTTGAATAATTCAGTAAAAGGGAAAACTTTTCCTCGCAATTATCTTAATTTATAAATTATTTAATACAGATTATTATCATCAGTAGGTAATTAGCAATATTTGCCATCTACTGTCACAACGTTTACTAATTATTTTTTCTTAAAATGTACAAGCATAAAGTATAATAATAAAAAGAAATTGCATAATAAAAAGAAATTGTTTTATAACGCAAAAGAGTCGAAAGTATAGAATGTATTACCGAAATAATTGCCACAGAAATCAGTGTATTTAGACTCATTAGGCTCACACCGACCACTCCCATATTAATGCAGATGTATTTATACTATCTGTACATTATACATATTTCCCTCAACAGAAATCCAACTACTTTAAGGTAATTTCTAATATAAAGCATTCAACTGAAATTGAATAAAACATTCAAAAGAGATGCGATCAGTGTGAGGCATGACAATCATTTGGAACTAACACAGGATTAAGAGCAAAAAAGTAAAAGTGCCAACACCACTTTTGCAACGATTGTTACTTCTACGTCATCCTTCTTCAGAAGCGAAGAAAACCTTTAAATGGTGTTAAAAGGATTGTGTTTTAAAAAAGAAACACATTACATCTTACGGTTCCAATTGAGTAGAAAACATTAGAGGAAATACTTTGAAATGGATTTTAAAATGCAAGCATGTGTAAATCGGTAATTATTTACAGGGTGCAACCACAAAACCCAACAACAATGTAATCTTTATTGCTTTTCACGATAATGCAGCTCACAGACGGTCAGACCAATGATTTCATTAAGGTCGTAACTAAGTAAAGGTGGATTAAGTCGAACAACGGAAAGAATAGCGGAGCTACTTAAAAAAAGGGACAACATCTATTCATTAAGTATACACTTACCACCACCATCACCAACATCGTTCCTCGGCACATGACTGCTTGCCAAGGTGTTAGGAACGAGTGTAGATGCTTGCCCAGCATTACCATCACTCGCAGTAGTGTCCTGTCTAGTGGCTGCCGGCGCAGTAGTCGCAGTGGTTGCAGCTGCAGACGCAATTCCAACATCGGCAGCAGGAGCGGCAACTGATGAATTCTCTGGATGAATATGAATAGAACCGAGATTGATGCGTTGCAAATTCCCAAATTGTGCACGTACTCGTACAGGAGCTATACGACCCACACCGAAAAAAGCACGACGTATAGAATTTACAGCAGCAGCACCACGATGCGCTAGAAGTGGCCGCATGATGCCATCAACGAGTGGTAGACGTCGCATATTCTGTCCGTGGGCCAAAAGAGGACCCGCATCGAACAAACGATTTATCATTATGGTAGCCTGTTGTTGTTGCAGTTGTTGTTGCTGCTGCTGCTGCTGCAGAATTTGCTGTTGATCATGATGGGCATTGCCGGGCAATGGTGCTGCGGCATTCTGATTACGAGCAATAATTAGCACTTGAGCTTGTTGCATAATAGCGGGTAGCTCATAATGATGGAAAAAATAGAACATCGAATGCTGCGAGATGTGAAGGAAACACAAAGCAGAGAAAGAGAGAAAAATAAATGAAGAAACAAATGAAATTAGGTATTGCATGGGAAGCACTCAATCAATGTTGCCAACCGTTTCTATGTCTTATCGATTGACAGATTATAAGAAGACAGGTATGACGTGTAACGAAATGCGTCATAAATTAGTAAATAGTTACACACGAAGAAATATCTACCCGAATAACTTCAGCTGTTGAAAGAACCAAATTTTTAACAAAAGAAAGGTAATTTCGAGCTAAAATTTGGTGAGCGTAAATTTCGAGCGTAAATGGTGAAAATTATACATCGGTCGTTTACATGTCTCTTCCAACATAATACGCACACTGAAGAACATTCAAAGCATAACTTTCTTTCAGTTATCACTACTAACAAATTTAATGCCAGTAATAACGTGCTTGATGTTGCTGCTTTTGTTGGCCCATGCTTATATCGATTCCTCTTGTTACATCGCCTGATGATGGTTCGTTATGATGTTGCGTTATAGACGCTTGCAATGCTACCACCGATACTCTTTCTTTACAACAGATATCTCCAACCAACACGTGCCAACCAAAATAGCTAGTCTTTAAATAAATCGAAGTCACCTGCCACGTGATTCGTCCACAACACGTGCAATTGAACAGGCGAACATTCAGGTCGCTGTCAATTAATACATTATGAAGTTGCCAACAATGTCACCAACAGAAATGATGGTAAGAGAAAATATTGTACAATCCATAGCCAAATGTCTCCCTCTCGCATGTACTTATAAGTATTTTCCGGTTACGACGTCTCTTGATGAAAGAGTAGTAACATCAGTAGCGGCGGTAGCAGTAGCGTAATGAATAGCAACAGCATCAATTAAGAATGCCAACGATAGAAGTGGGATAAGTGCAAAAAAGTAATAACATCAACAGCATTTCTAGTATCTATTCGTAATAATTTCATGCAAAGGACTGCAAGAAAATCTTGCCATGTTTATACTAATGCTATGCTATTTTAATTCTTCTTAAATTGCTGACAACATTTCAATTGTGTTGAAAACTTTCAAGGAAAATCATTTGACATCAAAAGGAAACAATTTCGAATGAAAAAGTTGACAAGTATATAAATTTATAAGTATAGGAATTTGTTGCCATCTTTTTTGCCTTTAGCTGTTGTTATTTTTTTTGATTACTGTTGTTGCTATAGGGACGACTGTTGTTGGTGCAAGAGAAGGGAAAATATTTTAAGGTTTGTATAATTAACTAACCTGCGTAAACAGCCATGAACAAACAAGTGCTAAGCTTCGATTTTGTCCACAGAAGCGATATTGATAAGCGTAGAAAGCGAAATGATACAGATAAAAGAATCTGGAAAACAAGGAAAAACATATTTTTATTAAAATATTACTTTATTAAAAAGTTGTTAAGAGAAAACTTATTTTAAGTAATGTAGAAAATTGCAGGAATTTATAAACAAATTATTCTCACTTTGCTATACACGCATCGCCAATATAGAGACTAATAATCAGAATTACTTATTTACTTAATTATTTATTAATTATGGCTAAAGAACTGCAAAGAATCCATAACATAAACTCCAAGAAAATAACACCATGGTTCTCAGTTTGACTAACAGTCTGTAAAGTATAAATAAAATTCTCAGCAATCTGACTTTTAACATAAAAATAATTCAGTTCGTTATGCCTTAAATTCATGCATTTTTCTTTTCGTTTCAAATTAATCTAAAAAGTTTGTCAAGCACTTAAAAAAAAGCATCTGTAAATGTTTTCTCTTTTATAACTTGTAAATAATATTTCTTAAGCACCCTTCCAAACGAATTATATGGAGCTATCTCTCTCACTTTCTCTCGGGAATTTTTTGAATAACAATTTAAAAATATTGATAGTATTTTGTTTTATTACCTTCGTACACGCCAAATAAAAGGAAAGTTTCAAAATGGCAAAAATCGTTTTGCCGTAGAGTAAAATAATAATGAAATATTCAATAAATGAATGAATGTCACGACAACAAATAAGTTAAAATTGCACCCCTTTATTTATCAATACAGACCATCCCCTCCGGCACGTACAACCGCATTTAATTTATGTCATTTAATGGTCTTTTCTTGATATGAAACCTTCTGTTTAATTAACACTCTACACTTAGGAACATTCAATACCATACGGACGCACTCGTAAATTACTGGAAGCCATTGAATATCAATTTACGAATATTTCTATCCCAAGCCCCCAACCGGGAAGAAGAAGAAGAATGAAATGGTAAATTGATAGGAGATAGAGAAGCTAAAGTAGGAATAGTGTCTTAATGTTTGCATTAAAAAATACCCACCACCCAATTAACAAATAACAAGAGAGGGTGGACAGGGGGAAGGAAGGGAAGGAGAGACTGAGGGGGATTTAAGAACGACAAAATAAATGAAGTAATTGGAGAAGGAATTCTTAAAATATTGCATATAGTATGAAATTATTTGTTTGTCTATTTATTTGTTTGAGCATAAACAACAGCGAGTGAAGGATAGAATAAAGGAATTCACTTAATTTCACCAAATTGGAAGGGAAGATATTGAAGGTTTCTACTGGTAATTCACCTTTGGTAAACAATTACACATCGAACACACCTCAACACACAAAATGCACACACACACATACATACATACAAGCACACTCCCTCCCTCACAAACCTCATTCTCTCACACCTTCAGCTGGTTAAATTTCTCAAGAGTTTTCGATGGGAAACGAATACAATACTATAGTCTTTCACTCCCCTCTGATTCTGGGAAGAGGTGGATACAGGAAAAACGTTTACAAATGTATGTAGAATATATAATAAAAAGGAGTGTCTGTTGTTTGTTGTTTATATAACCAGCGTTAAGAGTCCAACAAACTGTTTGGTTTTGCTAACTTATCAGCAAATAATGTGGGATCATCCTTGACATAAATGGGTTAGCAGAGTTTGACACGTTGAGCAATTCAGCTCACTAACTTAACAAAATTGGTGTGGTTGTGTACACCTGCGTGTATTTATTGTTATAATATGATTGTAGGTATAATAGTTTTGTTCAATGAAAATTTGTAGGTTTTAGTTTCGGAGATATCAGTCACACTAATGTCAATAATCGAACGTAAAAAAAATTAAAAAAAAGAGTAAAAGTCGAAAAGTGTGATATACCACAGAGCAATGCACCTCAAAGTTCCCTACCAAGTGATCCCTACACGTCATCAAAAGCTCTTGTTGCGAATACAATTAAGTACCTTTAAAATCCGAACATCCTCTATAAATCCACTATAACTATCTCTTCCAACAAAAGCATTCACGCAATTATTTAAATGCAAGGCGTGTGAAATAATGTAATATACAAACAAACCACTAAACATGACAAAGACATTAATACGATAACAACCATCTTGTACACAAATTTACTGGCGTAAAAGGACATTCCGAGTACCGAGCATTTTTAATTATATTATAATATGATAATTAATTGGTTTTTTGTTCTGGTTTCAGACACCCCAAAATACGAAACTCTAATTGTTAGAGGATGTCATAGCTAAAACGGAAGAAATTTCAAACGATACCACTACCAGACATGTCAATAAAAGTAGAGGAAGTCCGTATTAAGAGAAATGGAATGGAAAGGAAGTACTATAGTATTAAAAGCATGAAGTGAAAGAGAACGGAATGAATTATATTATTGAATTAAAGTGTGTTTTTGTATTAAGTCGATTTTACCCAAAGGACACAACCCACAAGAAGAAAAGGAGGAAGAAGCGGAAGAGAAATCGTGGCAACAAAAGAATAACAATAACTAATGCCACTCGACAAGAAGTGATAGCACTAAAGGAAAACCAGTGTTGTAGATTGTAAGAGCTCCCTTCATGTCCCCTCTTTTTCAACCCATCACAATCTTTCAAGCCGTTACAATCCTTTTAAACTATTTTATAATACCGTCTTAAAGAAAACTATAGTGTATTAGATGTATAATGTATAATAGTCTACACCTTTTCCTTTAAGCATATTTACCCTATCATTCTGTGTTACACGTCATAGACTTTGGTAATGAGGCGAGAAGACGCCAACGAGAAAATATACGAATTTTGCCACCACACAATAAACATTACACCGAGAAAATGTTGTTTTGTTCTATTCTTTAAGACAAAACAAAAAAGGCTGAAACGAAAGAAGTAAGAACGCTAACTTCGGCCTGGTCGAAACTTATGATCCTTACACTAATAATATAAACTAATAATTTTATCCTTATAATCAGAGTGTCGCGCACACCACTTTAATATCACATTTCCGTTTTCTTTATCTTGTTGCAATCCACAAACATATCTTTAACACAATTCCTCTCAAAAGACCGGAAAATGGACCTTTTCAATCTTACTTCATAAGAAGCGGACAGAGCACAAGGCCGATTGCGCCCATTTTCAATATCCAACAATATCTAATGACGAAGAATATTCGTGCCACCTTCCACGTGCCGCCATCCACCGTTGGCTCTCTTGGCAACGCGCTCTTCTTCATAATTGTAATTCTGACACTCGGATCGCAGATACAACCCTTCACATGTAGGGTATAAAGAAAAGAAAAATCACAGGGAGAGACCATACAATAATGCTATGGCGATTGAATTTAAAGATAATGAAAATGAGGTCGACATTTACGAAGACGAAGAAGAAGACCTTGATGATAACGATACAAATGATAATGACAGAACGTTCACATATAATGACAAATTTATCGGTTTTATAATTTCACTGGAGCGTAAAAACGATTTGTATTTTAGATTTTCTCGCGGCAGAAGGCCGCCATACTTAGAAACCTTACACACAAGAATACTCTTCGCACAAGGTGAATTTTTCACGGTGCGGTGGATTCCAAATTTCTTTCAGGATTATGATTTTGTCGTTCGGGCCTTTGTCGTTTCGGGATGTTGGCATACCGGATGTTTAGGGTATTTCGATATTTTGTACGCTCGGAGTTTCATTACCAAACCGTGGTGAAAAAATGTTAAAAATCTCCTTCAATATTAAAACTAAGCAAACTTCTTGGTTTTACTGTTAGTAAACATTTGGTAATTAGCATTAAACTGTTAATTAGCATTTTAAGAAGTTACAAATATAGAATCTAATGGTGAAATTATCTTATGATGAAATTATCGGCCCTTAGATTATATTGTATTACAAACTCGAGCATATGTCATAAACCTAAAGCAGTTTCAAATGTAAACAACAACGTGAGCAAGGATATGATAAAAATACAAATAAAAAAAATTAACCCCAAGGTTCATGCATTGGATATTTTATCAATAACGAAACGACGCTTATCCTTTCGTTCAAACACAAGCTGCACCTCAATCACATTCTCTATCAAATGTTTTATCTTTTAATACTGTCCGAAGCACCTGGACGTCGTCATTCAATAAATACGAATTTATCAAGAGACACATGCACAAACACACCCGCATTGACACATATTTATATTACATACCAACGAGATGATTTAGAGCATTTGTATAGTCTGAAGAACTTACGTAACGTGAGGACAAAAGGAGAATAACAAAAACGATGAAAAACGTATGAAAAAAAAGTATGAGAACGCTTTTAAGAAATGTGTATACAATATATTTCAACAATAATAACCTTGGCTTAGAAACAGGATAATAAATATCACAAAACTAACGATCTTATTATAAAGTAATAAAAAGTTTACGTCAGTGTGATAAATCTGATAAAAGGTCAAACAATCAAGGAACGACAGGGAGAGTGTGGGGTGTGCGATTGAAAATAATCAAAATAACAGGAGTAGCAGGAATAAAACAGTAGCAGAAAATAGGAGTTAGAAGTAGGAAAAGTAGGAGCTTAGGCAAATTGGTCTGTTGCTCTTTTTATATTCCACACCTAAAGAGATGCTTTTACAACGCCTAAAAGCAAGCATTGAAACTGCGGAAAAGTATGTATATTCCAGAATACACAAGAATTAGCTAAAAATTAGGCCAAATCATACGTGCATCATTTTGCTTGTCCGACGAATACAGACAAACAATTAAAAGCATCTTTGTAAAACAACCGAGTTTACCAGACTGGTGAAAGGCATCGAAGAAAGTGATACAATTTTTAAAAGCATTTCGACAATATAGACAGATGTAGGGTATATTCGGTTCAATCGGGGCGACATTAATGCTTGCTTATTAGGTTACCGATTGGGTTTATGAAGGATAAGTTCATTTCATAATTATAGAAGAAAGCTTTTTCTTCACATTCAATGACATTTTTTCTGTTATTTCCTTTGTCTCAGACTTTGTAAAATAAGGCAGCTTTGTAAGATGACACCTACCTAAAATAAAGACAAGTTCGAAAATCCAAAGAGAAAGTATCATTTTCCCCTTCCATACCGCCTGAACCCGGGTCGACACATTTTACGAACGCTGCTTAAAAGCCCTGACAACACGAACAATAACCGGAACTAAGCATTAAATAAATGGCCATTAAACAACGTAAAAGCACAAAATGTAACCTGGCACGCAAGTAAAAACACAAATAGAAGCTGCTGCTTGAGCACTAATCACAACAACTGCAAAAACACCTTTAACACGACGAACAAGATTTTTAGAGCTCCTGAAGCATTTATTTGTTGTTGTTCGTATTTGATTCCTCTTCGACATTGCCCTATTCGTTGACTTTTTATCTTCAGCATTCATCAACGTTCTTCATCTTATTTTCCTACTTCACTTCTTTTTTTCATATCGCCGCCTTCTTCTTCTCAATCTTAATTCTTTATAGCTTTCGTTATGAAACAAAAGCCTTCTGGCAAATAAATCTTATCAATTTTTGTAAGAATAAGTAAAAATAATGGAAGAGACCGAGACAGAAAAATAATATTTGTTGTCGCCCTTGCTGTTGTTGATGGTGCTGTTGATGTTGCTACCGTTGTTGTTGTCTCGCTTGCCCGTTGATTTTAAAACAAAATTCCCGTTGCTTAAGGGAAATCTTAAATTCCTCTCAGTCTTCGTATTTTATTCCGTAAAGAAAAACGCCAGGAAACTACCAAACGACAACTAACCACAATATCATCATGAGCGTCGTCATCATTCTCATAATCACCACTAACATGATTACCATCACTATTATCATCATCATTATCATCTTCATTATCGTCCTCTTCACCATAATCACAGGAAGTGCTTTCAGACAATCTGTTAAAAGCCAAACACTCAATCAATCCAGTCCGTTAACCAACCAAGCAATCCGAGAGTCACTTAACAAATCCGTAAAAAAATCCGGCATTCGTTGTTCTTGCATTCACTGAGAACGACATATTTGTAATCATAATAATAATAATCATCGTCATCATCTGATGAATGATCATCTCATATGTCCTCAAGAACCTACGGTTGGTTGGCTTGGTTGGTCTCTTTCTTTAATATGAATGCAATAAAATCTGAAATCCATACAAAGGATTCTGAAAATGAATTTATATGTGGATTCTTGGTTTGTGTTAATTTTTTTTTGTGTGAATGCATTTTGATTTTTATTCAAAGATTATTGCATTCAAAAGATGATTTCATTTTCAATTTAATTGTGTGTGTGTTTATGTGTGTGTTTGTTTGACCGTGTCCTTCCTTCAACTTTTATGTGTGATATATGCTGTTTCTCAACTTGATTCTCAAGATATATTCGAAGGTGCCAAATCAATAAATCGGGAGGAAATAATAATTGAATTTTAAAGGTTTCCGTTCTGTGTTTAGGCGACGTCCGTCGACGAAGTGAGCACTCAAGTGCACAGCAATTGGTGACTCCTATTCGTCACATAAGAAATCGATTATGTTTTGCAAAAATGATAATAAGATTAAAGTCATTTGAAATTGTTGAGGATGACTAAAAGAAGAAGAGTTCCTACTTCCAATTCGTTCACAGAAAAGTTCAAATTGATAACAGAATGGTTGTCATGATCGACTTCACCAAAAACCTCAGACAAACAAATCACATCATATTAATTTTCG
This sequence comes from Physocephala rufipes, assembly GCA_963966595.1. Lineage (NCBI taxonomy): Eukaryota > Metazoa > Arthropoda > Insecta > Diptera > Conopidae > Physocephala > Physocephala rufipes. The sequence goes on from OZ016505.1 coordinate 5,917,570, forward strand.
TATTAGAATCACACAAACCTCGAATACTTCAGCTGCTTTAGGCAATAATTTTGAAAGATTCATTGGGATACCACAAAAAAGGAACCAAGGATACAAACGTAGAAATGAATGAGTCATCCGGAGCACTATTAGTCTTTTAAGCAAAGAATACGAAATAGGGCAATATGGAGAACATTTATTACAAAACATTAAAGAACACTAAGCTACATCGTCATGATTGGTTAAATTCAAAAGGCCGAACCGAAGTTACGACCAGGACTGATGAACGAATGGAGGTCAAATTAACATTTCCGTATTGGTAAATATTTCCTAAATGGTATTTGGTCAACTTTGTCTTCTAGAAATTATTGTAAAATGAAATTAAAGTAAAAGAAAAGCAGACTAAAACAAGAAAAAAATTAAAGTCCTTCTGCCAGTGGTTTAAATCCCAAAAGTGCAGAGATAAAAAGTCTCTAGTAGAGGAAAAAAATAAGAACAGAACTTATTTTTTTTTCTTTTAATTTTCTTAATGCAAAAAAATAATAAAATCCCGAAATAAACACCATTTTTGGCTAAAATTAGTTTCTAAAGAAAAACTTAGCACGGGAACGATCTTCGATGGTCCTGAATTCCCTTCCAATCAATTGAATTTTATAAATATCAGAGTGAAGACTAACAACAATAACTACTGCAGCACCAACAACAAACAGAACAACGTCAACCAAAACAACAACAATAGTAGTAGTACCATTTAGGAATAAGTAAAAACGTTGAGAAATTGCAAGGAGTTAAACTCGATACAGTAAGAAAACACGATGATTCAATGTGTGTCTGTGAGTTTTTTCCTACTCCTATTCACCAACCCACCGCCACGCCTCACCTACCCGTTCTTTGCCTAAGCAAACAGTTTAATTTCTTAAGTGGTCGACACACGAGGGAGAAACGAGAATTTTTAAGTGTGTTAAATTGTTGATTGAAAAATCATTTAAGCTTCGTATCGTTGCTACGGAAATGGGTTTCCTTGGTCGTATCAGAAAACGATTGTGTTCATTGTTAAATGGCCGTTGTGGAAAACCATTATGCAAAGCGTGCAAAAAACTGCGAGAAAAAATATACGTTTCTACACCCAGCCCACCACCCCCACCCTCCACTCTCTGCCATCCACCACTATTTATGCCACAACAATGATGATGACTCTCCATTACCTGCAACACACTCGTAGATACGGATGGATGGATCTACAGAACGCATTCTAGAGAACAAGTTCGTGCGTTTACATTAATGTCGTCACATCAAGAACGTTTCAGGCACGTTTCAATAACAGAAACACATGGAAACAAATTGAAACAGCACAGATATTTATTGTTTCTTTTGAGGCTCGTGAGAGTATTCGAAGAAAAATTCAAATATCAAATAATGTCAAATACGGTAGAGGGCCGTGCCCAAGAGCACAACAATTGCTCGCAAATAAAGTATCAATAAGATAAACAAATATAAACGAAAACCGCGATCCCCTTTTTTCACGAGGCAGGATAGCTGAACTACGTTACGGTAACTATAACTCTTCATTTACCTCACCCACCTCTCCCTCAAAGAAATTCTCAAAGGAAATATCTTAAACCAACAAGTAACAAATGCGGACACATAGCGAACTGTTAATATAATTGCTAAGTGGCCGGTTCTGCTTAATACAAACAAAGATACTCTTGGGAAATATTTCTTATCGTTTCAATAGCTTCAATCTATATTAGAGTAGTAGAAATTTTATGGATGATTATAGTACTAAAAAAATTAAGAGAGCAAGAGGAGTAAAAAATTATAGGTAACGAATAATAGAATAGAATGAACGGTTGTAGGGGAAGGGATATTTTGGAAGGCTAAAGATAAAGAGTATGCAATACCATTTTAATATATTCTCGATACTCGAATACATTTAAAAAAAATTAGAATCTATCTTAAAGTATGTTAATTATGTGTCTCAGAGTGTGTTAGAATTTCCTAAGAAGCTTATCTTATCCCGAAATAATATTGTCATAGCTTTATTTAATTTGAACTCATGATACGCTTAAACAGAAATTAAATCCCAAGAGCGATTTAAGATTATCAAATAGGAATTTATGAATCATATATATTTGTCCCAGTAAAGAAATTTTGCCACAATATCATCTACACCTTTTTCAATTACAAATCAGAATTTTTCATTTTAAATTTGGACCAGCCAAAATTGGACACCGGGCTGTTCAGATTGTTCCATCGTCACGGGGTGCTAATGTGCACTTGATAGGGGCTAAATCTGCCTTGAAGGTAGTTGTGACGGATAAAAGCAGGGGTTGGTTTAGAGCTGCCACTGCCAACGACTGGACAGTCATCAAAAAATGGCAAAGCAGTGACAATATTCTGGACGAACTCATGATGGTGCGATAATGGGCGGTGTCACTCTCTACTGGAGTCTGCAGTTGCTCAATACTCAGGTGATCGGGCAAAAGTATTGTGTCTGGGGCCATTATCCTGAATGCTCAATAAATTAAAAGAAATTCTATGGTATAGATACAATGATTGAAACGACATAATGAGATTTTAGCATGAATCTCGTTCTTAACAAAGAATAATTGCGTTGGTGGTTGTTGTTTTCGCTTAACCGAACCAATAAAAAATTCTACAGCTTTTGTGCAAAAGAGGTGGAAAATCTGCAAACAAGGTCTGCCCAAGATCTCAGCGTACGTCCGAAACTCCTTAAAGAGTTCAAGGAATCTTGGTCTCACAATAATAGCTTTTCCATAATTATAGTTAAGTAGATAGAAAGTTCGAAAGCGCTAAATTATATTTGGAAATGTGAGGCGATTTTAGTCAAGACACAAATCACGTATTTCCTGCAAGCAAGTCGGAACAAAACAAGAATGCAGTTTTATTCAATTCCTTAGAAAACATCCGATTACTTATTTCAAAATGTGGAAATTTCTGGTATTTAATAGATAGAACTTTCTATGAGTTTTAAACGGCAACCATCTTTCTTACAGCTTCTGATTCCAGTCAGAAGAGTGTGGTCACTTCAGTGCCTAACAGCAGCGGTCAATTTACAGCGACATAATGGCACCTAGTTCGTTTAAAAATATTTAGTTGCCAATTTCTAACCCTGTTTGAAATCTGTGCATATATTTCAAAATTTCGAGAATGAATATTAAAGTGTGGTCCTTTTTTCGATCCTCACATCGTTTTTGACCGATCTATAATTGAAAGTTTCAATAACATCGCGGCTTCTAAATCCTATATCTAGATTTTCCAGTCCTGCATTTTGAAAATTGACATATTTTTTTCTAATCAAATGCACCGTTTTGTTCTATGATCTGCTGACATTTTAAATGTAGTTTCATGATGTCTCCCTTAAAGATTTTTACTACTCTTGTAATAGATATCAATCTATGCAGCAATTTACCGAAAAAATAATGGATATGTTTACCCTCGACCCAATATTATTTCCGAGTGCAAGTTAATACTTACTTTAACCAATGGCGTCTTGTAATGCTCGTATGGCAGCAAACAGCATCGTATTGATCAGCAACCCAAACAATTAGAATAATATAAAAAGCAGTCGTTGTATCTTTAAAGAATTCCGACATAATTGCTTCCATTCCTAAGACGAGAACCAACAAGAAACTCAAAATTAAATCTTCAAAAATTATAAGATAAATAACTTACCAACTAAAGCCAAAATCACAGTTAGAAGTGGTGCAATCGGGAAACGTGCCGCTACATTAAATTCCAACATTTGCAAGAGATCAACTAAAATTATTAAAATTTAATATAATGAATAATGAAAGCTCTTTATGAAACGGTAATACTTTTTAAAATCTCTTACCAATAAAAATGAAAATTTGATGATGCGAAAAACGCAACAGCATTGATGTTGAAAGAGTCTATAGAATATATATTAAAGAAAAAAAAAGAAAAGAAAACAAATAACTAAGTAAGCTTGATATGCTAGAAAACTTTGTCAAAAATTTTCGATAACATACAAACAACAACATTATAAGAAAAGCTGTTGGGTATGATCCCCAAGCAGCCCACCACAAGGAAACAAATCGATAATGTTCGCCGGTAACAACGTTACGCAAATAGCCTTTATTGTCCTCTTTCTCAGCGATGACTCGTACAGAAGCCATCAGAACGTCATCGTAGCTAAAAGTGCAATTTTTAAAAAATATGGTTTAGATTTTAATATCAATCTGGAAGTCAATTGATCTATCAGTCAATTTCACAACTCACCCCAATAATTCCTTCAATAGAAATTTAGTAAATCTATCACCGAAGCATTTGTTTGTCATCGGATCTAATTGCACTACACGCATTGGTATATGTAGATGCTTGCGTGTGGCTTGTGATAGACGGAGGTGACCATATTCCAATGAATATTCCACGATATATTGTTCATCTTTCGAATAAAACGAAAAATAATTACAAAGTGTTTAGTAATTGCATATTTTCTTTATAATTACCATCCTCAGATGCGTCAGCAGCAGCTTTTTCAATTTTTTGTGTTTTTTTATCAGCGCCCTTTGTGTCGGAAATAGCTTCTGTTTTGAAATAATAGATTAGTGTTTTATTGGCGTAGGCATAGGTAGGCCTTAGCTGATAACCAGCAACCGTTAGCTTCTTTTCATATTCTTTAAGACGTCTATAATTCTGCAATGTCTGTGGACCAATTCCGTAATAGCTGCAAAGTGTTCTTTCGATTAAGGAGTTCAATACAATGAATAACAACATTCTTTAATACATACTAGTGCGATTGTAGATCCCGTATTAATTGCTCATCTGCTTTGGTTTTAGCTAATAGAGCTCGTCGCCTATCTAAATTCGGTATGATTTCCACGCTTTTAGAAAAATACAAATATATTTTTTAAAAACTGTTATAAATGATTAAAAACATGTAATAAATTGACACTTTAATGTAGAGGACTCATACATGCTTCTTTATATCCTATTCCATTTGAAAAAGGGAAAAAGGATATACTAACGTTGATACTAAGTTTGTAACGTAGTGAAGGAGCTACAATAGATATAGAAAAGTATATATTCTGGCTCAGAATGATCCCCTGAGTCGATTTTGCCTTGTCCGTCTGTCTGTCTGTCTGACTGTCTGTCTGTCTGTCTGTCTGTCTATGGATATCACGATTACAAGAGAACGAATGAAGCTATGATCATGAAATTTGGTACGAATATTTCGTGTTACGATAGGCTATTGGGTATTGGGCGAAATCGGACAACTTCCACGCCTACTTTTGGTATTTAATGTGATTTAAATCGTGTTTAGAGCTCAATTTATGTCCACCCATTTGTCCGCCCATTTGAGACAAAATTCGTACAGGCGTAAAAATATAGATATTGACATGCAATTTGGCATAAATACTCCCTGTCAACATAGGATGGGTGGTGTTGAAAATGGGTGAAATCAGAAAACTGTTGTAGAACTGTTTCACAAAAAATGAGCGTTGAAAAGAACAGATAAAGCATGAAATTTGGCTCGAATGTTCCTTGTCATCACAGGCTGGTTATAAATGTAAATATAATAATTTAAATTTAAATATATAATAGATTTAAATAACCAATCGACATTTTATTTGAACGTTGTTATCGAGAGATTTGGGATTAGGATATATAAGCTTCGGCCAGGCCGAAGATAACGTTCATACTAGTTAGAGTTTATATTATTTCTTCTAATATGCAAAATTTTGTTTTGCTTTAATAAAAATATTAAAATAATTAGGAATTTATTTATTCCGATAAAATTCTCAGATATACATTATTGCAAAATTAATTAATATTAGAAAAATTATTCTCTAACTTACCGGAGTACACCATCCCGTGGCCAATCTTTAATATCCTGCAAACAAGAGGCAGGATTCTTAATGAACGTCATGTGTATATAACACAAAACGAAAAAGAAAAGTAATGCCTTAAATAGTATAAAATACTCCAGTGCTCGCTGTAGCGCCCTAAAAAGGTATGACAGATCAATTTTTTAACAATTATAACAATCTTGTATTAGTGACCAGTTGACTTACTTTGGAAATATTTGTGCATACATTAAAGCAACTTTAAAATAAATGGCATGGAATAAACGATCACGCATATTCATTAAATTATTCTGCAAGAAGGAAGAAAACAAATGATAATGAAAATTAATAAGCTCTATGATGAAAAGCTCTCAAGAATTGTCCGTAGAATGAATGGTTTCATATATCGTTTATATCTTACTTGTCCATTGCGATTACGATTGTTGTTGAAGGGATTTCCGATAAGTTCAATATTGGCTGCTGCATTAATTATATGAGCGGCTCCAGCAGCGGCAGCTCCAGCATTTTCAGCATTGGCTGCGTCCGCCATGTCGGGACAATGGCTCTTAACAACTCGATGATTCTTACGTACTTAACAGCAATTACTTCCTTTTCCCCTTTTGAAGCACAAATCGATTTTTCTTTAGCCGGTTTTTTTGTATTCCTTGTTTTTTTGTAGAAAAATACGTTTCGATTTAACAGACGTGGCTCACCCCTTTGTTGTCATCTTCAATAATGGTTTTCGACACTTCCATATAAAAATAGAAGTAATTTTTTTGTTCAGAACAATCGCGAGAACACAGCGAAAACATTTTTTTGAATTCTAGTGTTAGTTGTTCGTGTTATTTTCAATAAGTAAATTAATTTTAGGCACCTTGTAGTAAACTTACCAAACAATAAACTTGTTAGTGTACCTTGACGGAAAGACTTCTTATAATAAAGTTAGAATAGTCATTTAATTATTGCTTCAGCACGTATTTTACCGATTTAAATGGTTTTATTATATTCTGAAAACAACTTCAGTTATTACGAAATGCCCAAATTTATCTGCCAGACATAAATAAAAACCCACCAATTGAAAAAATTTTGATAAAATCGTAAAATTTTATATCGCCTCTTCTTTTGACATCTCGTCAAGACCCGTCAAGAACTTTGGATGTGTTCAATCACTCCTATGAAATTATACCAATAGAAAACAACTGATTGGTTTTTCGACGAATTTTACAGCCTATTTTGATGCTTTAGATCAGGCACAAACCTTCGGTTTTTGAATATTGTCATTGCCATATTGTAGGTTTTGTGCTTTTATATGTTTTTTATTAAAAATTGTCATGATGTACAGTACTAGCGAAAAGACATCGGAATTTGATTAAATTCCAGAGAAATACTCCAGAGAAATAATAAAAGATTAATTCAAGAACTCCATGGCTAATAAAATGCAAAATTAAAGATAACTCTTCTCCCCACCTTTCGTAAGAAATAGATTTGTAGCGTATTTTTACCTAAAAAGACAATATTTATATTATACTTGATAGTGCGGCCCTCATTTTCGGTCTAACGCATTTTAATGAAATTATAGTTTTTTCATTAAAATTAATTAGAACGGAAATGAGTGACTGCTTTCCATAGAAAACTGCTTTCCATAGAAAACTGCTTTCCACGGAAATACCCAAATAAATGCTCCCAATATAAAAAAAATCATTATTTATTTTTTCATCTGCTTTATTTTTTTTAGTCATAGCAAATAAGTATTCGTATAAGAAATTATATGCATTTTTCCTTTGATTTAGTTTTTTGTGTTTGTTATTAATAAGCTACATTTAAAGTTGTTTTGTTGTTGTTGTGGTGGTGGTTGATGTTTTCCTTATTTATATTCTTTTACCGCATGGTTTTTAGTTAGTTTGATTTATAATGATTTTCTTCTATGCTTATTAATCCTAAATATTTTTATTAATTTTTCTCCTTCCAATAATTTTCGTACAAGGTGCATTTTTTATAATTATAATAATGCGTTTGTGTTCATTCTTTTGTTTGTGATCATTGCTCTACAGGGTGTTTTTAGTATTTTTTTACATTCCGTTGATAATGTGTGTTGTTATGGATGTGTGTTTGTTGTTCTTGTTGTTGCTGTTGTTTAATTTGCAGTTTTACTTTGGATTGTTGTAGCATTTTATTTAAGTTTCTATAAATTAAGCTAAAAACATTGTTCATATAAATTGCATATACCTTTATAAACGTGTACATCTTTTGTTTTGTTTTGTATGTGTGCTGTTTATTGTTTTTACGTATTAATTTTTATTTTCATTTTTTATTTTTTTATTATATTTATTTCCCTTTTTTTCAGTTTTGAAAAGAAATAATTTGCATCGCTCGCATTACATTGATCTAAAATTCGTTTAATTACTAATTCGTAATTTTATACTTATTTCTTTTTAAAAAAAATTTTATAGTTTCTTTCTATGTTTTGCAAATTTGAAATGTGGCTACAGACAAAAAGAAATGGTTTCAAGCTTTTCCTACATCATTTGATTTAAATCTGTTAGTAAAAATTACAAATATAATTCCATGACCATCGAAGATTGCTTAATAAAGATGTCCATATAATTATTCCTCATTTGCCTCGGCTCCCTCTTCTTAAAAATCTCATTCTATATTGGATTTAATTAAGGGATTATGAGAAATTAAAACTGAAATCCGTCTGTGTGTTTTATATAAAAATTGAAGCCGTTTAATAGTCTTGAATTAAAATTATTTTACTAATTTTTTTGTCAATAATTCATGATTTGAAATACAAGTCATGAATTTAAGTAAACTAATAGAAAAATATATAAATTATTAATAAAAAATAGTAAATTAGTGTGTAAATAGTATGTAAATATTTGCAGTAGAAATTATTATTAATTTATTAATTAATTAATTCATAATAAAAATAACTAAACTAATAATGAAACATAAGATTTGCAGGAATACAAAATTTCAAAAAAAGTTCGCAAATAAGCTGCCATATTACACAATTTTAAATTTTCAACCATTCTAATAAAATCCACAAATATTCCATGAAATCGCAAACTTTAATTCCAAGATTTCGTAATGTTAAATTTTAATTCCGACAACCCGGAATTTCAGAAATGAAATTATAGTTAATTCTAAAGCTTACTAAAAAATTGTAAACTAATTATTTTTTGTCATAATTTTTAATTTCATACAAATATTTTCGAAACAAAAAAATCGTTTATGAAAGCTTATGCACATAAAAAGTGTTTGTTTTTCTTTGAAATAAATCTCAAACTATTTACTCAGACGCTGCAATAATACAATTACAATTGCTTGTTCCTTTCTCTTTTGAATTGTTAAAAATTCTTAGATTATCATTCTTAAATATTGACAGTCATATAGGCTTCTTCTAGGCAAGCCCTGTTTTTTTATATTATATTATCTACCATACATACAAACGCCTACATTTTTCTCAAATAATACGATTTTTTTGTTTCTATTTTTACGCACGTTACACAAATCATATTTTTTTAATTATTAAATAGTTATAATCTTATGATTAATCTGCATGTATTTGGGGCTTTTTCTTTTTCTTTCTACCTCTCTCTCTCTCTCTCTTTTAGAATCTCAATAGCTGTTTTATTTATACAAACTCAATACATAGAATAAACAAAACATTTTACTAATTTCTAAAGGCTAAACTAATCATCTCCATAATTTTTCAAAGTATGCCAGTTTCAACATTATGAGCCACGCCCAAGGTATTCACGTCGAAGCTTAATTTTAGTGCGCCCGCTAAAACGATCTCGGATATGCAGCCAATCATGCCGGACGTGTATTTCCGGCGAGTAAAATAACTAACATCGGGCATGCCACCTGTTGTTGGTATGGGAAAGAAGAAGAACAAGACGAAGAAAAAGAAGATGAGGCCACGATGTTAGAACGCTGTGATCGTTTAGAGGCCTTTAAGCCAACTTACCAACATATAAACCGGCATCGGTATTAAGTTGTCTAAGACGGCCGGGTGCTCGCAGAATATCTGATTTACAACCATCCACTTCCAGAAAACCCTCCTGGGAATTCCTACCAGATGAAAAAATATACCGTTATAAGCAATACGATAACAATAACGCTATGAGTTATGGTATAATGAATACCTAATGGCACGAACTCTATGCCAGAGACCGTCACTGATTTTAGTTTTATTAAAACGTATGTCAACATCTCCGGAACCCAAATCGTAACGGAAGTGTAGATAGCTAAAGAAGAGGTATATCACACCGACTTATAAATATTTTACTACTCGAAATGGTCTTACCCATTTTCGATACCCAACGATAGAAAATCATCATCATTATCTGTCGTTTTACTCTGACGACCGGTCCATAAAATTATGCCATTGGGTGAATGCGTTTTAATGCGCAAATTCAAATCGATATTATAGTTAATAATCTGGCTCATCGTTTCAGCATCGCTATAATGAAAATAACTGTCCGTACCGGCAAAGCATGCCCCGAAATTCTTCTTGACGCCAATCGAATGATCGACACCGGTTAAATCGAAACGACTTAAAGCACTCCAATCGGTATGCATTCGTTCTGCTTTCTCTTTTGACGCATTATTTTCAATAATAGGCTCCAGCAAATCATCATGACGTTCGACATTTTTCTTGACGTCAATGTGATCAATTTGATCAGTTGTTTCAAAATCATTGTAATAATCTTGATCCATCTTGTCATAATTGTCTTCGTAATTATTATATTCATTATCATCATTATAATCATTATTTCTCTTCTCTTCTTTTTTGTCTTTCTTATCATGATTTTTCATTAGTTCATCCTGCAGTTTCACGTGTGTGGTGTGTTTGTGTGTGTTACTCATTATTCGTTGCATATCCAAAGCGAATTGTTTCTTATGGGCTTCGTCGATTCCATCCGTTTTATCGAACAAGTTCATTTCATTCATTAATGGAAATGATGCATCATCATCCATTTCCTGATTTTCAATAAATCCTGGTTTATCCTGAGAATTAGCAAGATCCCCCTTTCCCTCACCCGTATCATCATCATCATCACCATCATCATCATCATCATTTCGAAATGCTTCCGTATCGTCATCGTGTTTGCGAAAACTCGTATCGACATCAATATTATCAAACGTTAAAATATCGCTTTCGGGATTTGTTTGAAAACGTTCGTAATGGGTGGGCAATCGACTAAGTTTGTGCTGTTCAACGTTGTGATATTTTCGATGTGGATCGTGTTTACTGATCTGACGATGCGAAGTGATTTGTTGTCTCTTTTCTTTGTGTTTTAACCTGTGCTGCGTTTTCGATTTTCGTTGTGTTTTCAAGTAAGAATGCATCACCTCTTCAGTTCGTCTTTTGCCTTGTGGTTTTCGACGGATGGCATGGTTATCACGGAATATAATATCGTCATCCGTTTGATGCGGTAGAGGATCGTTGTTTGTCGGTTTGGGGATTTTTCCGACCACACTCTTCTCCCCTTCCAACTGTTTTACTTTCTCGGATTTTCGCTCGTCGAAATTGTTGACATATTTGTGATGACGTACTATTGTAGCCTTATTTGTAATTTTTCGCTTCTCTCCCTCGTGCGTCCCCGCCCCTGATTTAGGGCATCGTTCATTGTAAGCAACACAACGGCATTCATAGCTTTCCATTTGTGGCACGCATTGAGCCAGTGGTCCACAAGGTCTTGCCACGCACGCGTGTGGACAATTTCCAATATTCGTGCCACCAAGTGCTTCAGATATTATAGAAAGTGCATGTCCATTGATATCGACCTGTTAGAATTAGAATGTATTAACCATAAGAGATGAACATTGTCGATTTATTTGGAAGTTGTTTTTCTTATGTAAGTGAATACCTTTTGTATACAGCCCACAAAATATGGTCTATCCTTAAGATGCGCCGGTAGATTGTCCAAATGATTTACTCCGCCCAAAAACAAATTATGTGGCAAAGATAGATGCCAGAAGCCATTTGTGGATATAGTCACTACATCCGCCCAGTCATCAATCTAAGGAAAAGAAATGAATAACGTGGTTAGAGTAATTACTTGAAGACTTCTTAGAAAGAATACTTTTCACCTTCAGAACAGCCAAACGGGCCGTACGTGATACTTTAATGATGTGCCATTGGCCAATAGTGAGAGGATTTTCGCTTCTAAAAAAGTGTTGGAAAATTAGAGAAATTTTAACCCATAGGAATATCTAAAGCATTAAAGAGAACTCACCGCAATATAGCCGGTCCACTGCCCAAATCAAAGGCAAATTCCGCGTAACAATTATTTAAGGATAATGCTATGAAGTCACCCTGAGACCGACGTGATCCCGAATATAAAATAATACCATCTTCGTGTTCTGGCTTAAGTATGATCTTAAAGAATTTGGTGAGGAAAGAAACGAAATTGATGAATTGATTTTAAATGAATCCAGATTGGGCAAACCTTAAGTTCCAGCCATATAAGCGCACTATCACCCAGAGGACCATAACGTAGAAATGATGAGCCATTAAAGGCGGGCACCTAAAAGCGAGTTTATTTAATCTACTAGCTAAACTTCGTTGCTATTCCTCCTACCTGTAAGTCCATACGTATTTCACATAAATCACCCACAAAACCTATAGGACACAAACACACTGCTCCCTGATCTGAGGGCAGACATTTACCGCCATGCTGGCAAGGATATTTAAAGCATTTATCCGTTACACAATCCACTAAAAACATAGACAAAACTATCACACATTGCCGGCTTTTAATACAAAATTGTGGACTCTCTTACGTATATCAAAACCTTTGCTCACGTCGCCCGTCGGTTGTTCTTCAAATTTATACTCATGCTCGTTGACAACGAAACGTCGTATGCAGCCCACAAAGCCCACATCAATTGGTAATCTTTTATTTAAACCTGTAATATTGCCTAGGCCACCCAAAAAGACCGGTTCGCGAAAAGTCATGCGTGAGAAAAGACCCTGTAGTGATAATATTGGTTTCAGAAAAAAATGATTGATTTCAAAAAATTCAACTTCAATAAAAACAACTCCAGACAAACATACACCAGACCGCCCTTGTACTCTGGTGCCTTGATTCAACACCAGCCAGGCATCCCAGCGATGACGATAAACAATTACGGAATTCCATTCATTTAACAAAACAGTTTCTTTCGAGCGAACACTACCAGGCCCTGAGCCACAATCGAACCTAGGAAATATTAATTATCAAAAAATTAAATTATTAAAAAATTTCAGTATTGAAACATTCAAACTTTCCCACCAAATCTCAACGAAGCCTTTGTTCAGAAGCAAAGCCATAAAATCGCCGGTCAAGTCATCTCTTTCGCCGCTTAACAAGAGAATGCCATTAAAGGATTCGGGACGAAATTCGAGACGAATCTGGAGGCAAAAGAAAATATTTAGAATTAATTTTTGAAAAACTTACTTATCATCGATTAGTCTTCCTTTTACCTGGACATGTTTGTAAGCGCCTCGCAAAGCCGGAAATGCCAACCAGGATCTTCGCGAAAATTTTGGTATACGTATTTTGATATCTGTAAGAGGATAATGATATTATAAGGAATAATTTAAATGGAATAAAAATACTAAATGAAGTCATTTTGATTAATTTAGAATGAACGAGTTTCTTAAAAATTTATCGAATATTTTCCTGAAAATTAATTTTATTTTTCAAACATACCCTCAGCACAACTCCTGCCAGCTTTTCCAAAAGGACATAAGCAACGATCGTGCCTTCCGTCACACAAACCATCCGTGCCGCAATCAAAATCGCATAACTCACTTTTAAAAATAATGAAATATTATTACAATAAATGCAAACAATTCATAATCATTCGATACTTATTCGCTCTGCTTCCTTTCAATTTGAAAAATGTAATTTTGTTTAATTTCTTTCTTACCTTGAGTTTCTTAGATCTTCCACTAATCCCTTTTCACTGTCATTTAATACGTCTTTGGATTCGCCGTTTGAAATTTGATCGTTAATCGTTACTTTCATGCGATTCTCCCTCTCATTTGCCTTCATTGCTAACGTTCCTCCCATTGGCAGCGATATTGATTTGGTTGTTGTTGTTTCAATATTATCGCCATGTTGATTATTTTGATTATCGTTCGCCTTAGTTGTTATCGATAACGAGTCGAAATAATACGTATTGGGACTCTGATATGTATCAGCATTCAATGGTCTGAGATTTAATTGATTATTATTGACATCATCGTAAATTGATAGATCCTGTTTCAGATAATAATCAACAGCCTGGTTATGATTGTAGTTGTTGTTATTGTTGTTATTGTTATTATTATTATTATTATTATTATTGCTTTCCTCGTAAATTGTTTTTGCCTTGAAAAATTTTGCCGCAGGATTTGTTCGATTATTTTTGTTAACATTGCCATTCGTGGTGGAGGTGGTTGTGGTGATTTTGTCGATTGTGCCGCTGGCTAGTTGGCTCGAGAATGCCTTTGTATTTTCCCTTATTGCACTAAATTTTTCATGATCCGAAAATTGTTGGTGCGTTTGATTTTTATTTGGAATGAACCATTTTTTATACATTTGACCAGTATTGACTAGTTGGTGTGGTAATTCTGGTAGCTGTTGTTGTTGTTGTTTTGGTAGTTTATGTTGGAATTGTTGCTGTGGTCGATGTTGTTGGTGTTGTTGGTGTTCGTTCAAATTGACCGCTAGTTTAGCTCCGAGATCAGGTACATCATTATGATTATTAGTATTAATAAAGTCTTTAGGATCTAAATTATAATTATTGTAACGAATTGTTTCCGTTGATGATATGTCGTAATCCTTCGAGTTAAATCGTTTTGGCTGTTGTTGTTGCTGCTGCTGCTGTTGTTGTTGTTTCAAAAATTGTTGTTGTTGCTTTAATTCCGTTGCTAAGTCATTATCGAAAAACATAATATCGGTATCATCCATATCCTCTTCCGAACCCGATGCTGGCATCGATGTTAGGCCGGATGGCGAAGCTGCTACCGCTGCTGATGCAGCTGATTCCGAGGCCGAGTATTGATTTTCGTGCTCATTGCCATTCGCCAGTTTAGCACTGAATGAGGCACCCTTCTGATACAGTACATCCTCATCAGATTTCGAGTGGCCGTCACTACTCGATGTAGAATTGATGACTGCAATTGAGGGAAACATTTTAATACTCGGCCAGACAACAAAATCAAAACGAATGAAAACACCAACAACAACACTAATAAATAGGACAACATTCTCACTCACCTTGACAACTGTAACCGTTTCTATTAAGCTCGTAACCTTCAATGCAATCGCACTCGTACATCCCATCGTGAATTTCGTAACACAGCTGATCACAAGGACTCGTATGACCGCAGTGCCCTAACAAAATACACCAATAAAAAGAAAAAAAAGCCGAATATATAAATCAGGTTAAATAAATTTTATCCACTTGCGGTAATTTCTTTCATACTGCTGCTCATTTTTCATCGCCTTTTTTATCCCTCTCAGGCTTAAGTCAAGTTTGTGTCATTTAGACAAGGATTAAGGAGTTAAATAAAAAAAAATTAATATGCGCAAATTTATCATGAATATAACTCTTCACAAAACTTCTACCCTTCTTCATCATAACCCGTCCTCTCTCTCCACCAACCACTTTTACTAGAGTGGTCTCGCTCGAATGTTAGCTGGTCTGAAATCTGCCTCTTGAAGCTTTTTAAGCCATTTCCTCTTCCATTTATTCGTTGTTTTTTTTTTATTTTTTCCTCATTATATATCTGTGGACTACACAAAACAAGAAGTATTGCATTACTGCTTCACCTCTACTATCTCTTTCACTATCTGTCTCTCTTTTGTTTAGCAGTTGTTGTGAAGTTCGTTGTAATCCCTCAAGTCTACCGCAAACCTTTTAGCACAACAAGCCTAAACTTATGTACGAACCAGTTGAGTTTTAAAAAAAGGGAAAACTGTCTTGTTTTCGAGAAAAAAAAAGGACAACTCAAGTAGTCATTACTGTGAAAAAATATGCTAGAGAGATACTTGGTGAGAGTAATAATACAATACCAAGCATCTTTCGAAAATGAAGAGAAATATTTTTCTCTTTGTATTTCAACGGAAACCTAGGAAAATCTCTTTGTAAAAAAATAACTTCAATAAAGTCCTTTTTCTTTTACTTTTTTGTTAAATTAATATAAAAACTATTTTAGGATGATTGACAAATAAAACGCCACTCCGTTTTAGATCCCTTTTTACTCATAAAATTCTTTATGAGGCCACAATTTCCAAAAGGATAATCCCACAGTTATTGATCTGGCCAGAATAATTACGAACTTCTAGACAGTCTACAATAACCCAAACATACAATTTCCTTTTATTTTCCATAATAATTTAATGATTTCAACTTGTACTACCCCGCACCGACACCCCACCCCGCACTTACCAACCAAATACCCCACCCTCCTTAGCATTTCTTCGTACCTTGAAAAGCAGCTTCCATCGTTATTTCCGCTTCAGCACTTTTCGCCGTAGCCATAATCGTCACCAGTATAAATCCATGCATTAGCATATTCTTGAATTCCGTCTTTTTCTTCATCTTTTATTTTTCTCCTTTTCTTGGTTTTTCACAATGTATTTTGATGAATGGGAAGAAGACTAAGTCGAAGCAGGATAATTTTGCCGCGGGTAACGATAGTGACGAGTTGAAAATTCAAATGTGAAATTCCATTAAACCAAAAGTACATAATTCAGAAACACTCCAAGCAAATTCATCTCATCGCATGTCTGGAAATTTTAAAGATTTCACAAATTATGAAAATCGAGAATAAAAACGGTCACAAGAGTAAAACTTCTCTTATTTCACATTTCTTATTAATACATTTTAATGGCATTATTAAAATGAAAACTCGTAAATGGTGTTTATATGACACAAAATTCAAATTCGTTAATATGCTCGTATAAAAAATATTTGTCAGCTTTACATAAAATTTCTTGTGGATAGCTTTCGTTTTTTAATTATAATCATCAATCGCGTGCTATTTTCTGAAAGACTGCCAACCCATTTATTTATTTACTTATGTATTAAAATATATTTTCATTCGCTCAATCAATCATTTATTTATTTTTGCACCTATTCAAATTTGTAATTTTAAATTTTGATATTTGTTTTTTATTATTTTTGTTTTTTATTATTTTTTTTATTTGTTTAAAAATTTGTTGTCTATTTATTTAATAATTTGTTGATGTAGTAAATAATTTATTTATTTAATAATCAGTAATAGTTAATAATTTATATTTATTTAGTAATTTATTTTTTATTTATTTATGTGCTTATGCATTTCTAAATTTAATTGACTTTCTTGATTTATCTGATTATATGCCTGATTATTCATTTATCTCTTTGTTATTAACATTTATTTGTTTAATTATATATTTGTTCCTTCAGAAATTTATTGTTGTTTTATTCATAAAGTCCTTTATTTATTAATTCGTTTATTTATTTATTGGTTTATTTATTTATATTCTCCTATTCTTTTATTTATTTGTTCATATGGTCGTTTATTTATTCTTTTGTATATTTAAAAATTTATTTATATATTTTATGTGCTTTTTAATTTTTGGCAATTTATTTATCGATTAATTTATTTTTTATCAATTTTTTTAATTTATTTATTAATTTAGCCCTTTAGTAATTTCTTTGTTTATTTATTTATTTATTTATTTTTTATCAATTCTTTTATTTCTTTATTCATTCATTTAGTCGTTTATTTATGCTTTTATATATTTACTAATTTATATATATATTTATTTATTTATTTATTTGTGAATTAATTTATTTATTGATTAATTTATTTTTTTGTCAATTTTTTTAATATATTTATTAATTTAGTCCTTTAGTAATTTATTTGTTTATTTATTTATTTATTTATTTTTTATCAATTCTTTTATTTCTTTATTCATTCATTTAGTTGTTTATTTATGCTTTTATATATTTACTAATTTATATATTTATTTATTTATTTATTTATTTATTTGTGAATTAATTTATTTATTGATTAATTTATTTTTTATCAATTTTTTTAATATATTTATTAATTTAGTCCTTAGTAATTTATTTGTTTATTTATTTATTTATTTATTTTTTATCAATTCTTTTATTTCTTTATTCATTCATTTAGTCGTTTATTTATGCTTTTATATATTCAATAATTTATCTTTTTATTTATTTATTTATTTATTTGTGAATTAATTTATTTATTGATTAATTTACTTTTTATAATTTCTTTTTATTTATTTATCAATTCCGTCCTTAATTTATTTATTTCTTTATTTATTTATATATTTTTTTACTTTCACCCATACTTTTCATTTACTCATCCGTTATTCTACTTATTTTTAATATATTTATTTATTTATTAATAATTTCTATTTAGCTTCTTAATTCAATGACTTATTTATATATTTTTTTATTTATTTACTTGTGTATTCGTTTTTTAATTTTCATAATAGGAGTGTGTGTTAAAGTCTCTAACGTTTTTAAACCAACCCACAAAAATGTGTTTCTTATATTCTTCTTTTCATGTATCACTAAATAATTTATTGAAATTTTTAAGAAGCTCAATAATATTATTACGATTAGCTAAACAACCACGTTTCTTACTCTATGGCGTGATTAAGTGTAGTGTTCACAAATACTGATGAGAGAATAAGTTGTAGTAAAATAAGAATGTCATGACAACAGGACGACCAGTAGTAAAACAAAGCACTAAAACTGAACAACTATAGTGGCGAATAGAGAGAATGGCAGAGCAGTTTAAATAAACTTAGCCTAGGATACTTGAACTTGCCACACAATGACAGCGAACCTACACACATGCACACACTGAAATGCAAATAAAAAACTACAGACACAGCACAATACGAGTGGGTGATTTTAGTTGAAGGTGCTGACAATTAACTCATCAAAACGATCCTTGATGAGGAGACTCGGCTAAGTTTGTTTTTTTCAAAATGACCTACAACATCACACCTCACATTGCCCACACCCAAGCCCACATCATCACCCGGATTACTACAGGGTGCAGCGCATGGAGGAATAATGACAACTGGGTGCGGTATTTTGTGTTTGGACTAATCATTTAATCAATAACGTCAATAGTGTTCGCAGCACGGAATGGTTTTATTTCTTTTAAAGGATATTTAATCTTTTGCACCCATACTTGAATATAGAAATATGTTTGTGTCTGTGTGTGTGTGTGTCACTTTCCTACAACTTTTTAAGAGGTCTTAGCAAACAAATGTAACCTTCAATCGTGCAATCGTTCAGGATTGTCAGAATGACATTTATTGGTTGCATTGCATCACGCGGTGTGAAAAGGGGTGAAACCCCTTGAGCTTTCGCTAATACGTCGTGTATGATGAGCTAATGAAATGGGTTTGGGTGTTAAGGGGTTGGAAATGTAATCTGCGAAATCAACTGAATCATTTAATTGTTGAGTAGGTCACAATGATGTCACACAAATAACTAGAAACAAATTATTATTGATTTTAGCCCACTTCTTTCTTAGCCAATTTTTTCTTTTTAATTTAATTTTTTAATTTAATTTTTTTTTTTTTTTTGATAGTGTTCAATTTGGGTTTTTTGTGATTTTGTAGATCCATATGTGATTCTCTATACGTGATATGATGAGTATAATGTCGTTTTCTTCTCTTTTTTTCTTTGTACTTCTTTTTAATCTTTTTCTCTTTTTCTTCTTCTTTTGTAAAATTGCATATAGATTAAAAATTATCTTTGTAACCCAAAAAGGCATTGGATGTTTTAAATATGAGAATCAAATTGATCGATTCTACCGATTTTCCTTAAAAAAAAGTTCCAATTCGCAAGCGTATACTTTTTTGAGAAAATATAAACTTTTTTCTAAAACCTAATGCATAATACTTGGTGATAACTTATGGGAATGTTAAGTAAAAATATCAAATCAGTTCCACCATGATTAGTCCTATTAGAGAACTGTTAGAATAAAACGCTGTTATGCATCGTCAAAGGGTTAAAAGCGGAAGAATAAGGGGAGTGACGAGAGGACAGAAACTTTTTTAAACACAAAAAAAAATCCTGACATCATTACTCTCAACTATCGATCGTATTTGTTTGTATTTTTCGTCTGGAGCGTTAAAGTATTTAGATATTTTATATAAATACAATCGAAAACTTTTTTCCTCTTGAATTCCTTCTTAACACTTTTCACGTCTTTATTATGTTTTCTACATATTTTGTATTGTTCGCAGGATCGTTTTTTTTTGTATTGATGCACTATTATGCCTACGAGCCTTTAAAACATTCTTCTATATCCTGTTTTTAGTTTATTCTTCCCATAAAAAACTTGACTGAAGAGGCTTTTCGGGAAAACGGTTTGCAGTTTGCTTTAGGGGCCTAGAGGGTGACAGAATAACGGGCTGTTTTAAGAGGGTTTTTGAATGGCATAATGGCAGAATGACAGGGTGCATGCACGAAGAAAAATGTATCTGAATTTTTCTTTAAAGAATTATTTCTTGTAGAAGAAAACAAGAAGTGCACTTTTATTTCACCTTTTTATCACTTCCTGAGTCGATTCAACCCTTTGCGTGCGTAGTTTCCTTTCAACCTTAGTAGACACAATTGTATGAACAATTGGAGTAAAAAAATGAGTGGATACGAAAATTAATTATTTTTTTGTAATATCATTCTGATATCGGTTTTTTTAGTTGATGAAGGACTTATTTGAAATTTCGTAGTCTTAACGTTATCAAGAGTTTTATATAAACGCAATTTAACGGAATAACTATCAGTTATCGTGGGTGTCCTATACAATCTATATTAGCGTATATATACATTTATATAATACACTTGCTCACAAATATTTTGTTATTTCAAATGGCTTCGTAGCAGGGCAAGATGTTTGGCTTTTGATTCGCCTCAATTATTCCTAATAATGCTAATAATACTGACAAATAAACCCGCCTCACCATCCCCCTCAGAAAAATCATTGAATCAATAAAAACCGTTATGTATTCACGATAGTACTGCCTGCAATTTGATTGGAAGACAAAGAAGACACCAACAAATAAATGGAATTAAAGAGGAGAAAATATTAAAAAAAATTTAAAAGGACGTAAAGAATAATGTTGTAAAAAAATCAAGAAACTGTCAAAAAAAGAAAAGCGAGAAGATTGAAAGAAAGCGAGAGAGATTGAGAGAATTCTCCCGAGAGTATGATAAAATTCAGCAAAGTTTCTGAAAGGAATCCTTGAAGAAAGTCTTCAAATATATCTTTAAGGTCTTGTTGAAATGTTGAAATGCCATTTTTAGTTATTCATTGAAATCAATTTGAACTCCACTTACCCGAACCAATCCCCCAACCACATCGCAGGACGTCATATATTTTTATTAGTTTCCTTTTTTCAATCCTTTTTTCAGTTTGTTCTTTACACTTTTACAATTCTTCTGCCACCAAATGAAAATGAATCCTTTCTATGAAATCTTATCTTCCACCTCCCCTCATCTTCTTCTTCTTCCTTCCTTCCTTCCTTCCTTCCTTCCTTCTTTCCTTCTCCTTCTACATCACTTCTTCTTCTTCTTCGTCCGTTACTTGAATGAAGTGCATAATTTGTAATTTGACAAAACTTTTCATGTTGCGAACTTTTTTGTACCACAAAAGGATGTGACTGATCGATAGAACGACATATAGGATATAAGCCAAAAGACTATACAAAGCAAATGCATAGAAAGATTGTTAGAAAGGGATAGCTAGACTGAGTATTTTCCAGTATCAGTTCCGGAGCAGTAACGATAGTAGATGAATTCAAATAGAATAGATCGAATTCAAATTAGATGAATTTTACAAATTTATTACATTTAAACAAAATGCTCTAGCAGTTCCAGTCCAGGAGTGAGCTAATTCTAAGCTCTAGAGTCTACAGCATTTCAAAATTTTATGGTCTTACCTAACATAATCGTTTTCGTCGTTTTTATTGTCAGTTTTGTTATTGTCCTTGCCGAACAGCAACATAAAGTGCTCTAGCAAATGCCCTTAGATGAAATGACAAGTGGGGTGGAGGGCGGAGGTGTGTCGTGCATTCCTTTGGGTGGGTTCGTGTATCGATGATGGTTTAGAAATTTTTTATATTAAAAAAAGAATCTCTACCATCACTTCAAAAATGGTCAAACTTTTACAAATTTCAAATTCCAAACATTTTATCAATTGACGTGACTTCGAATTTTATTGCATGCAATGCAATGGTTTTTCAGCATGCTTTGTTCGCTCTATTCGGTTCCATACAAAATGTATAAGTAAGAAGAGAAGGGGATGAAGATCACTTTAAAAATGTACAATATACGAGTGTACATGTTGTTATTTTGGAATTTTCTCTAATCCTAAAACGAAATAGCATCCAATAAAATATATTGATAAGTATCGTACCAACAGATGACCCGTTTTGAGCTGATCAAATTTCAGAGTTGGAAAGTTTCAATTTCAATTTCGATTTATTCATTCATTAACTAAGCCAAAACGTAGGCTTTATAGTAATACAAGAGTAAATAACAAGAGTATAGGCTACTGAATACAATTGCATAAAAAATACAACATTGTTTTCGTATCGCCAAATATAATTTTCAAAATTAGTCCCTGAAAAGTGTTGCATACTTTCGATGAATGCAGAAGATAATTATTGTGCGGAAAGGAAATTTTCCTTTCAAAAAAAGTTCTGAATGAATTATATTTAATTTTCAAAAATTGTAATCCACAGGAATTAGAAGTTCTCATTTTGGATTCTTATGACATCCCGAAGCGCTTCATCAAAAATGAAATTTTTTATTTCAGAGCAAGGATAAAGGTTTTTAATAATTATTATAACAGATTGCGTGTATTTCTAATTTTCCTCTACCTTTCCTTTCCATAACAAACCAGAAATTGTTATACATTTACAAATGTCAGGTAGCTATTTTTGTTTGGGGTATTATAATTTTCATTCCTTGCAATTGTATTATCCCAGGTAGATGGACCGGAAACCGATTTTTCTCTGTACTCGTGACCAAAAATTAAAACTAACCTACTAAAACTAATCTAACCTACGCTAAAAAATCGTTTTATGATCAACCACTTAGTTTATTTCGAATATTTATTATAAATTGTTTGACCTTAAGATTAAAATATCGTTAGTATATTAAAAAAACTGTGTGTGTGTGTGCCATTAAAAATTTATGATTATCGGTGCCAATCAACAATATTATCATTATCATCCAACATCTAATTATCATTAGAAATTAATATCAGTAAAAGCTACCGGTTGGAAAATGCGTTCCATATATATGCAAACACACATACACGTGCACACAAACACACATAGACACTTGCATACAAATACACACTTATGCATCAATTTACAAAATTGCCTACGACCACTCACCCACAATTGTTTTCACAAAACAATAAAATTCATTGATTATAAAATTGCACTTAATTAATATTTCAAAATGTTTCGAAACTGGCAGTAGGATTTCCTTTATAAAGCAACACTTGCACTATTGCTAACATACTCGCACTACCGG
Source organism: Physocephala rufipes (assembly GCA_963966595.1). Taxonomy (NCBI): domain Eukaryota; kingdom Metazoa; phylum Arthropoda; class Insecta; order Diptera; family Conopidae; genus Physocephala; species Physocephala rufipes. The sequence goes on from OZ016505.1 coordinate 5,940,957, forward strand.
CTCATTCCTACAATCCATACCATACCATACCACGATGAACTTTGACCCTTCACCGAAAGGTATTGATGGGTAAAATATGAGAGATAATGGAAATGTTGGGGAGAACCCAACAAAGTTAGCGAAAGGATACGCACACACACAAATAAATATACGCAAATATAGACACAAACTTATGAATTATTTCCTCTTATTGTTTTACACATTTACCAGTTTTTTTTTTTTTTTTTTTGGTGTGGTAAAAATTGGTGCGTTTGTGTGTGTGTTGTATTGAGAACGACATCTTTGACACACACACAACTGATGCATCTGCTTGGTGGTATTGGTCTGATAAATGACTTCACGTTATTTTCGCGTAACTTTACTGGTCTTATCTCTTTAGATCGACATTACTAAAAAGAACGAACGTTAAGCGCGCCGCATTATAAATATGACTATACCTTATTATGACCGAAAGCACAAACAACATTCAACAAGGATTTACACGAAAAAGGACAAAAATAGCAATAAAGAAATTCATGTATGCATAGGTTTGTGGAAACACCTATACATACGTATGTAATTATTTTGGGAATTTGTTATATTTGTTTTATTACCGCACTCATACAAACTTATTACACGCACTCATACAAACGCACCGCAATCAACTTCACGTTTTATTTCTTGTAAAATATGAGAATGTAATGGCAATGGATAAACGCCGGGGCTGAGTTAAAAAAAAAGAAAAAGGAATACGAAAACGACGAGACTAGAGAATTCGGAACTCACCTTAACAAACAGCTAATACATCAACCTATACACCGCTTCCTCAGCCTCCCTTTCGATACTCTCTACTATTCTACAGCTGTAAAATCGAAATGTGTGGGTGATACGCTGTCTTTCTTTTCTCGTATTTCGTCCTTTTGCAAGCCAAAATAACTGAAAAAGTTTTTAACCCCTACCTTTCTTCCCTTTTTCTTTACGTGTGTACTTGTGCGTGCATGAGTGGTTCTCTCTTCGTTGCTCTCTCTCTCTCTATCTCTGTGCCTATGCCTGTGTCTGTGCGTCTGTTCTTTTCTTTTTCAACGTTATTTTTCACTTATTCAATGTTAAAACTTCGATTGTGACACATTTTTCTTCAAGAATTTTTCATTTAAAAATCTTTCGATATTCGTAATTATTAGAATTTTCGTTTAATTTACTCACACTCTTTCACATACTTCATTCAGGTTTAGCCAGTGGGTGGGGTGGTGCCAGAGATGAAGCAGACTCTAAACTATGTGTAGAAACGAGATGACGGTTTATGGAGTCTTAATGACCGGAATTGTTTTAACAAGAATTCAATTAATTAACTTCAAATTAATTTCATATGAAAAATCTATTATACTCGCATAAATTCGCGTATGATTTTTTAACTGCACTAAAGTGAAAATCCCGTTCTTGTCTTCGTTTCTTTTTTTCATATAAAATACATGTATTTTTGGTATTACTTGATATCGTTTAAGAGACTGCTAATTTTTTTTAGGTGACAATGCTTTCCATTGACTTTACGTAAGTTAACGACTGCTTGCGAGCGTTCGCTTTAATTGACGGTATACGACTGATGTATGAAATGAAACTTTATTGAACGAACCAACGGAAAATTTCGTTGCCAAAGTTTCGTGCTTCCTTCCGTTCCTCAATAAGGGATGGTCATTTTGGGAACACCAATATATTTTACGCGCGTTCTCACTCTCTTTCTCAATTATCTATTTGCACATTTTCTCGAATGCTTTCTCTATTTTACTTAACAGTTCCTCTTACCGGGTGTTACTTCTTCTCGACTCTCTCCAAAATTATTACGAGATTTTTTTTAAGCTTTTGAGGTAATGTAGTCATTTGACCAGTCCGGATCCACCAAGTTACCGCTACGTTTTGTTGTGGATTCTCTGTACGTTACTGGTGTCTATGGTTACTTAATATATTTCGATTAACTTTAATCGTAGGGGAAGGACAGCCGAGGAAAATGAATAAAGAGAAGAAAATTAAAAAGACTAAAAGTGTTTACTTTTAATACCCCGGTGGGCATTACTAGAAAAGACGGAGATGTGGTTTATGTTTACATGGTATATAAACTTATTCACTCACACTCGTAAATATCGTAAATGCTTTGAGATGTCAATTTGTCGTTTTATTAAACATTTCCGAAATTATTGAAATCATGCGATAAATCCTTGAGGAAAATACATACGGGTAATAAATGCAAGAGTCTTTCATAAATTGTACAGCATTATAGGTTTGTCTGACAGAATGTATGGTTTATGCGGGACCCCGAACCGTTTAACTTGGACCTAACCTAACCTAATCTAAATTGGTTTATCGCAAACCGGGAGCAATTGCCTCTTGTTTCGAACTCCAGCAGGGGACAGACCGGGGAATAACTGGTAAAAATAGAATAAGAAATTAAAGTGGAAACGGAAAAAAACAACTTAAGTCGAGTAATATATTATACCTCCATTTAATTACAACTCCTTTATCCTTTTGGTGATTTCGGCTAAATTGTCTATACACAAAAATGACTTTTCCATTGTATTGGTACTGGAGGCCGATCGGTTTGTAAGGATCTTAATAATTATGAATTTATTATGCGAAAAAAATTAATTCGATATAGCTTCAAGTATCATCAATTAATTCATTTCCATTACTTGGAGCAATATGTGTTGGCCCTTGCCATTGCTTACGATTCAACCGTTTTCATTCATTGCCTTCCGAATCAATATAACGATCAATGCCTTTTTGCGATATCGTGTGTTTTCTCATCAAAAAAGCGAATGAAGTTAGTATCCCAAAAGAGTGTTCAGGATATTTATAGTAAACAGTATATAGAGTAAATTTTTATTGAGAAAGAGATTATCATCATTACATCCAATGATCGTATTGTATAAATGACTATATATATATATATATATATATATATATATATATATATATATATATATATATATATATATATATATATATATATATATATATATATATATATATATATATATATATATATATATATATATATATATATATATATATATATATATATATATATATATATATATAATATATATATATATATATATATATATATATATATATATATATATATATATATATATATATATATATATATATATATATATATATATATATATATATATATATATATATATATATATATATATATATATATATATATATATATATATATATATATATATATATATATATATATATATATATATATATATATATATATATATATATATATATATATATATATATATATATATATATATATATATATATATATATATATATATATATATATATATATATATATATATATATATATATATATATATATATATATATATATATATATATATATATATATATATATATATATATATATATATATATATATATATATATATATATATATATATATATATATATATATATATATATATATATATATATATATATATATATATATATATATATATATATATATATATATATATATATATATATATATATATATATATATATATATATATATATATATATATATATATATATATATATATATATATATATATATATATATATATATATATATATATATATATATATATATATATATATATATATATATATATATATATATATATATATATATATATATATATATATATATATATATATATATATATATATATATATATATATATATATATATATATATATATATATATATATATATATATATATATATATATATATATATATATATATATATATATAACCCGAGCAATAACCCGTAGTCATAATTATTTATAGAGTTTTCCAGAAATATCATCCTTAAATATTTTGATTCCTTAACAACTTAACATCCTTTAAAATCTTTGATTGGCAGCTCGTTTCGTGAGCGAACCTTGGATTTACTAACAAAAACTTATTGTTATTTTTGTTTTTCTTAGAATTCTCACCGTCGGTAGACGATGTTGTTGCAGGTGTAACAATTGTTATTGTAATTGCCAACTACCATTGCGCATGTACGAAACAAACGAGAATGGTACACAGAGCAAACAAGACTACTTAGAATATCGTATTAGAAGAAATCTGAAAATGATACGAATCTCCAGCATTACATCTTCTGGCAAGTCATAAAAAAGTTAGAATTAACTTTTATTAAAGCAACCTTTTCTTTTATACGCTTTTTTGACTAGACGCAATGAGTAGGAGAAAAGCATTAATCGCTCGGGTTTGAGCTACGGCGAAGCAAAAATTGTTCTACTAAAGTTATTTAAGATTACTAAATGAAAAACAGCAAAAATAACCCCAGAGTGTTATTTCAATAGAAACAACAAGAATAACCTCAATAACACGAAAAGTGTAAAGAGCGGCACTAAATAAGAATAACAAAAATAAAAACAACGCATAGCAAAACATTTACAGCTCGAGACGAAAACGAGACCATAAAGTGTTTGGTTTGCCAACGGAAATGATGGGGGAAGAGGCTGTCGGGGGGGGGGGGGGGGCTGTAGTCCTGGCCAGCTGATAAAATCGCTGGCAGGCAAATGAAGTGAAATAGTGAGAATCAAGAAGGGGAGGAGAATGCGAAGAAGGAATTTCTTAGAAAAATAGAAACTCGTACAAATAGAGATGAACTAAAGACTCGTTGGAAAGAGAGAAATATAGAGAAAGTGAGGTAATGAGAGAGGGAGGAGGCACAATAGAGAGGCAGAGACAAGCAACCAGTAGATAGACGCGCAACAGTCTGGAATCATAAGTCTAAAAAATGAAATTCAGATTTTATGTGACAAATCGATAAAATAATAAAAACAAAATGTAAAACAAACAAAGATAAAAATGAAAATTACGACAAAATGTAAACACGATTATAAAGAATCTCTGGAAATAATAATATACATTTTTGACAAACAGTCAACCTATCAATCAGTCAATAGAGACACTGCTTTAGATATAAATGTCTTCAATTTTGGTTAAATGTCTTCAGTATATATATATATATATATATATATATATATATATATATATATATATATATATATATATATATATATATATATATATATATATATATATATATATATATATATATATATATATATATATATATATATATATATATATATATATATATATATATATATATATATATATATATATATATATATATATATATATATATATATATATATATATATATATATATATATATATATATATATATATATATATATATATATATATATATATATATATATATATATATATATATATATATATATATATATATATATATATATATATATATATATATATATATATATATATATATATATATATATATATATATATATATATATATATATATATATATATATATATATATATATATATATATATATATATATATATATATATATATATATATATATATATATATATATATATATATATATATATATATATATATATATATATATATATATATATATATATATATATATATATATATATATATATATATATATATATATATATATATATATATATATATATATATATATATATATATATATATATATATATATATATATATATATATATATATATATATATATATATATATATATATATATATATATATATATATATATATATATATATATATATATATATATATATATATATATATATATATATATATATATATATATATATATATATATATATATATATATATATATATATATATATATATATATATATATATATATATATATATATATATATATATATATATATATATATATATATATATATATATATATATATATATATATATATATATATATATATATATATATATATATATATATATATATATATATATATATATATATATATATATATATATATATATATATATATATATATATATATATATATATATATATATATATATATATATATATATATATATATATATATATATATATATATATATATATATATATATATATATATATATATATATATATATATATATATATATATATATATATATATATATATATATATATATATATATATATATATATATATATATATATATATATATATATATATATATATATATATATATATATATATATATATATATATATATATATATATATATATATATATATATATATATATATATATATATATATATATATATATATATATATATATATATATATATATATATATATATATATATATATATATATATATATATATATATATATATATATATATATATATATATATATATATATATATATATATATATATATATATATATATATATATATATATATATATATGAGTGTATGACAATATATACCCAAATTCTTCTACGCCATTTTGGGGTCACTGACCCCCGTCCTTAATAAACCAAATAATCCTTCTAACCTTGTCAAAACCGTACATTTCATGCAATTCGTTTCTTCTATTCCCAACACGTTAATTCTTTTATGGACAAAAATATAATCTTGCCAGAGAATAGAAAACTATTTTCCGTCTCATTTTGAATTTTTCATTAATAGACCATTTTTGAATAGAACTTTTGAATGAATGAGTATTTCTTACACGTTGGCTTGTTGATTGCGATTCCAGCTCATCGATGTGTCACACGATGCACTCCAATTCTATCCATTCTTAACACAATACAACATTTCGAAGGGGTTTCAGTAGTATCTTTTACGATCAAACAAGAAAGGTCATCCCCGTTTCTAGACTGCCCTTCTTAATTTTTCTTGCCTTCATTTCTCTTCCCTCTATCCATATCATCATTTCCTTGGCCACACAAATTGTCTAACAAACTTCAGTTGTCTGTAAATATTAGTTGCCCCATTAGTACGTTTTCATTTGATACTAGTACGTATTTGCATATCTGTTTATATGTTTTCCCTTTTCCTGTGATCGAAATATATACATTCATGTTTGTTGAGAAAATATCGTCCTTCATCGAAAGTATTGAAACTCCTCAACGAGAAGCCACCAAAACCACTGTGTCAAAATAGTCGTCTTTCATTCAGTTTCAGTTTTCAACAGCAATGATTTGCAACGAGTTCAGCTCTAGCTCAATTGGTAAACATTTGCACGCAGCTCTCCATCGGCCACCGGCTTCGTTATCGGTCTCGGTCTGGTCCAATTACAATTTATTGTTGTTTGTTTTCTTTGTTTTTTTCTTCTTCTCGATTCGTTCGAGGTGCTAATGCAAATGAGTGTTACATTTCTTCTAACTCATTACTGATATTTTGGTTACATAAGAAAAGTCGTAGAACTGCCAAACCTGGAATTCAAGCAATTTTACGATGTCGATATCATTATCATCGTTGTCTTTATCATCATCATTATTATCTTCTTCTTCTTCTTACCCTCCTCCTCCTTCTTCTTCTTCTTCCGTCTTATGTCTAACAGACGCACGAGTACGGGATGTTGGATATCTAACCCCCAACGAGTAAATGACATTTGCTTTTGTTCGTATAAACGAACTCCCTGCGAGGGCGATAAAATGTCACATAAGTTCATTGTTTTGTTGTTTATTGTTTCGAGATGGCTTGAGGTTGTTGTTGTTGCTGTCATTTGTAAAATTTTGCATTGTCGGAAGGGTTGAACTGCTTTAAAATTCGCTTCATTTGCAAGAAGAACATAAAGGAAAACACAAGAAAACAACAACACAGTTGAATGAAAAGAAGCAAGCAGACTCTTCTTTCATTGCAACGTATTAATGTTGATTTTTTTGCGTGATGTATTTTTTTTAAACCATGGCCATTCGGTTGAAGGGGTCTATTCTTTTTTAAACAAGCAAAGCCTTGATACTCAACTTGATACAAAAAAAAGAATAAAATGAATACGTTGATGAAGAATATGCATTTAGAAGAAAGTCCTCTGAAAAAATCCCAACGGCATTATTTGTTTCAGTCGTTTATTATATATTTCCGGCCTTGTAAAAAAAAGGAAGGACAGAAAAGGATGTTGTAAAAATTTTTGTGCTAATCGGATGAATTTCTTCTTCCGGGCTATCTTTTGCTCATAGACGGAATGAAGGAAAGGGAGAGAAAATATAGAAAATATATAAATTAGAGCAAAAATATCTTATCTATTCTTGTCTACTCGTGACTGATTTTATGTCAAAATCAAGCAGACTTCTCCCGCGCCCCTCCCCGCCAATCAAAATCGTATTGAACTCACACAATGAGTATGACAAAACCAAGCTCTGTCACTCACAAATATTTTTAAATCGATTTCCATATTTATGGCACTTGTCAAATCATTGCTCTAATTTTATATTTACTTCTATCATGAATTTCTTCTATTGATCGTGACACAACATTTCGTGATCATACACGCGCAAATCTCTGCCGGGAATAAAAGAAAACGCACAATGACAAGCAATCAATTATTTTAAATTCTATGACAAAAACAAAAATTGTATCTATGGAAACCTTATGGTTCGTAGTTAAGAGCTGGCAAACTTAATTCATTAATTCGATTAAGTTCTAGTAGGCAATAAAGGTATAAATTTCACAATAGCCGAAACCACGCACGGCCCTAATAATCGACCGATTCGGCTGGTTTAGTGCCATCAAGTATACTTGTTTAACAATTAGTTACAACGTAGTTGTAAATGATGCGTGTATGCGAGTGGTTTAGGGTGAAAGGGTGGCGGTGGACATTGCTTAAACCATGGACATAATGTATATTCATTAAATATTTATAATAAGGGTCAAGTAAGGGTCAGAGAGAGGGGGATAGACAGAGATATACAGTGAGGGAGGAAACGAGGAAAGAGATGGAGATAGGCTGAGAAGGTAAAATAATAAGAGCTAATTATGTAGAGTTAATATCCATTGTATTGACACCCCCCCGCCAGCACTTAAACGCCGCGTTTCTATTTGAAAATTAATAAGCCCTCGTTGTTTAATGACTGAGTTCTCGTTAGTTTCTCCTAGCTCCTCCTCATGAATTTGAATTTATATTTTTATGAACACCTGGCATTAAATTAATTAATCTTTAGCAATAACGAAAACTTTAATCTCAAATAAAAATAAGGAATCAATAATGAATTTACAGTATTTTTTAAAATTTTCGTTTTACAAAATTTCGAAGTTTTCGATACAAGTGTAAATTCTTTAACAAAATGTGAAAGTTTTTAAGGAGGCAAGTTTTTATTAAAACTCTAAAACTCCAATCAAAATAAGCAATCAAAGTCTTATTATTGCAATAATATAATTTATTTCAAGCTCAATTTTCATTTATAAATTTCATTCACAGAAAAATAAATAATTTTTTCAAATTTAATTGTTTTGATTTTTCTGATAGTTTAATTTAAATCCATGAGCTTATAATTTCAATTCAATAGCATTAATGAAATAAACAAGTACCAAACTATTGATATAATCAGAGTACTTGGAATCATTGATATCATTTAAGTCATCCACAACACCATCTATATCAGCGTTTACATCAATAGCATTGTTATCAACGTTAACATCATCAATATCATCGTCATTAGCTTCGATGTTTCAATGAATGGCCTGACACCAACAAGTACCTTTACGCGGTCACAACAATATCAAATCGTTGACGTTGGTCCAATTCATGAATTCAGAATATCCCAGCAGACCACAAACCACCACTGGAAATATTTAAAATGAATTAAAAATCACGAGAAGGGTGAACGTAAAGAAATGTGTATATAATACAGGAAAAAAAACAAAAAAAAAAAAAATAAGAAAATAAATTTAAATAATAATAAGAAAAAACCGAAACCGGACGAAATGCATACAAAATAAGAATAAAGAAACTGACCAAACTGGAATGACTGACGTAGGCATTCATACAAAAGCATATAACGTATACATATAGAGAAGTACAGAAAATTTTATTGTATGGATGTATATATCAATATATCCTACAATACATATATATATAATATTGACGCATATACATCTTTTTTTATTTCCTTGTTTGCATTTTATATAACCTTCACTTACATTGTTCGAGGTATAAGTCCTTGTAGAAAGCAATTTTATTAAGACTTCTTATGACATTCTGCTCGCGATATACATGACTGCAACGTTGACTGGCAAGCATCTCATATGATAAAGCCTTCAAGCCAAAAAAAAAAACTGAGCGCATTTATGATGCATAAAAATATAAAGTAGTAAAATTCTGAAGGCGAGTTAAAAATAAAAAGATTAGTATATATAAAAAATATAATGGTATATATATACTACTAAATAGCACACATACATATATCGTATATATATATATATATATATATATATATATATATATATATATATATATATATATATATATATATATATATATATATATATATATATATATATATATATATATATATATATATATATATATATATATATATATATATATATATATATATATATATATATATATATATATATATATATATATATATATATATATATATATATATATATATATATATATATATATATATATATATATATATATATATATATATATATATATATATATATATATATATATATATATATATATATATATATATATATATATATATATATATATATATATATATATATATATATATATATATATATATATATATATATATATATATATATATATATATATATATATATATATATATATATATATATATATATATATATATATATATATATATATATATATATATATATATATATATATATATATATATATATATATATATATATATATATATATATATATATATATATATATATATATATATATATATATATATATATATATATATATATATATATATATATATATATATATATATATATATATATATATATATATATATATATATATATATATATATATATATATATATATATATATATATATATATATATATATATATATATATATATATATATATATATATATATATATATATATATATATATATATATATATATATATATATATATATATATATATATATATATATATATATATATATATATATATATATATATATATATATATATATATATATATATATATATATATATATATATATATATATATATATATATATATATATATATATACGCCCTTTTTGTAATAAAGTCTTGTAAGTTAAAAATGCATATTGTAAATTTAAAAGAAAGTTGAAAAGCGCTTCGTACATTTCTATTATATCACTAACCAATGCGCAAATACATCTGCTAATCTACATTGTCTGCTAATACATATATATTATATATATCCACATAAGAACATATATCAGAAGTTGCACGTACTGATGCGTACGCTGATAACCGAAACTGGGTAAGGCTGAAATTATCATATCGATGCAGGTCTGATTGAAGACACAATTTTCGTTGGTAAGAATCGAGGCCAAGCATTCGTCTGTAAGAAAAAGGGGAGAAATCCAAAAAACCGAACTAGTTACAATACGTGCATTAAAAGTAATGCCGGATTAAGTTTATCGTGGCGTATGAGTAATGCTATCTACTTCTGTCGCTTTAAAAGAAATCTTTAAACAGTTAAACCGTTTTTGTTCTTTTCTTGTCATTTTTCTTATTATTTTCATTATTTTATTTCATCTCAATTTTCTTCTTCTTCTTAAATTTTTACACTACCAATATTATAACTTTATGTACTCGTGTCTGAAGTCTCGTAACAACTTTTACTATCTTTAGTAGAGCACAATTTATAATTGTGTGAAAAACTTTCACCCATGCAAGACTTATTGTAAAATATGCGTGTGATTGCATCGGTGGCACATTGTCTGTGCTATGATAGCACTGAACTATGATAGACTATCCGTTTTATCCGACTATCCGAATTATTTAATTTAACTTATCCATTAAATTTCAACTACTAGAAATAATTATTTTTCTTAAATAGTAGTAATAAAAATCAAGGAATAAAATTCGCTATGTATGGCATGATCTGTAATGAACAATTATTGCTATTTTTTCAGAGGTATTTTTTCAATGTAAACAGAATTCTTTTAAAAAAAATATTTAAAAAATATTTACCTAATCTAAAATGGAATAAATAAAAATCTAATAATTTAAAAATAATAAAAAACTAAATCTAAAATTTTACTAACTCTCAAATATCAATAAGTAATGGTCTTATTGTCAATTTTCTTCAGAAAGTTCGTTTTTATCACCCTTTGTTCTAGATTTTTCATTGTCGGAGAATTGGATGATACTAAAGGGACTCTAGAAAGGAAAATCTAGCCTTTCCAACTAAACTGATTGTTCACCGATCGGAATTCCTGCACCAATCCTATTCTTATAATCCATAATCAACGATTTGAATTCCAAATTAGTATTTATTTGATCACGTTGTTGAAATTTTGTTGCAATTGTTCGCATATTCCTCTGAAATATTTAGTAAACATTTAGGAAAAATTTAGTAAACATTTGAACAAATTATTATACAAAAAAGCTTCTCAAACATCTCACTCATTTCTTGATTCTTAGTTAAATTAGTATTTAGCACCTTGTCGTCCTTAACTTTTGCAATCAAATTTCTCAAGCGCTGCAAGAATTTCGCATATGAGTCATGAGATGTTGACTCAATATAACGGACATGTTCTGAATTAAATTTTTTGTGTAATTTTGTTTATAATTACTAAATGTTATTTATATACTTTTTGTACCTTTAATTAAAAATTCTGCTAAAAGAGAACGGAATATTGTATCAACCGTTAAATGTTCGTATCGTAATAAACTCATTAAATTTAAACTAGCCAAATCTCTGGAATACATTGTTGTCCCACAATTAATTGTTTCTTCTCCTGTCATGCATAGCAATAATTTTATTAATAATAATAAAAATAATTCCTAATTTTAAATAATAATATTACAGATCCTTAAAGATTTTAAATTTTTATCTTACGCATAATATCCGATCGATTTTATTAACTAGACTACCGACAAATCATTAGCAACTATAACTGTGTTTAATATTAATCAGACATACCAAATTGAATTGCACTAATTTCAATTTGGCAGCATTGTTGAAACGATTGTCAATGCGAAGAAGGCAAATCTGACATTTCATAGAATCTGCTTTGGCGACTTAAGTTCATTGCGGTTTGTCAAAATTTTAAATTAATCTGAATTTAAACAGTTGAAATAATCAATCAAAGAATGAGTTTTCAAACTCCAGCACCAACAACTACAGGTGCTACCACTGGATTTTCCTTTGGCTTATCAACGACGACCTCTACTACTGGTGGTCTAAGTGGTGGCGCGAAACCCACGTTCACGTTTGGAAGTACCGGTGGTGGGGATGCGGGAACAACAAAACCATTAAATTTTGGTCTTGGAACAACTTCATCTTTTGCCCCAACGGGCACTACTACTAGTTCAAACTCTCGGGCACCAGCTGCTACAGCCGCTACTGTTGCTACAGCAGTTGCTACAACAACGGCAGCTCCCACAATTAGTTTTGGAACGGCAGCAGCTTCCACGGCACCTGTGGCAGCTACACCGCAAACGACTGCTACATTTTCTTTGCTCAAGCCCGGTGCAACAGCTGCTGCTGTACCTGCTACAACAGCAGCAACTGGATTTGCGAGTTTAACCACTGCCACTAAGACTACAGATTCCGCAGCTATCGCTACTGCTTCCCAAGTTAGTTATAATCAACTGGAAGAACATATCAATAAGTGGACATTAGAATTGGAAGAGCAGGAAAAGGTATTCACAGAACAAGCAACGCAAATTAATGCCTGGGACAAAATTCTGATCGGAAATAATCAAAAAATTTTAGAATTAAATGATGCCGTCCAAAAGGTGAAAACTGATCAACAAACGCTTGAACAGGAGCTTGAATTTATAGCGACCCAACATCATGAATTGGAGGAGAGTATCCTTCCGTTACAAAAGGAATTTATGAAAATTCCACAAGTCGACATGGAACGGAGTCAGACGTATCTAATGGTCGAGAATTTAGATACGCAACTAAAACAGATGTCCGAGGACTTGAAGGAAATTATTGATAATTTAAATGAAACCAATAAAGGGCAAGACAACACAGATCCAATTATACAAATTGGTAAAATACTGAATGCTCACATGAGTTCCTTGCAGTGGATAGAGTCCTCATCGGCGAGTATCAGCACTAAATTGGAAGACATTACAAAAATGCACGAGACTTTTAAACGAGATTCCGAAAGGTCTTTTCGATCAGCATATTATAATTAGAAATTATTAAAGGTTTTGATGATAAAATAAAATCATTTAACAAATCAAATTTTTACTAAATAAAATTATTTTGTGTGAAATATTTCTTCAATAATTTTACATAATTCAACTTGTTTTGTTGCTTTATCCTTACATCTAATAGTTGTTAAAATGTTTAAGTCTGATAAGCGACACCTCTTTTTTACGGTTACCCATAGCCAAATACCCGCTGGTTGGTGAGAACTGCACAGTCGAAATTTGCCCAAAATTTGTTGACTGAGGTGGGAAATTTGAAAACACACTACCGGTAGGAAAATGGACTAACTTAATAGCTGAATCAACTTGACTAGAACTCATAGCCAGTAATTCAGACGAATGATTGAATTTCACATCAGAAATACCAGTTCTCAAATTCGTAATCGTTTTTTCAGGCTGTGGTGCATTTGTCGTGAACACTTTATCAAAATCATAAACATTCACAACGCCCTCTCTGCTGCCAGTTGCTAGTAATCGATCATTCGAAGCCATGTCCAAAACTTGACCCGATATACAGCCGTCATCAATGAAACTATGTTCCGGTCGTTGCATACGAACCGAAAATATATTTACTGCAGATGACCGAGAGCTGCAGATAATACGTTGTGAATCTCTCGTAAAACATAGACCGGCAACTTCGTCCTCCTGTTTGTAGCTGTGAATAATTTCTTTGGAAGCAGCATCAAATAAATGCACTTCTCCAAATCTTCCCGCGGACACAATGTAACGTCCACAATTCGAGATTTCAAATTTCTGAAGAGTGGTTACATGTTTGGGCATTTTGTGCCGCATTTCTCGAGCTCCTAATAAATCATATGAATAAAAGAAACGATGAATAGAACCAAAAATTGCCTGAAATTTAAAATACAATCCAATCAATTAATAAAAAAAACAAAGCTCCCATTAAGCGAACCTTTGTGCCGCACGGAGTAATTCGAGCACGTCGTATAGGATAATCGTGGAAGCGTATGTTATGAAGCTTCTCATTTTTCTTTCCATCAATGCTGTAAATTGTGGCAATCCCAGCCAAACCACTTACCAGTGCTGCGGTACTGTGGGGATGAAAGCAGACACTGGTAATTGGGCCCTCGGCATATGTTGCCCGATTTAAGTCTTTCAGCTGTTTATATTGTATATGTTTCGGTGGCAGTGATACAGCGGCGGATTTAGCTAAAAATCCAACCGTATGCAACAGTTCTTCATCATCAGAATCTTCAAACGTTTGATTTTTCTGATCTAAGTTGGCCCATTTTGGCTGAGGCACTATACGTGTGTAACGCCCTGTGAGATACTCTTTGTAAGTTTTATCCGAGCGTACGCAATCCAAAGGATTCAGTTTTTTCGTCTCTCGCTTCCTCTCGCCAACTAGGATCTTCTCGTCATCATCATCAATCCAGACAGGTTTCCGCTTTACTGCTTTCTTTCCAAGCTTTTCATCCGATCGCCCATTTATATGCCGAGAATCCTTAACATCACGCTCAGCCGTTAGCCTTTCCTCCTCATTTTCACTTGTCCCATCCTCATCGCATTCCTCTACAGCCTTAGCCATATTTTTCAAGAGACTCTCTTTGTCTCCAAAGATTACTCTGTCCATAGGCACTTCCAACTTTACATTTTTCACCATTCTTTTGTTGTCATCCTTTAAAACGGAGTCTAGGGTATTTTGCTTTTCTGATATTTTCTTCGAATCCGTGTCATATTCTTTCAATATGTCTTCCAGGCCTTCTATACCATCATTTAAATCACTATCACTCTCACTCATTTTATTTTGAATTTATTATTTGAACAAAGCAAGTGTAAAAATCGCAAAATACACACGTGAAAATCAAACGAATTCTTCAAATGACAACTCCAACTCTGAAATTTCAAGTTTATGACAGCTTGTTAATGGTGCCATATGACGCAATAAATACAAAACATTTCGAAGAAACGGTTTATAGTCTGAACTAATAGATAAGTCGGCAGCCAGCAGTTTGTCAAAATTACATTGGCTTTTATGGAAAGCGAGAAAAGTAAAATGTTTCCGGGCAGCAAATGATGCTTTCTTCCAGGAAGTAGATTGAACATTTCTAATTTTGCTATCGGCTGTACCTTTGTTCTTCCTCTTTTGTTTTTGTTTTTCTTTCTTATTTGAACCATATGAACGGAATATTTTCACGCATACTTCTTGTTTACTTTTGCAAAACATTTTGACATTTACTGCTACTGCCCGAAAAGTTTATGTGTTCAATAATAAAATACTGTTTTCTGCCGTAAGCAAACATCGTTTCTTTGTGCTCAAGCTATTATATATATTTTTATTCCATACTCCCATAATTTTCGTTCTCGAATAGTTACTTGATTAATTGAACGCTTTTCCAGGACGCAAGTAGTGCAGTGACTTAATCTCATCTTTTTCCCAAAACTAACGAACTGCTAGCTGTCTAACAATATATATCGAAACAGGAGGCATCAAGCATTTGTTTATTTAGTATTTGAAGGAGATAAAGAGAAGTTCATGGTAAAGTTTATCTGATAAAAGTTTGAAAACAACAATTTGACATATATCTCTCCATGAAAAACCAAACCAAACCCATTCTTGCGCATTTCAAAATAACGTAAATCATCAATATTAAATTTTATTTATTTTGTATATTCGCTACAAAAAATCTTAAGAATAAAATTCCTTTCAATCTATACTACATTTCTCGTCAATCTTTCTGTACAATTATCGGATCCATTTATATATGAATAATGAGCTAATTGTGAACTGAAAATTGAGTTTGGAATTATGAAATGAAAAAATATATACAAAATAGATTAAATCCTCTGTAAAGAATGAATGATATTATTATTTAATAGTTCTATTATCGTTCGATAAGTTTAACTCAGGATTGGAAATGTTAGAATTGTAACGTAATTTTTCTTCACTAACACATTCGCAACAGTACGGTATGATGTAAATCTTGTGTTACAAATACACAAAATAAAATGAAACGAGCTTAAAATCGGAAGTATGGTATTTAAAAGGATTACATCTAAGATAATGTAACATATGCGGCCAATTAAATAAAATGAAAATATTAAATGAATAAAACACATGATCGATATATAAGCAGATGTAATCAGATACGTAGTCATGATGAAGTTTTAGAAGTTGAAATCCGATGAAAATACTTTAAACGTAATAATAACATATAATAAAATAAGTTAAATTTTTTTGTAAAACAACAATGAAATAATAATTAAAGTTGAACAGCAATAGGCTATTAAACAATCAACATGGGAGAAAGATTTATAGTAGTCTCTTTATCATTTTGTTTTCCATTTTAGTCGAGAATGTTGTGCGGGCCGAGCTGTGATGAACAGAAACCTTTGAATTATCTATTCTTTAGGAATAGCTTCACTCTAAGTTTATTATTCATAAAATTTCGCTAGAACTGAAAGATCTCCATTTTTTTCTCTTGTGATGCGAATACTTTCTAAGGGGAAGCTACTGTACTTCCCACTGGCGTGGGAGCCCTTGGTCTTATCATCATAACCGCTCTTTTCAGTGTGTAATCCCATCCTCGCCAACGGAACCATACAATGCCTTGACGTGCAGTTAAATCTTGAGGATCATGCAGGTACAATCCATTCAGACCACGTCCACACGATTTCCACCACCAACCACCCTTTAAATAGATAATTATGAATAAATCCTTTTTAATATAGTCGTCAATTAGTCAAGATTTAACTGTGACTTTCCATTACCTTCAGCATACTAGCGCAATTCAAGGAACTTCGATCATTATCCCGATTATATGTTGAGAATGGACTATTATTAGAACCATACCAGGGATCGTTTAATGAGTCGCCTGCAGTTCCTTCATAACCGTCAATTTCTAATTTATAGTAATCAGCCTCTGAATGAATCTTGAAGTGTGAATATTGCGCATAACTATATTGAGAAAGAATAAAATTTAATTAAGGTAACTTAAAACCATATTTTATTACCGTTTATTTCCTTCGAAATCTTCCAATTCTACCCGTAAAGCATAATCTTCATTGTTAGTAAGCATGTAGATATTTTCATTACCAAGCCAAAACTCTTTAGCAGGATCACCAAATCCATTTTTATAGTCAGCCCAATCTCGATTAAAATTTTCTCGTGGCTCACCGTAATCATCACGCCGTTGTATGACCTTGTAAATATATAAATAAATCGTTGTAAAAAAATAAAATGCTTATAACATTGCATTTTACCGTCCAGCCACCATCAGATATTTCTTGCTCGCAATAAACTCTTAAGAACCAATATGTAGTACCACGTATTTGAAGATAAAATACTCCAGAATGTCGCATACCCGCATTCAACAGATCAACGCACGAAAACCCCTTAAAATAGACATGAACGTACATTTAGCTACTATAATTAAAGTCATGGAAATGAGACCGGCTTGAGAGGAATTATATTAATGACATTATTGCATTATCAATATATACTTATACATATTTTAAACAACGACTCTTACTTTTCTCTATTACAAATTAATTATCATAATAATGATAACAAAATCAAAGAATGCTATATTCATTATTAAAATTATTACAATTTGTATAAATTGTTTAGCCGCCACTGTATAGAGAAATTTAAACAGCTGGTTGCATTTAATGTTTACAAAACTTATTTGACATTTAAAGATATTCCGGTTTTGGATACATTTACGTTCGCGGTTAGAGCACTTGGATAATATGGCTGACAAACATATTTTGATGAATCTATTTATATTCTCGTTGCTAAACACCTTTGCATTCAGTGTAATGCAATTTGTAGATCCAGAGAAGACCATAGTTTGGGGGCCCGGTCTGGAACCAGACAAAGTTGTGCTGCCGGCACGTTACTTTTTTATGCACGCCGTCGATAAAAGTGGCAGAAAGTGAGTACATGCAGTTCCCAAAAGTCCCAAGCCATATAATAATGATTTCCAGATTTGACCATTCGCCACAAGCAAAGTACGAGATCCAAATCAAAGGTTCATCACCGCACGGCAAATGCCGCTCAGACTGGAACTTAATTGACCGAGGAGACGGCTCCTCAATAGTACGGTATAGCATACACGATTGGTGTGAACAGATGGAAATAGAAATACGTTATAATGGTTCACAAGTGGCACAGTCACCGTATTATATACGCAATAAAGTCTATTCGGAACGTTGTTACTGCCCGCAAGATATAAACATATTTCTATTAAATAATAATTGCCCAAAAGAGGAAAAGCAAATCACGTGGGACCTGCACTTTTTCAAGCGCGTGAACTTCAGCGCCATAAGAGAAAATCTGGTTAAACGCTACAACATGCCATCAAGTATATCTCTTTGTCACTACGTTGTAAAGCAGCAAAAGATATGGCGCAAATGCTATGGCCAGCATACTGGATTTAAAGTATTCATGGATGACACCCTTTTAGCTCTCTCACGCGTTGCATTGCTGCCCGATATGGAATTCTATTTGAATTTAGGTGATTGGCCACTATCCAAAAAAGGCGGTCAACAGCGTACTTCCGGCCCATATCCCATATTCTCCTGGTGTGGCAGTGATGATTCGTATGATATAATATTACCAACATATGATATAACGCAGTCTACAATAGAGAATATGGGACGTGTGTCGTTGGATATGCTATCCGTACAACGTAGTGAATATCCTTGGGATACGAAAGAAGAGAAAGCTTTTTGGAGAGGAAGAGATTCGAGCAGGGAACGACTAGTGTTAATGGATTTAGCTAAAGAATATCCGGATCTTATAAATGCATCAATAACCAACTTTTTCTTCTTTCGCGATGAGGAGCATAAATATGGACCAAAAGTGGCCTACATATCCTTTATGGAATTTTTTCGGGTATGAAAATGCAAAAAATATGAAATGTTATTTATGGAGTACACATTAATTTTTTACAACTCTTTTTGCTTTTAGTATAAATACCAAATCAATTTAGACGGAACGGTAGCAGCTTATCGCTTTCCATATTTGTTGGGCGGTGACGGACTTGTATTCAAGCAAGCCTCAACCTATTATGAACATTTTTATAGTAAATTAATACCGAATAAACACTACGTGCCCATTAAGCGTGATCTCAGTGATCTTGTGGAAAAGTTGCAATGGTTTAAAGAAAATGATAGACGTGCACGTGAAATAGTTATGGCAGCTCGAGAATTTGTTGAACAGAATCTACTACCACAACATATTTATTGCTATCATTTAACTTTATTCAAAGTAAGTAAAGAATATTCGAACTTTTAGTGTGATTGATTTTATATTACTGTTGCATTAAATCTATTGTAGGAATGGAGTACGCGTTTAGTTTCTCCAATTGTCGTTCTACCAGGCATGGAAAATGTGAAGCAAACGTACACATGTTCGTGTAGGGAACGTCTGCTAAGAGATGAGCTCTAAAGCCAATGCATAAAATTTGTCGGATCGCGAATATTGGCTACTTAAATTATTGTTTATAATTTATATCGTAAGTAGAATTTTAGTTAATTTAACTATTGTACGTCTATAAGTTTTAAATATAAATGACCACAAATTTATTAAGTAATATTTAAACCTTAAATGCTCAGCTTATGATTATTTGAATTTGAAATAATTTATTTATAAGAGCACATTAAAAACTCCTGTTTCATATTCCATCACAATTAATTTCTCACGTTTTTAAAAAATAAATGTTTTAGACAATTGAAAATTTACAGATAATTTTCATTTTTTTATGTTTTGTCGGATTTCTAATAATTGGAAATGCGAGTAATGGATTAAATTTCTGATAATTAGATAAAATCCTCTATGAGAACAAAGAGAAAAATGTTCCTGGAATCAACTGATCTACGACTATAATAAATTAAACCTTTAACTAAAAAAGAAAGACAAATTAAAGACTGCTGCATTTAATTTATCAAGATAAAATACTTCAGTTTATTAATTAGTTATTAATTTAGCTATTAATTACCTTCACATCCTTAAGTGACAGGATTTCTGTGGTGAATGTTGAATTACCCACAGATGGCTTATTCTTGACGCTAGGAAATATTATTCCTCCCTTCCGAGAAATAGGTTTTGTGGACTGAGCGGAAGCAGCAGCCGGTGTAGCTGTTGATAAATTTGTGAATACTGACGAATACATCGTAGATGTTTGACTGTTTCCAATTGAGTTTGATGCCGTTTGACTTGTCACATGTCCACTGCCGCTTGTCATCGAACCGGGCATTGGGGTAGTAGCAGTTAATTGTTGCACGGAGGGGGATACAGTAGCCGAAATTGAATTAGCTGCCAGAGGTGATGAAGTGGCCATGGCACTCGCTGTCAAAGATTCAGTGTATTCATCTAAAACTGAATATCTATAAGAAAAATACGATAAGGGTTAAGCGGGTGGTAAAGCAAAACGTGAATAGTTTGCTGCTGAATCTCACCTGCTTGGATCATATTCCACTAAACGATCGATAGTGGGATCCATTAATAATTCCGGTGGTGCCGGACGTTGTGCCAACAATTGTACATCGTCCTCTTGTTTCTTCAAACGCCTCTCAACCATATCCAAATTATTAATAATTAAATTCGTTTTAGTCTTTAAATCCTGATGTATTTCACCAATAGCACGCTCTTGCCTCTGCGTTTGTGTTAGTAAAGCATCAGATTTAGGCAATAGATGATCAACAGATGATTTTGTGCCCACCACTACATCCCATACTTCATCCATTTTTTCCGAAACGGTAACAATTGGTCTGATTTGCTTAACCAAAGCATCAATCTTGCTCGACTTGATCAACGGCAATGCTGTCGTTGTGGCATTCAATGTATTCAATTGTTCATGATGATCGACGACAGCCTCATGAATATCGCCAACCATGCGCAACATACGTCCCACATTCTCCGAAACGATATTAATGTGAAATTGCAATTTCTTATCGATATTATCGGTGGTGTCACGCAATTCATTCAATTCGGTCGAGACGTGATTCATTACTTCGGCATTCATCGCCTTCGTGATTTCAATTACATTCATACTAATCGGCTTCTTTTCACTTGCCTCGACATTAATATCGTCCACCTGAAGGAAGTTATTGTCTATCTGCGTCTTCAGCACTTCCAGTTTCGTATCGATATCGCTGACCTTTTGATCGAGTTGAATAAGACGATGATCCAACAGTTGTGAAGCGGGAGAGCTAGAAGTGCGAGGTGAACGTGATCCCGATGCTTCTGCACCTCTAGCATCATACGAAATCTTCTGATCAAGAGTACGCAATTTCGCAATAACGGAATCGGTTTTGAGCATATTATCACCGATGCGATTATCCAGTAATTCAATGCGTCGCAGCATATGCTCCACGGACTTATCGAGATTATCAATACGTTTCAATTTACCCTCAAGTGATGAAATGATAACTTCGAAAATGCTGAGAAGTTGTTGTTCTCTGGAAAAGGAAAGGGACGAATAGACAAAAACAAAGAATTAATATAGTTTTGATCTAAATTTCACAATCAGAGTTTGTAAAAGCTTTTGCATATTCCAATTAAAATAATTCAGAACAAGTTTTTTATTTGAAAAATCTGCCGTTTAAGGAAAAAGTCGTTAAACCATTGACAATTTATTCGCTGGTAACTGCCGTAAATTGCTGTCGAAATTGCTGGCAATAACCAGTTCCAGTAGTTTCCTGTGGACATTAAGTAATCAGAATTCGGACAAAAAACATACGCCTCTCTAAATCGACGACACTATGCCAATTTATTTTTCAATCAAAACTTAAGCAACCATTGGGTTTTTGAGAACCCGCCATTAAGAAATCCGTCGACTTGATCATTTAGTTATTCAATAATTAACAACCCTCTCAGGCGCCTCCCCACGACCATTTAACAACCAAAATGTAATGGACCTGAAAATTTTTATGTAATATTTAAAATTGACAAAAGTTACGAAATGATTGCTTGCGTAAGAGACAAGTCGTTTGATTAGAATACAATCCAGTGAGAAACCTTTACTCCCAAAAATGCGATCACTATGCTTGATTACTGCTTGCTATAAAATCGTA
Organism: Physocephala rufipes; assembly: GCA_963966595.1. NCBI lineage: Eukaryota > Metazoa > Arthropoda > Insecta > Diptera > Conopidae > Physocephala > Physocephala rufipes. The sequence goes on from OZ016505.1 coordinate 5,964,350, forward strand.
AATTAAGATAAATATTGATATGGTGGCCAATATATAATTATAATTTATATATATCAAGCTAAAAATGTTGCGCTATTTACAAAATTCCAACAAACGACATGCTCGTGGAAAAATGAAACAAGTTCTTTTTTTTCTTTAAAAACTTGCTGAGAAAGAGTCAAAGCGATTGCAAAGGAAGAGAAATAAAGAGGAAGGACACTTTTTTGGACAAAAAATTAATTCCTTAATATATTACAAAACGCCCACGGAGTTACACCTACGTATAAATATAGAACACCTGCTGAACACCCGAGTACACACTATGTTAATGTGCTTATATGTATATAAATATATAAGTACCGACATAATTGGACACACACCCACACACAGAAATACACACGCATATAACTATAAAACAAACTATATGCAATAATTTCAACATTTCTCACGAATACTGTTTCCGTAATGCGTTTACTTTCAATAAGTATTTTCTAACACAAACAACAACAACAACAAAAACAAATCCAAGAACAATAATAGCGAAATAATGCACCAACTAAAAGAAAAAAAACAACGACAACTAACAATCTTTAGTAACACACTAACACAATTGTCCAATCAAGCAATGGATGAATGAATTGTTTTATAGGTTGGCAATTCCTTTTTGCCGCTACGTTTTTTACTAAAACCAATATTTCTGATTGCAATTGCAGCATGTTTTTACAACTACTGGGCAATTTTTGAACAAAAGAAAAAGAAACGATATAGTGCAAACAAATGACTGTTAATAAATTTCACAGAAAAAGCTGCGTTACAAAGGTAAAACTTTGGAGGTTTATTCATTACTTTTGCCCACCACCAACGTCGGAGATTTTTGTAGAACACTGAGAGAACAATTTTAAGATATTTTGAACAATTTCATAATAATTCCAATTAAAACTAGTAGCCTGAGTCCTTCCGCAGCATTAAAAATACGACTTATATTCAATGTATTCTCGGTATCGATATGAAAAAGAGCGTTAATGTAAGCAATATTTTCAATAACTTGCAAAGAAAAACTTCCTTAACCGCAAAATTTGTATCAATTTGCAACAACACCTTCATGGTCAGAAAATTTACACCATGTCAAAATCACTTTTTGTTTTTCAAATTTAAAAAGATAGTAATCAATACGGGCTTTTACTGGTCTTTAGATTAGGACGTGCTTAGGAAGTCTCTACAACACTCGTACCACTTTCTGAAGGTTCCGCTAATTTAGCTGTCAGTAACTGGGGATAACAAGCAAACTACTGATTACTGTTATATGACTTTTCATAACGACATCTCAATTGGCATCACAATTAGTAAAGAAAACCTCAAAATTGTTAGAGACGCCGATAATACATTGAACGCCCTTATACGGACATTTTTAGAATATTATAAATTCGTAAAATTAATTTGAGAAAGAAGTTAAACATATTTTAATGGTTGGTTAAAGAAATGTTAAAATATTTTGAATTCGTTTTGTATGGAAAGGAAATGTATAAAAAATTCTAAGGAACTCTAAAAACCACAATTAGTTCTTTTAATTCGTAAAGCAATTAAATTTGAATACTATGAAGCTATGATATTTATCTGTAAAGAATTTCGAATTCTTCTAGAGATAAAACAAAAAAAAGTACGCATCTCTTCCTTCTCCTAAATATTTCACGCACATTAAGTTCATCATCACGTCTCTTCAACACTTACAATTGAATTAAGAGTGATTAAATTAATCACTTATAATTAAAAATTATCGAAAATAAACCAATAAACCATTTTCATTGAAAATTTCTTCAGGAAATTTTTGCTTAAAAAATGAAAAGAAAAACAAAAATCATTTTGGATTCGAATTAATTACGTCGTATTACACGTCGTATTGACCATATTAAATGCTTCAATTTGCTTCCTGGTCGCTACGTGCGGCCCTAATATGTGTTGTTATTGTTGTTGTTGTAATGGCGGTAGTGAAGGTAGTGATGGCTATAGAGGCTGTGGTAATTGTAAGAGTTATGTTGAGGCTTATGTTACCAACGCTGCTATTGTCGTTGTTGTTGGTGCTGCTGTTGTTTTTTATTCCAGAGTGAGAAAGCGCTGACCGCGTAACCCAAAGCAAATCATGTCAATAGTTTGTCTACCGATCGTGATTTTTTTTATTGGAGGCAATAATTTTGACTTGTTTTTTTTTTTTTTTTTTTGCTTTATTGTCTTAATTTTGGTTTTTTTTTTTTTTTGATTATGCTAAACCTTGTTACGTGTTATACCCTACACCCGATGGGATAAAATATATTCATTTACTTCCGCTCTTTGTAGCGCATTAAAGGAAACGTGGTAGGTATAGAAAAGTAAGCATTATTGCTTGCTTAGAATCACCTCCTAATATTTATGCACATCTGTCTGTCGGTACGTCTGCCTCTCTGCCCATCTGCGTGTTTGTAAAAATCACGATTACATAAAAACGAACAAAGCTACCCCAATGCAATTTGGCATGAATATATCTTTGCTTCCATATAGTGGTATTGGAAATGGGTACAATGGGGCCAATAAAACTGTTTTTTTCCATACATAGCTCTCCGACACTCGTTACTGGATTTAAAACATATATTTTTACTATGGGTGTAGGGTATTAAAACCTCGGCCAGGCCGAAGGTAACATTCTTAATTCCTTCAGTCATTCATGCAGTCAAATTGAAGGAGGCTCACGGGACCAGAAGCGGGTGATTATGCGATTATTTTAATCGCTCATTCTTATGGTTTTATGGATATCGTTTTGGACAATCCAACAATTACATTTATTAATAACAAAAACATTGTTTGGTTTGTTGCCAATTTTATTAGCCGGAAAATTTCTCACAATTGTTTGATGCTGTTGTTGTTGTTGCTACTTTCGTGGTTTTTGTGGTTGTTGATGATTACTGATTATTACTGATGTTGTTGTTATTGTTTCTATTAGATAATCATTAAAATAGCTTATGAGGTGAATTAACAGAATTCGAGGAAAAAAGAAAGAAAGAAAGAAAAAGACGATTTGTTTAGAAAATCGAAGATTCCGCTAAAAGTATTTGGCTAGAAAACGAATTCGGTTTTAAAAATGCATTTTATTATAAATATTTTTGCGTATACTTTTTTGCGTATACTTTTTTATTAAATTAATATTTTTTTATTTTATATAATTTATATTTAAATATATATATTACAAAACTATTGATAACAATATTTTAAAGTACAGAAAAGTGTTTAATAACTTTTTTCAAATTATTTAAAAAAAATATAGAACTAAAATCATTTCTTTATATAAAATGAAATTCAACGTAATTCGGATTCGACGTAATGACGTGAGGGAAACTTTTTTAATGAGACGCTTTGTAAAACCTGCAACAACAACAACAACAACAACAACTAAGCCCCGCTAAGGCTTAAATGATCCGCTTGGGCGAGCTGGAGAGTGATTTAGTAATGGCAATCGAAATAACAGTAGCGGCCATAATCAGTATTGGTGGTAAAAGTCGACAAGCGGCAGTAACCAGCACTAACACCACCACCAATACAAGCATCAACAGTTGCAGTACGTATAATTGATTGACAAACTTTAATCTCGGCAAATTAATTTTAATTGGTTTCAGTTTCGTTCTGGCCATAGTTGAAGCGTAACCAAAACGTTCAACGAAAATGCTAACTAACGAAATAAATTGATGAAAAACGAATTTTCAGAATATCAATAAACAAATAAATAAAAAAAGACAACAATAACAACAAGAAACTAAAGAAAAATAAAGATAACGCAAATAATTTAATGCGTTTACGCTTGACGCTTCAAGCGAAACATAAAACTGTCACTTACCGCTAAGCTGTTGAGCTGACAAATGACAATTCAAAATATGTTCGTTTTGAACGCGTGAAACGATACTAGTGAGCGTTTTGTCGAAACTATTTAAAGCTTTACAAAAGAGTTAAAACAAAAAAACTATAATAAGAAAATAAAGAAATATGTTTGTAAATAAATAAATAAATAAATACATACATTAATAAATAAAAAAGAGAAAAGGTTTAAGATAATTAATTAAGCGAAATCCGAAAATTATTGAAACTATTCTAACACGCAAAAGTTATTCGTGATTCAAGCCATATTGCTGATGTAAGTAAAATGAAAACAAAGGCAAAGAAAACAAAAACAACAACAACAACAAATGTTAACCAACCAAATTGAAAGAAAAGTGTAACATACACGTCTAAGAAAATCCAAAAAAGGCCAAAACAAAAAAGAGTGGTAGTCGAACTGATTGTTTAATTGTTTTTGTGTTAGCTGTTGTTTTGTCTTCTTTGTTTTTCTGCCCCAATTAAAATTATTTCTATTTTTTTATATTGTTATTTTATTTTATTGCAATTTTCATTTCACTTTTCTAATTTATTTCAAAGAAAAACCAACATAAGCGAACGGAATTGAGAAATGCGACAAATTTGTTAAGCTGAGGACTAGACCAATTTTGCAGTCGCTAAGTCTCGCAGATACTACATTATTTACGTATTCCCTTAATTAGTTTATCGTTTTAACAACGCGATACGGGGACGACGGGACGAAAAAGAATTGATGTGCGAAGTCATGACTGACGCTGAAAGCGTTGCGATTGGTGGCCATTCGTTGATTTTTTAGATGAATGACACTGGAAGATCACTCCAATGAGTTAAATAAAACAAATTAATCAAAAGAATCGAATTAATACCACCGAACACACAGAAAAATCAAATTTATCAAATGTATACAATTAAAAATACTAAACATATTAATGAATAAAATTAATCAAATCAATCAAGTGAATAAAACTAAACAGTCTAATCAAGAAAATGCATCAAATTAATGAAATCAATAAATACAATCACAATAAACAAACTAATCAAATGATTTCAAAATGATTCAATGCACTAAAAATACTAAAAGCGCCGAAAATGCAACGAGCTTTATAAAAAATGGTGAACACGACCGTATTTAAACGATGGTCATTGATGGTCAATGATGGACATGAATGGCGTGGCTAACATGGTACGGCACTGCCTGTTTAGTAGTTTTCATTATTATTTATAATGTAGTCTAGTGTCTACGGCAGATTAAAACGATGACTTTAAATTCTGGGTTTCGGTATTTAACAAATATTAAATATGTCTGTTTTTCTATAAAAAATATTTGCAATTAAATTAATATATATAATTCGACATTTTTAACGAAATGTTCTTTATAAATATTAACGTATTTTAAGCTTATAATTAATTAAATTTGCAATTACTTTACGTTACGTTGCTTTACCTTAATTTGTTGGTTAACTGCTAATAATTTTTTTAATAGTAAAATCTATTCAATTAAATAAAAAAAGAATACATTAGAGACGAAAATAACTTTTTGTAAACATGGCCTAAATATGGCTTAAATACTAATAACGATAACTACCGAAAGGATTGCCCGCAAAGATGGAAGAATATAAAAAGAATATAAATTTTAATTAAGAAACATTAGTAGTTATAAACAAGTAAGAATTCTAGCTTCGGTATGGCCGCAGCCTATTTACCCTACACCCGTAATAAAAATCTATCATTTGATTCTAATGACCAATGGGCATTAAGCGCCCCTTTTAATATTACTTTTCGCTTTTCTTAATTAATTTATACCTACCAGCTCATTTTTAACAAAGCTTTTTTCAATAAATCTACACATACTGGATTTGCATAGACATATATTATAATCTATAGTGGGCGATCCGTAAACATTTTTGATGAATTCATAATGTCCAATACTATCTCGATGAAAAAATTGCAGCTTCAATTGTGACTGAAAAATTTTATTTCATAAAAACCAGTCGTGGGAATAGCCCAATAGTGCAATTTGGTTAGTGATGACAAAGGATATTCATATCGATATTTATACCGATAATTTCATAACGAGGAACATAAGATAATTTCTGTCAACAGACAGACAGGCATGGTGATTCTGATCAAGAATATATATATATATATATATATATATATATATATATATATATATATATATATATATATATATATATATATATATATATATATATATATATAATTATCTGTACTTGCCAAGCCTCCTTTAAATAGTTACAAATGGAAGAACAAACTCAATATACCCTCATTCTCTCATGTGTTTATTATTGATGGATAAGTGTAATGTATTGATGGATAAGTGTAATGTAATTAATTATGAAATAGTTTCGAGGTCTAATAAGTTTTTATAAAAATTTAGAACATAAGAATTCAGTCAATTATTTGACAAACAAAACTCTGTAAACGGTCAAAATAAATATTTAAACGAATATTAAGTCAAATTTAGATAAGAATAAAATCAGATATATATATATATATATATATATATATATATATATATATATATATATATATATATATATATATATATATATATATATATATATATATATATATATATATATATATATATATATATATATATATATATATATATATATATATATATATATATATATATATATATATATATATATATATATATATATATATATATATATATATATATATATATATATATATATATATATATATATATATATATATATATATATATATATATATATATATATATATATATATATATATATATATATATATATATATATATATATATATATATATATATATATATATATATATATATATATATATATATATATATATATATATATATATATATATATATATATATATATATATATATATATATATATATATATATATATATATATATATATATATATATATATATATATATATATATATATATATATATATATATATATATATATATATATATATATATATATATATATATATATATATATATATATATATATATATATATATATATATATATATATATATATATATATATATATATATATATATATATATATATATATATATATATATATATATATATATATATATATATATATATATATATATATATATATATATATATATATATATATATATATATATATATATATATATATATATATATATATATATATATATATATATATATATATATATATATATATATATATATATATATATATATATATATATATATATATATATATATATATATATATATATATAAATTAGAAGGTAAAAGCTCCCTAGAAAAGCAAGTGAATAAACACGTTTTCAAAGTGAAATTTTCTATGAAAATTAAAATGAAAGTTAAATAATCAAGCAATTCGTAATAGGCAGAAAAATCAGCTAATAAACAAACGCGAATAATCAAAACCTTTTTAATTAATTTGCTTGCTTTCATACGAACACCTGCGCTTTTGACCAGAAAGTTATAAAATAGAAATTCCCCGCAATGTCGCGTCTTCATTTTTCGTCACTAGGAAAACTTAAAAGCAACAATACACCAAACACACAATTGTACGTGTCATTGAGGAAGTGAGCATCTTCAAAGTTTAATGAATAACGATAATGCAACAACAACAACAAATACTTAGCAAAACATGAATTATCTGCAATGAAAATTGTTGTATAAGAAAAATATAAATTCATTACGTAAAACAATTACCCACACATGGAAATATTAAACGATGCATGTGTCAAGTAAAAAGTAAAAACTTCCGACGTTTTCACAAATATGATGAGCAGATGAAAAAAACAATTTAATATTTCATTTGCATGCGATTGCAATAAAGAAACGTTTTTTTTTAATTTTAATCAAAACGGCTTATTCGAATTTTATGCGGAAAACAAATAAAATGTCTTCAAATTTATGTATTATTGCAGCTATAAATTTTGTGAGACTAAATATTACTAACTAATATTTTCACAGCGAAACGTCAAACAAAAGCAAATATAGAAACATCCAGTTCACACAAAAATTTAGGTATCTAAACATAAATATAATAAAAGCCAATAAAGAAACAATAAAGAAATAATAAAGACAGGAAAAGAAAAAAATCAATACAAGATAAAATCAGAGGAACAAGAAAGAAGAAAAAATCCATAAAGCTATCGAGTAGAAAAATTGCTCGCAAAAAAGAAAACAATAAAATTTAAGCGCGGAAAATTTCAAAAACAAGCAATTGTTATAGAAAACAATGGAATTTTGCGGCTTGGTAAAGAACAAGAACAAGACAAAGGAAAATAAGCTAGCATGATTAGGATAAACTATTGTTGATGGAAATACAATTTGTTGTTATCCGCAAACTACGGTAAAGCAACAACGAGCTTACTTCTAGCTCAAGGATTTTTCAATAAACATGTTTTTGATTAGAAAAGTATATAAATATATTTTACTAAAATGTTTATACAAAATTTTTGCACAGAATTATTAAAAAACTTGCAGTAATAGCAATAAATTAAAATTTCCCAAAATTTAAATAACAAAACAATGAAATAACCATTTGACTAAAAGGCAACATTAAGAGAATTAATATACGAATATATATGTTTATATGAAATAAATTTAGAAATTTGAAAATAAGCCCAAAAACGAATAACAAGAAATAAAGAAAAGAAACGAATACTATTTTTTTTTAATTTAGTAATACATACGTTCTATTGTGCTTAGTTGAGTTCGTTTCTTAAGTCTTTCGATTTCTCATTCATATAAAATATCTCAATAAGTCTTTAATGAAAACCATATGAAATGTGTTGTAGAAATAAATACTGTAAATTTTTATATTAATTAACAAAGATTTAAATAATTAAATTGCTATAAAAATTAAAATTGCCAATATTGTGATTCCATACGCATAAAGTATGTCAAGCTTGAGAAGAAGTTATGTTACTGACTGACCTAATGTTAACTAATAAAATAAAATTAAAAAAATAAACTTATAAATGAAAAAAATTACTCCAAAAAATTACTAGAAAATTACGGACACTGTAAACTATTTTTACAGTCATCCCGGAAACAAAATTTGAAATTGTTTCTTAAATCGTTTTGTACGCAATTGAGTTCTATTTATGCATCGTCAGTTTTAGCCATGCATAAAGAAATTTTTTCTTGGTAAACCGTCAGATAATGAACGAAAGGCAGGCAACAGGAAGTTTGGGAAAACATTTATCGATTTTATATCGATATTCTGTTCGTTTGTTAGATTGTTCATTTAACCGTCACGATCAATGATACCATCGTTCATTTAAAGTGCTCTAAATTTTTTTTCGATTATTTTGTCTTAAGTGTTTACGTTCAAAAGTTAAAGCAACGCCACCTACTACTGCTATAGTAGTTTTGTAATTCTCGTTATTGTGGTTATGTTAGTTTGTTAGGACTGTTGTTATACATGATGCTTGTATAAAGCTTAAATCAAAGCATAAAAAATATCCATATCCTCGAGGTAAAGAATATTAATTGGGCTATTTGAAAATGTTTGCATAACATGCACGAGTTGGGAAGCAAATTTTGAAGAGAATATTCTGCGGTTTAAAAGTCGTTCGTTAGAATTTTAAAATTTAAAAGCAGATGTAAAGAATTTTGCACGATTAATTGTTCATAAGCAGCATTTATTCACTTCAAAATTTTCTAAATAGGTAGAAAATACACACATACACGAGTACAGAGAGAAACGGACAGACCGTAGTCTATTTCAACCCTATTTCATTCATCTAATAACTAGATCAGCACGAAATTATATTTAACAAATTATTCTTAATTCAAAAGCTGTCAGATGAACTCTTGATAACAAATTATTTTAAAACGAAAACGTGATGCTGAATCAAAAAAAATGCCGAAACAATAATATATAAACAATTATCAATCCCTACCCGCTGAGAATCAAATAGAGGTAACAAAAGTTATAAAAATAAAAACAAAGCTTAACGATTTATTTTTAAAGTTTAGCAAATTGTAATTTGTCAAGTGTCGACAAAACAGATTTTTTTGTAAAAAAGCTGAAATAACTCTAAATAATTTAGTGAAATAAATTTATTGAAATTAAACGTAATAAATAAGTTTTACTGAAATAAAACGTAAATAATAATAATAATTATCTCCAAAAATATTAACGCAACTTCTTGTAAAAAGTTGATTTAAAAATATTTGTTTCTTAATGAAAAATTATTGAGTGTAAAATAAGAAAGACTGCAAATTAAAACGACACCAACGATGGACAGAACACTAACACTTTAAGGAGGCCAAAAAAATGTCAAAAAATTAACGAGTAGACATTTTACAACTAAATTTTGATATGTTGCTTTCTGATTAATTCAGTTCGTATCTTAAGTCATTATATATTTTACTAGTTCTATTACAAATAAAGCTTTAATGAGAACCATAATGAGTCCCAAATTTGCAATCATTATTAGCTTTTACCCTTGAAATTACAAATTTGACAAACAAAGCACAAAAAAGTCTGCAATTAATTGCGGTTTTTGTAGCTTTTCGATGCTGTTTGCCTTTTTTAACGGATTCTTAATTCAAAAAAAAAAAATTCATGCTAAAGAAATATTGATAGATAGGAGGAGGGAGAGGATAAATTAAAGAAAAACTACCATTTCCTTCGTAACTATTCAATACCACACCCACAATTAAGCTTCGAAACACTTTTTCACTTCCGTTCTTTACAACACAATGATAATAAAAATTGAGGAGAACATGGTTTTAATTTTTCTTTTAGTTTCTGAGATATTTATTGTTGTTGTTGAGTCGAATATTCATATGTACGTTTACGTTTATATTTGCAATGTTTGAAAGAAAACTCCGAAATAAACCAACGAACGTCCTTGATTTTGGTTTAGAATGAAGAGAACTTGTAAAACATGATGAACAAATGTGGAGATTGTTGCTTTTGTTTTTGGTCGTCAGTTTAATAGTTTTCTTTGTCAATGCATTGTGAATCGTTTGCTCGTTTAAATTGTAGAAAAATATGTTCGTTTCATTAAATTCTATGATAAAATTAATGATTTATTAAATTCCTAATTAAGCATTTAATTGAATTATTATAAAATCTGGGGTGAAACGTGCCATGCATCATTAATTATACAATTAAAATTTATTTATTTTGTTAAAGGTAAAAAACCAATAAAAACTAAATAAACAACAAAAAATAAGAAAAATTAATCCTCTTTAAAATGACAAAACAGTTAACAAAAACTTAAAACATAAGAGTTATTCGAAACACTTGCCAATTAGGCAATATTTAAAAACAATCATGCGTGCAAGTCATGCGTTTAAGAATATATCAATTAAATTCAAAAAATCATTCCTCTTCTTTTACTTCTCCTTTCCGCTTCACCATTTACCATTTGTTCACAATTACTTACATTCTTTTAATTATATTTACTCATATTTAATTATTCATTTATTTTGTTTATAATTTGCCATCATAATAATTGCTGTGTTAAAATTTTTTGAATAATCTAATCGCATATCGGGGTTAACGATGTGAAAATCGGTTAATAAAGAATTGAGTTAAATGAAAAATGATGAAGCAAATCATAAAAATATTAAACCGATTAAATTGCAACTAATAAATCAAATTCATACTCAGAAATTCAGCGTTAGAAAATGGTGTTAAATTTAATTAATTAAATTAAATAAAACTATACTAGCAGATCCATGATCAAAAAATCTTCGAAAAGTACTAGAACTAAAACCAAAGTCAGAAACACGTATACTAAACTATAGTCTAAGACTAAGCAGCCAACGAAACCGAGATAATGAAGAATAAGGAAGAGGAAGAGAAACTAAAAACTATAATCTAAAACATAATTGAAAATTAAGTTAGAACCAAAACCATCCAACCAAATCCGGGATCAGATTCTCAACTGAATCAATCCCCGATTAAAGCCTTGGGTTAGAGATAAACCCATAGTTGGGCAGACCTTCAAACAAAATCATTGCTTTAACCGGTTATGAAAAGATACCATTTGACCGGCAATTGGTCAAACCAAACAGGCAGATATAACAGTCAAACCAAACAGGCAGAGAGGAAATAAATTATTTATCTTAAATAAAATCGAGAAAAACCATTGAGCAGAACCTCGTCGGGTGGAAGACACTATTAAGTTAAATGGAAGAGAAGATAAAAGCTGACCAAGCAATGCAAATAAATAGACACGTTTTAAGTTTCCTTTACTATTTTCTTAATAACTTCAACAGAGAGAATTTCAACCCACATTGAATTTTAAAAGATCAAGCCTATTCACAGAATGAATAGTATGAATTGCAGTTTGAAACCAAGTTAGAAATGCATTTAGTCTGCAGTTAAAACCGCAATGAGGGCCACTAAAATAAGTAAAACTCTAGTATAAATATGTATTGAAGTATAGATCAATGTAAAAACCAATGAAGGCTTAAGCAATAAGCCACGTGTCCAACGACAGCTGCTTTTTTGTTTTGAATAAGAGAGAACAAAAATAAAAACAATTGCTATTCGTAGAATTATTATTATTACAAACTTTTTAAAAGATATAAAAAAATGGTAATAATTTTTAATGCAAAATTTTATTAGGAAAATCAAAATAAAATATGAATCCAATCTGCCTTGAATTTGAATTTTTTATAAAGAAGAGAAGAAGAAATTTTGAGTAATAAAACAAAAATAATAAAGACGAACATTTAGAATTTTGGATATGAATTCACTTCAATTTGATTCAATTTGAAAAGAAATTCGCTGCAATTTTTTAACAACTGCGGATATTTATTAATTAAAATTGATTATAAAACAATAAAAAACATTTTTTAATTATTTTATTTTATTTTGTGATTGTTTGAATTTTATTTTGTGTTCATTTCATTTAATTTATTTTCATTCCAAAAAATTTATTTATGTTTATTCATTAAATCGTTTTTATTAAAGTTTATTAAGTTATCATTTACAAATTTGCTATATGAATATTTAATTAATATCCATTTGAAATCAATTAATAATTAATTAGTTCTTTTTTATTTCAAACTTATTTATTTTATTTTATTTAATTATATTTTTGTGCTTTTATTTAAAAAAAATTAATTAAATTTATTTTTAAACATTTTATAAATTTACTTCATTAAATAATCTGTTATAAGTTTTCTGCTTAATTTGTTTATTAACATGCAGTTAAAGCAATTACCAATATATTAATTATTTTTCATTTATAAATTTATAATTTATAATTTTATTTAACTACTTTTTTGTATTTTCGTTTTATTTACATGATTTATTTTCAAAAATATAATTAAATTTACTTCATTCAGTTGTCTTTTATAATTCTCTTTTATAAATTTCCTGTTTCAATATTTTATTAAAATCCCGTTCAATCAATTGTCAATTAATTAATTACCTTAAGAAAAATTAATATTTTTCCCAGCCATTAACGTAATTTCATTATCGTAATAAATCCATGAAAAATAAATTATAACGTTATATTTTTCATGCACTATTTTGTCACATGCTTGTTGTTGTTGCTAGTGTTACCTTTATTGCTACTACTACTTTCCATGCATAATCTCTCCTTCATCAGCTTCATCAAAAATTTAGTAATAAATTTGAAAATATTAAATTTCGCTTAATTTATCACTTCGGTAGTTGTCCATAGTGATGTTGTCACTGTTGTCAATGGTGCTGTCGCTGCCACCGCTGCTTGCTCGTGATGCTCGTGATTACTAACGTTGTTGCAACTATTTGGACTACTTTTGTTGTTGTTATTAATTGAATCAGATGCGTAAGGCTAAGGAAAAAATTGATTGTTCACGCTGAATGTTTAATAACAACTACTGGAAGGAGTGATTCGATCCATCCCTCTCTATCCACTGAAACCCTCTGATATCCTGCTTAAGATTAATTGCTTTTGTAAACTATATGGTCATATTTTTTTCAGGAGCGTTGCTACCATTACGGTTATTATTTTTCTCATATCCAGCATCATCATCATCATAGACATCATCATCGTTATTGACTTTGGAATTTTTGCTATATTTTTTGCCTTTAAGTCGCCTAAAATTTCTTCTTTTTCGTTATTGATATTTTTATGAAGATTTTTATTAATAACGATCTAGTAGTTGTTAGTTTTTTTATAATTATTTTTCTATGATTATTTTCAACAACTTCTTCAACAACCTGCAACAATATTATTCCTGTTTTTCTAACCATTTTTAGACAAAAAATGATGAATGTTAAGCAAAGATTGACTAACCTGAATGCGTTTACCTGCGACGAAATTTATGATAAGCAAATTAAATGAAATCTAAGAATTTTAATTTATTTTAATTTACTATTTATTCTATTTTTCCGGTTTTTTTATTTAATTTTTTTATTTAAATCAGACCAATAATTTTGCAGACATCAAATAAAATCGCATTGCTGGCTTCGTTCGTGTCACGCATGCGCCACTAGAACGTATCTAAACGGTGTCCAGTGTCCGTATGTCTGTTCGTCTGTCCGCCTGGCAGTTAAATGACCGGTGTCTACGACATTTCATTTGTGTTGGTTAAACGAAAGGTTTTTGCATGCTTTTATATAAATTTCTGCTGTAATCATTGCGTCGTATTTAACGGCTGCGCAACAGATAGTTACCAATAAATCCATCACAATTTGTGCAATGGGTGACAATTTATATGGATTTTTTTTATTTCAATACATACACATTCATATGCACACACGTACCTTCATAAATGCATGAAATAAATTAATAATTATTAAAACTTCGATTATTAATTAATTAATTATTATTTACTAATTAATGATTATACTATTTCGTTATTCTAATTATACCATGGCGTTAACAAATCTGGCAAAGTATTCTGAATATCAATTAGATATTATAAATTGCTCTAACACCAACAAAAACAAGTAAAGACAACAACAACAAAAATACTATATCACATGGCAATATCTTCTGGTAATTGAAAATACTTTAAAAAGTTCATACTGTTCCACAATAGATATTCTTTTGCAAAGGTTTAAATATAATGTGGTCGGAAAGGCACATAACTGAGTTTAAAACAGAGCCAAATACGCACATCCGAATTTTCCGAAAGCTCGAAATTTATATTTCCCATCTACGTCAAAGACTTCAAGCCGTGATTTGTCTACGCTCATACAAATTTGAACACATATTTATATATGTGGAAATGTTGTCAACTGCATAATAAATTGGGTGTTAACTGCCTAGACAGGATCTTAACCACATAGACCTGAACGATAAAAATTTACGAACATTCCAGATAATAAAAAAAATGATAAAGACCAAAAGAGAGAACCAAATAAAAAGGCAGTCTGTGGGTCAGTCATTCAGTAAAGCATGACAGTAATAGACGGACTTACATACGATTTTACGTATCCGGTGATTTCGTGATTGAATGAAATTTACATGGAGAGAAAAAGAAACATCGAAAAAGATAAGAGAATAAGTCAAGAATTCTTTTAGAATTCGATTGAAACGAATTGCTCCAGAATCCAACCACTAGTCGAATTGAACAAACGAATAACATGTTGTTTGTGCATGTTGTCGGCTACTCGTAGCGTTCACTTAAGCGTGACATGTCCGTCAGAAAATTATTTAGATATGTGCGTATCTATACATGTTCGCGTATGTTTGGTGCGTATGCGTATAAATTTTTGGATTGTATGAAAAATATTATGCGATAGGTTTGCATTTGCAAGAACGAACTTTGACAAAAATATATTCCATTTGCGAATTTATTTGAGTTGTGTCATATCGTTCGGTTTTTATTCTTTAGACGAAACCACATTTTTGTGACATTTTACCATTTTATTTATTTATTTTTTTAAAACATTCCTTTTAAGAATTGATTATTTGTATGTAAGGATTTTACAATTACATCCATATATTTTATAATTGTTCGCAAAGAAAAAGAAATTAATTATCATTCTGATTCTCAATTATTCTGAATAAAATCATTATACATTATAATTGAATTTATTTCTATAAACATGGCAAAATATAATGACATGAAAATCTTATAAGTCTTTTCGTTTTATTAGCGATTGATTGCATCACTCTATCGATCACACCCTCAATTACAGTATTCACAAATTCGTCAGTGGTCGACATTGCTACCGTACTAATGCGAATGACCAGAAAAATTGTCATCGCTAAAAGTATCTGGAAATAAAAATACTATTAAAGGAGATTTTCTAATAGAAATTCAAATATTCATTAGCTTTATTTTCATTCAATAATGATTTTTTTTCTTTCAAAAGATTGTCTTAAGCAAAAAATTATTATAAAAAAATAATTATGACTTACAAAAAATGTTGCATTCGTCGACATTACTGCTTTTTGCTCTTTTTAATCTGAAATCGACGATACCATTAAAAGCAAACTGATAAAAAGAAGAAAATGTTTTTACTGAACTTCTAAAGCTTATTTTCGTATATGTATATGGAATATCGATTGACCGTTTCAAATCAAATTTATAATAGTTCTCGCTATAGCAGAAAATTAAGTTAATAATGTTAACGTTCACAGAATGTCAAAAGAGGAGGTGTGATCAAAAAATTCAGGAAATTTCATCGACACACTATTTAAAACTCATAATTATTGTCGTTGTTTTTACTTTTGTGTTGATTGAGAAAATTATTGGTTAACGTGTCTACATTGGTTAAGTTATTTTTATTTATACTATATTTTCTCTACATATTGTTTTTCACAACCACTTTTACAATATGACCCACAGCTTTTGATATGGAGTCAACAACTGTATCCACCGTAGTTCCCACAGCTTTACCAATAGCCTGTAAGGGTGTATCAGGTAAGGCTGTTGTAAATGTTATAAAAAATGTTGCCAGAAAAAAGAGCAGCTGAAATTAATAATTAATTAGGCTTTTTTTCAACCATCAGTTATGACTTAACCATAACTTACTAAACTAATATTCGGTATCGACATGTTGTTACGCTGCTTCTGATAAAGAATATGTGCTGGTGCCAAGTAGGCGGCATTTATAATTGAAAATTATTCCAAATAAAATTAAGCTAAATTCGTAACACACACACAAGAATCGATAATTAGATGCGGTCGAGTTAAGTCTACCAATGTCATCTCCAAAAATGAAAATAATATTAATTTCTTTTTGAGAATTTTATACGAATTTCGTTTATCACTTTCTTGCACGTTCGCCGCGTTTTTAATACTTTAATAAAGTTTTATAAAATACTAAATTATAGAAATATAAAATTAAATAAATATAATACATATATAAAATATGAGAAATGCAAAGCTAAAAAAGGAGCACCATCAGCACCAATATTTCTATCGAATGGATCGAACTATCAATATTCTCTTAACGAATTAACTGTGATTGGCGAGTGTACTCGTCATGGAGTGATGACGAATTGTATTGGTGTTGAAGTATTGATTAAACGAATCAATTAGTGCTAGTATTGATGAGACTATTGTATTAGTATTGAGAGTCATTTAATATCTCAAAAGAAACACCTTCTAGGTAACGGAGGAGTGCCCCAGTTATCGCTTGATTTTGGACACATCTAACTGGTTAAAGTATTGGATACCATTTACAATAATGAAAGCCATACCTGTATCATTTCTAAATCATTGCTCTCTAAGCGGAATCTCCCAAAACAGATGGTTTTGGTATCGATTTTTTTGAATTATATCAATCTATATCGGAATATATTGTATATATTTTGCTATATCTATCATGTTTCCTCCTAGTGTATTACAAATGGTAAAAGAAATTAAATATAAGCTCCTTAGGGTGTGGGATATAAAAGAAATTAATAGAATGGAAAAAAATTATTCCTTTCTTCAATAAATAAATTTATTCGATTATTTACAGTAGTTTCAATTTATTGCTTTCAATATTTTGTCTATACAAAAATATAAAAAAATTTTTAATTGGAAATAATATCATCCCGTTGCGTTCGTAGCAGTTTGGTTAAGACTTTTGGTAATATTATTCACTTCGTTCGTGACATTGCCACGAATATTTTGAGCGAATTTATTTAAATTATTTGCACCGTCACCAACAATTTTTGCAACATAGCCTTTAAAGTCTTCGAACCAACCACCTGTAGTATTATCGGCATTGCAAACAATTAAAATAGTTAATAGAATCTGAAAAAGATAATTATTGTTTAAATAAATGTAATAAAATTTAAAGAACTAATTGCGAAAGTTTTCAAATCTCACAAAAACTTCTCTCCTCCAGCACATTTTCGTTGATATTCTCCGGTTATTCGACAAAACAAGAATCACGGAGAAGAACTTTCAAATCGCTATTATAACATATTTTCTACTTTTTGAAATGAGTATATATAATAGAAAATATATGCAGAAAAGTTTTTCTTTTTGGAAGCGTAACTAATAATGAAAATTCGTTGCAATTAGTCGAGAATATAAATGCAATTTGTTATGCTAGAAATATTTTTAGTATTTTATTAAATACAAGTATAAAATGAAATAAAGACAAACAGCTAGACATACTGCTTCCTATCCGGTGCTATTTATTATAATAAGTTTTCATCTTCATTCTGCTAAAGATTAGCTTAAGAAACGCTGAAATGCCCGAACTTCCGATTGCAACACTTTTAATTTGATTAAACTTAATTGCAATACTTTGAATAATTATCTCTTATAGTGGAATTAATTAATTATCAGTCTGTTCATTTATTCGCTCCATTCACTGAAATATTACACAACATCCAGTTATAATGGGTAGCAATATTCACGAAAGGCAACGCATATCAAGGCACTATATTAAATTAATGACACCATCTAAGTCGAAACATAAGCACATACACACACGTACACACACACGTCCAGCCATAAACGTGGCTTCTGATGCATGTTTGTGAGTGAAAACAAATTGTTCTATATGCGAATAAGTAAAGCATCTACATCAGCCTTCTCTAAACGAAATAGTATCACGTGCCATATTTTTGCATTGAGTAACATTTACATTTTGTAATAAAATGCAACTTAAGTTTGTTAACTATATTCTCAGCTTCAATGTTTTAGATTGTGATTACAGTGGAGAATTAATAGCGTCGGAATGATGATTAATTTTTTTTGGCTCGAGGGTAACAACCACATAAACACCTACGGTGTAATAAAAAGTTTTATGCTGGAAAGTTTCAGGCAGTTGTCAATTTACGAACGATAATCGAGAACGTTAGCTATCTAGTATTAACTTTTGCTCTCCTTTCATATTTATGTACAAAGGTTTTTAACGTGGAACGCAGAGGGAGCTGCGATTAGTTGGTTTGCTTGGATATATCGCTTAAGGCGCTTCAATGTTAATTTCAAATAAAAACTAACACAGATCTAAACAATTACAAAAAACCGAGAGGAGATCGTTCTTTTCCTTCCAAAATATTACACAAGGATATAAGCATTGTTTTCATACACCCTACACACCAACGTATACTTACTAATTCACATATACTTTTTTGTCTAATAACTAAAATGTGGTAGGTATAAAATGAAAAGAAATCCCGTTTAAAGTCTAAACAACTCTTTAAGTTTGTGGGTTAAGACCTCGAAAGGAATGAATTGCGTCTTTAAGTTATATCTTTAAGTAAATCGTTTCTATTTTCTAAAATGATAAATTTCAAAAAAAACTTGAAATATTCCCGAATGATCGTCTTAAATAATAATATAAATTTATAGTACGAAATATATCCGTAACAGAAGTGAATTTGACTAAGACTTCACAACACTCACTCTTGAACGCGGTATGGTGTGTAAACTCCGTCTAGGTTCGGCAGTAAACTCTAATTTGTTTTTATTGCCTTAATAATAATATTTTTTCTTCAAATTCCAAAGCATAACCAATTAAAAATTCAACCACAAGCATGAATTCTTCAAAAAAAAATCGTTCAAAGAAAATTTTTTTATCAAATTAAATGGACATCAAGCAACGAATCCAAAAAAAAAACAACTGACCAACCTAACCACCAATCGGCAGGTGTTTTCATTTTACTCTACTTCAGATTTATACCAGATAATTTTTTGCGATCTAGTTTTTGTCATTTTCCGTTGTTACCGTCGTTGCTGTTGTTGTTGTTGTTGTTGTTGTTGTTGCTGTTGCTACTGCTTGTCGTAGTTGTCGCCTAACCTACAGTTTATGTTGTGCTGAAAGAGTTATTAAAACAAGGAAAAAACAAAATAAAAATTCACCTCGAAAGGAGATCAGAAAAAAGTTAATTTTTCAGAAAAAAGAAAAAATTCCAATGACTTCTTTTAATTCTTTCAGTTCACACACATGCCTATTCTTCTACCTACTCCTTTACTCCGCCAATGCATTGCTGCATTGCTGCGTTGCTGCGTCATTGCGTCACAATAATTTTATTGTCCGGTCAATAAATGTCAAAAATCATACTGCATTGCGATTTATTTATGATGTTGATTTGTGAATTTGTGAGTCGTTGTTTCATTTCGGTTTCGTTGTAAGCTCTATAGATATTTATCTATGCGTTGGAAAGGTAAGGAAGGTGGTGCCAGCCAGGTGGTGCTATGCTGCGGGGGGAGGAAGCCGTGAGGGTGGCAAATCGACCAGCCTATAGGCAAGCACTTTGCTTGATCATATCAAGCTTGCACTACGTTTTGATTTATGCATTCTGTTCGAGTTGAAAAGGACCACGCATTTGATGATTTGTTGAGCGGTAATTTTTCATACAGGTTTTTATCATAGATCTATATAAAATTGTATATTCACGCAAAATTTTTTAATAAATTCAATTCAATTGAAAGTATTTAATAGTTCATAATGTTCTCATATTACTATATAAAAGTCACAAAAACAACATTGATTTCATCACAAATGTTTGATATCGCTAAATACTCGCCTATGTTAAAAAAGTCAAGATTGTACATTCGACTCATGGTTATGCGAGGTTATCCAATTGGTCAAATAACACACAAAGAATTAGGAATGTTAACCATAAGCTAATTTCTTTTTTTCTCCTTCGGCTTTTGAAACCACAAACCCTGCCTTTTATGGATGTTTCAAAAGGTTTTAAAAACGATACTAGAATAAGAATTGTTGAATATTAAGCACAAGCGATGCGTTTATGTGCGTAAAGGATTCAATCACGAGATTGTTCAAATTTCGTTCAAGAAGAAAACATCGTTAATGATATCACATGTTTTTGTTCGAAGGAGGAAAAAAGGAAAGAAGAAAAGTAAAATCTGCAAACGAAAACGGCGTCGAATTTCAACAATCACGCGTTTTCTTCTCGCTTCATTAATGTCATCTTGTTTTTAAAGTCAACGAGAAGAACTCGAACAATAGCTCGAACTATTTCGATAATATGTTTCAACTGGAAAACATTGCCACCTCGTTTGGTGTGCGCATGACTTTATCGCGGTTAAATAAGAATTGCTTAAGAAAGGCGAATACGCAATGCCTCGATCCAAAACCAAGGGGAGATCTCGTATTGTATGGATCACTAAGGTAATGATGAAATCACGAACCACTTTTTTTGCATAAGTCTCAATTTACGGCCTTTCTTATTTACCATATTTTAATTATTCCTTACCTTACCAAATGTCTGTTTCGTCACTCGGTATCGAATAACCCTCAGATCAAATGAAAGTGATGTTATTGGTATCTACTTTCAAATTTCAACACTTCAATTCGATAAGTTAAGCTTATTTAGCAATTGGTAAGGTCTACACATATAACTTTAATAGCAATTGGTAGTAAAGTAATATCATTATAAACAAAAAAACATTTTACGAATCAAACTAAATCTTTTATGATATCATCTCAATTCAATCTTCAAACACCATTAAAGTATTAAATTAAATGGAGTGGAAAAATTTTTTATAAAATAAATTGCTTAGTTGCGACTGTTGAAATTTTTCTACGTATCAATGAAATGTTGCACCGTCAGCCCCATTAAAAACACCATAAAATTAATGAACAGGTGGACTCAAGTGAAGTCAGACGTAATCGTAGTAGTGGTCGCAGATGAAAAGCCTACAATAAACTACATGCGCATGCGTAACGCACATTTTAAATAACACATTGTCACGCCGCACAGTGGCAGATATTTTGAAATAGCGGCCAAAAGTTTTTTTTTTCACAGTCGCCAATTTTACAATTAGTATGCTTATATGAAAGATAATACATCAGAACCTAGGGTGCCAAAAAATAACAGCTCTAATTTGATCCTTTCACTAAAAACAGGACAATCAAAGCTAGTCCTTTTCTGTTTTGGCCTAAAATTTTTGATTTTCTGTAATTTTTTTATAGTTTAAATAATTATAACTCGGCGAGTTTTGCTGATATTAAGTTCCGGTCTTTTTTATTTATTTTTCTAATCTATTTTATATTTAAATAATATTAAACTAAGTTAAATAAGCGTTACTAATAATATGTAACAGGTATTTAAAAAATGTACCAAATTTCAATAAATTTTCATGTAAATTGGATCGGGAATCAAAAGGGCCAGCGTCGTCCAGAACAAATTTTACACGATCGCATAGCTGAGTCTTTTCTCTAGATTCTGTATATAGTTTTATTTGCGGAAGCTTGCGGATGTGGTACCTGGAGTATTTTTTATGACACAAAGTCATCTAATGCAAAATTAAAGGATTCTTATTTCATGTTTTTTTTTTTGGCTGTTAAATGATTATGAGTATTTTGTTTCTTTAAATGATTGTTTCGTTGGAAAAATAAGTGTTGTATTTTTAGTTATTAGGTACCTATACTTAATTATCAGGTACCTAAAACATTAGGTAATGGTAGGGTATGGGTATAAGTAAAGTTTAAACGTTTTGATGAATCAGGTAGCAGTGTTTATGAAGAAAAAAACCAATTTTATGACCAAATAATTACCTACAAATATTGTTAAGGATGTGTGAAGATTAGAGTATTTAAAGCGCTGCCAAAATATAATTTCTGTAGTGTTGATAAAAACATGGTGAAGTTCACATATAAGACTTTGGCCGATATTTACTTTGTACGAAAAGAGGACCAAGATGTTATTTCGTATATTCTCAGTAAAACTTTTTGCGATTCTTGTAATGAAGAACGTATTGAAACATATACAAATAAAATAAAAACTTTTTTGTCGCATTTGAAAACGCGATATAAGGATGTGCATCGAAAAAAAGAGGTGATGTACCAACGCTATAAAAATTGGATGGAAACTGAACTCGTCTTTGAAAATGAAACTACTGATAAAGGCAGCGAGAAGACTGGTCGACCAAGGAAATCGATTGATGAGTGCAGTGAACGATCTCGAAGGCGCAAACTTGGCAACATCAATGAAGAAATATCCACCGAAATAATAAAGGAATCATTTCTTCATCAACTAGGTCCATCAAAAAATAAAAAGGACAAGGTAGAACTAATTGAGAAAGTAATGGAAGCTACCCCTAAACGCATAAAAAGATTACTGACCAACGTTAAAACTCCAACTGAAGAAAAAAAGTTTACCCCAGATGAAGCATTTGCATTATTCCTAGATTTAAAATTGACTAAAAATCAGTATATAGAATTACGCAAGCGAGCCAATGGAAAAAAATGCAACATCTTTCCATCATACGACGAAATAATTGCTATAAAAAAAGACTGCCTACCTTCGAAAAGTGCGATCGAAATTACTCCAAGCTCAGCAGAGGTTAAATTACAAGATCTTCTAGAGCACACTGCCGAGAGATTATTGCTTTCATTAGATGAAAATTGTCTAAAAAGTCTTGGCGATTGCAATCTTACTCTTGTTTCTAAGTGGGGATGTGACGGATCATCTGGTCAGAAGCAATATAAACAATTTAACGCAGAGAATTCAAATGACGGCAACTTGTTTATGATTTCTTTTGTTCCTTTGCGATTAAGGAAAAATAAAATAGAACCTGAGCCGTCAACCAGCAAAGATATATGGAGAAATGAAACACCTTCTTCAACAAAATATTGCAGACCAATTAAATTTGCATTCAAAAAGGAGACAAAAGATGTCATAGTCGAAGAAGTTGATAAAATAAAAAGCCAAATTCAGGAACTGCAGCCAGTATTTTTTGAGATTTATGGACATCGTATTCAAATAGATTTCAAACTTCTTCTCACTATGATTGATGGAAAAGTAGGACAAGCCTTAACGGATACTAAGGCATCATCTAGCTGCATTATATGTCACCAAACCTCGAGTAAATTGAACCAAGTACCACCAAGTGATAATGACTGTAAAGATGCGTACGAATTTGGATTGTCCCCTCTTCACACTAGAATTCGTTTCATGGAACATATTCTCAAATTGGCTTATGATTTGGAATTCGGAGCTACAGGAACAGTTAGAAGAAATGAATTGAATCTGGAAAAAAGAAACATAAGGAAAAGAGAAATACAGGAGCAATATCGTCAACTAGGTCTGATAATTGACCAACCAAAACAAGGAGAGGGTAACACAAATGATGGAAACACTGCTCGAAGGTTTTTCTCTGATCCTGAGACTGCAGCTTTCATAACAGGAGTGGATATTGAAATAATAAGGCGGTTTAAAGTAATTATAGAAGTTATAGCATGCAGCAAAATGATTGATGCGAAGAAATTCGGAATATATGCTAAGAAAACCGCAGAGATATATAACGAAAAATACCCTTGGAGGAATATGCCATCAACAATACATAAAGTTCTGTATCATGGAGAACAAGTAATTGAACATAGTCTGCTTCCACTAGGTGATCTTTCCGAAGAAGCACAAGAGAAAAGAAATAAGGATTATAGATTTTTTCGTGAGCACAACACAAGAAAAATGTCAAGATATTGTACGAATGAGGATCTTCTTACAGTTTTGCTCTGCACATCAGATCCATATATTTCGAATATTCGTCAAAAATGGAAGTCTTCATCAATTGAATTGGATAATGATGCTAAAAATTTACTATTAGACGACCAACAAAAATATTTTGCTGAACATTTTGTAAAAATTGCTTAGTTTGCATACACATGTAAATATTTTGTCTTTATTTATTGAATTATAATCTTAAATTATATATCTTTGTATTTTGCCTTTATTATTATAATAAATAATTAATATAAGTATTCAAAAAACACAACATTTATAAAAAAACGCAGTATGTTTGCAGTGTTCTTTATTCATGACGGATATGCTTAGAAAGATTTAGATTGTAGTAAAAGTACGAGGTAGGTTGATAAAATCTGTCATATCTTTGGTTCCCCCATGTCAATTTTAATGGTTGTAGCATGAAATTAAAGCTAAAGATTAGGGTAGCAAAGAAAAAAAAAATAAATTAAATAATTTAACGCGTTCAGAAGATATAGACTTTTGACCGCTATTTCAAAATATCTGCCACTGTGCGCCGTGTCATCTGGTTGACAGGATTGCAACGGATAGAAAATTAATGCTGGATTTTGGTCATTAAAAGTTTGAATGCATTTAGGATGATGTCACGAGATTAGAGTAAATTAGTTTGATTAAACGATATGAAGGGAAAATATATAGCTAGTGGCAATAAACACAAAAACACAACCACAGTAGCAAACGACAACAACAATGACACCAACAACAACCATCGGAGCGTTAACAAATCTAATTGCGATTAAAAGTTGACTAAATTTTGCTTCTGGTTAATTAATTGCAACTGTCAGCATTAAATCTGCATAATCGCAAGCCTCCATGCACCCTCGCCAGCAATCGTCGACTCCCTGCCAAACCCACAATCATTCTCCCAACCATTTTACCCATCCATTCACTAATAGAGCGTTACCTCACCTCCTCCATAAATTATTCGTTAACTTTCTGAGTGACGCATTGCAAATGATCGCACACAAATTAACGAACAGCAAATTGTTTTTGTGAGAGGAAAAATTGTTGTATTGAGTATATGGTGGAATACGTCAGCCTCCTCCTCCTAATGACGATGATACAGTAATCAATTTATTAGTCGTTTGGTTGTTCGCTTTTGACAGTTGTTAAGCCACTTGGTCTTTGATTCTTGTCCCAATTGTTTTCCTTTTCTTTTGGATGGTGGTGGTTCCATTTCTCAGTTTTGCAGTTTTTTCATCATTATTGCTTAGTAGTTGACAATTGATTTGTGTTGCGCCCAATATTAAGACACGTCAATATCCGTCAGACTCAATAAATGACGAGTAGCGTATAGAATATGTCGAAACGCATCGAACTCCGGTAGACAATTAACTACGATACCACATTACGTTCGCATAAGCTATTTACAGTCTTAAGGAGAATTTTTCTTAAAAATTTAATAGAATTTTATAAAAGTTTAATTTTTTATGTTTTCTGAGGACGTTGGTTCAATCCCACGGTCTTCTTGGCTCAATTCCGCGATGAATCATCCCACGTGGGGTTGTTTATTTTTTTTTCAACAGCCAACGGCTTTAAGCTGGACAACGTCGCCACGATTTAGCAAATGTGACGAAAGCCATGTGTAGGGACATGTATTCCCAATGAGTAAAACATTTTGAGGGAAACAGAAAAAACAGGACAATAAAGGATAGGAAAGAGAATACTTGCATCTTATATCTATATCATCTATATGTAATATCATCTATATATCATCTATATATCATCTGTATATCATCTGTATATCATCTGTATATCATCTGTATATCATCTATATAGCATCTATATATCATCTGTATATCATCTATATATCATCTGTATGTCATCTGTATATCATCTGTATATCATCTGTATATCATCTGTATATCATCTGTATATCATCTGTATATCATCTGTATATCATCTGTATATCATCTGTATATCATCTGTATATCATCTGTATATCATCTGTATATCATCTGTATATCATCTGTATATCATCTGTATATCATCTATATATCATCTGTATATCATCTATATATCATCTATATATCATCTGTATATCATCTATATATCATCTATACATCATCTGTATATAATCTATATATCATCTATATATCATCTATATATCATCTATATATCATCTATATATCATCTATATATCATCTATATATCATCTATATATCATCTATATATCATCTATATATCATCTATATATCATCTATATATCATCTATATATCATCTATATATCATCTGTATATCATCTGTATATCATCTGTATATCATCTGTATATCATCTGTATATCATCTGTATATCATCTGTATATCATCTGTATATCATCTGTATATCATCTGTATATCATCTGTATATCATCTGTATATCATCTGTATATCATCTGTATATCATCTGTATATCATCTGTATATCATCTGTATATCATCTGTATATCATCTGTATATCATCTGTATATCATCTGTATATCATCTGTATATCATCTGTATATCATCTGTATATCATCTGTATATCATCTGTATATCATCTGTATATCATCTGTATATCATCTGTATGTCATCTGTATATCATCTGTATATCATCTGTATATCATCTGTATATCATCTGTATATCATCTGTATATCATCTGTATATCATCTGTATATCATCTGTATATCATCTGTATATCATCTGTATATCATCTATATATCATCTGTATATCATCTATATATCATCTATATATCATCTGTATATCATCTATATATCATCTATATATCATCTGTATATCATCTATATATCATCTATATATCATCTATATATCATCTATATATCATCTATATATCATCTATATATCATCTATATATCATCTATATATCATCTATATATCATCTATATATCATCTATATATCATCTATATATCATCTGTATATCATCTGTATATCATCTGTATATCATCTGTATATCATCTGTATATCATCTGTATATCATCTGTATATCATCTGTATATCATCTGTATATCGTCTGTATATCATCTGTATATCATCTGTATATCATCTGTATATCATCTGTATATCATCTGTATATCATCTGTATATCATCTGTATATCATCTGTATATCATCTGTATATCATCTGTATATCATCTGTATATCATCTGTATATCATCTGTATATCATCTGTATATCATCTGTATATCATCTGTATATCATCTGTATATCATCTGTATATCATCTGTATATCATCTGTATATCATCTGTATATCATCTGTATATCATCTGTATATCATCTATATATCATCTATATATCATCTATATATCATCTGTATATCATCTATATATCATCTATATATCATCTATATATCATCTATATATCATCTATATATCATCTATATACCATCTATATATCATCTATATATCATCTGTATATCATCTGTATATCATCTGTATATCATCTGTATATCATCTGTATATCATCTGTATATCATCTGTATATCATCTGTATATCATCTGTATATCATCTGTATATCATCTGTATATCATCTGTATATCATCTGTATATCATCTGTATATCATCTGTATATCATCTGTATATCATCTGTATATCATCTGTATATCATCTGTATATCATCTGTATATCATCTGTATATCATCTGTATATCATCTGTATATCATCTGTATATCATCTGTATATCATCTGTATATCATCTGTATATCATCTGTATATCATCTGTATATCATCTGTATATCATCTGTATATCATCTGTATATCATCTGTATATCATCTGTATATCATCTGTATATCATCTGTATATCATCTGTATATCATCTGTATATCATCTGTATATCATCTGTATATCATCTGTATATCATCTGTATATCATCTGTATATCATCTGTATATCATCTGTATATCATCTGTATATCATCTGTATATCATCTGTATATCATCTGTATATCATCTGTATATCATCTGTATATCATCTGTATATCATCTGTATATCATCTGTATATCATCTGTATATCATCTGTATATCATCTGTATATCATCTGTATATCATCTGTATATCATCTGTATATCATCTGTATATCATCTGTATATCATCTGTATATCATCTGTATATCATCTGTATATCATCTGTATATCATCTGTATATTATCTGTATATCATCTGTATATTATCTGTATATCATCTGTATATCATCTGTATATCATCTGTATATCATCTGTATATCATCTGTATATCATCTGTATATCATCTGTATATCATCTGTATATCATCTGTATATCATCTGTATATCATCTGTATATCATCTGTATATCATCTGTATATCATCTGTATATCATCTATATATCATCTATATATCATCTATATATCATCTGTATATCATCTATATATCATCTATATATCATCTATATATCATCTATATATCATCTATATATCATCTATATATCATCTATATATCATCTATATATCATCTATATATCATCTATATATCATCTATATATCATCTATATATCATCTGTATATCATCTGTATATCATCTGTATATCATCTGTATATCATCTGTATATCATCTGTATATCATCTGTATATCATCTGTATATCATCTGTATATCATCTGTATATCATCTGTATATCATCTGTATATCATCTGTATATCATCTGTATATCATCTGTATATCATCTGTATATCATCTGTATATCATCTGTATATCATCTGTATATCATCTGTATATCATCTGTATATCATCTGTATATCATCTGTATATCATCTGTATATCATCTGTATATCATCTGTATATCATCTGTATATCATCTGTATATCATCTGTATATCATCTGTATATCATCTGTATATCATCTGTATATCATCTGTATATCATCTGTATATCATCTGTATATCATCTGTATATCATCTGTATATCATCTGTATATCATCTGTATATCATCTGTATATCATCTGTATATCATCTGTATATCATCTGTATATCATCTGTATATCATCTGTATATCATCTGTATATCATCTGTATATCATCTGTATATAATCTGTATATCATCTGTATATCATCTGTATATCATCTGTATATCATCTGTATATCATCTGTATATCATCTGTATATCATCTGTATATCATCTGTATATCATCTGTATATCATCTGTATATCATCTGTATATCATCTGTATATCATCTGTATATCATCAGTATATCATCTGTATATCATCTGTATATCATCTGTATATCATCTGTATATCATCTGTATATCATCTGTATATCATCTGTATATCATCTGTATATCATCTGTATATCATCTGTATATCATCTGTATATCATCTGTATATCATCTGTATATCATCTGTATATCATCTGTATATCATCTGTATATCATCTGTATATCATCTATATATCATCTGTATATCATCTATATATCATCTATATATCATCTGTATATCATCTATATATCATCTATATATCATCTGTATATCATCTATATATCATCTATATATCATCTATATATCATCTATATATCATCTATATATCATCTATATATCATCTATATATCATCTATATATCATCTATATATCATCTATATATCATCTATATATCATCTGTATATCATCTGTATATCATCTGTATATCATCTGTATATCATCTGTATATCATCTGTATATCATCTGTATATCATCTGTATATCATCTGTATATCATCTGTATATCATCTGTATATCATCTGTATATCATCTGTATATCATCTGTATATCATCTGTATATCATCTGTATATCATCTGTATATCATCTGTATATCATCTGTATATCATCTGTATATCATCTGTATATCATCTGTATATCATCTGTATATCATCTGTATATCATCTGTATATCATCTGTATATCATCTGTATATCATCTGTATATCATCTGTATATCATCTGTATATCATCTGTATATCATCTATATATCATCTGTATATCATCTATATATCATCTATATATCATCTATATATCATCTGTATATCATCTATATATCATCTATATATCATCTATATATCATCTATATATCATCTATATATCATCTATATATCATCTATATATCATCTATATATCATCTATATATCATCTATATATCATCTATATATCATCTATATATCATCTATATATCATCTGTATATCATCTGTATATCATCTGTATATCATCTGTATATCATCTGTATATCATCTGTATATCATCTGTATATCATCTGTATATCATCTGTATATCATCTGTATATCATCTGTATATCATCTGTATATCATCTGTATATCATCTGTATATCATCTGTATATCATCTGTATATCATCTGTATATCATCTGTATATCATCTGTATATCATCTGTATATCATCTGTATATCATCTGTATATCATCTGTATATCATCTGTATATCATCTGTATATCATCTGTATATCATCTGTATATCATCTGTATATCATCTGTATATCATCTGTATATCATCTGTATATCATCTGTATATCATCTGTATATCATCTGTATATCATCTGTATTTCATCTGTATATCATTTGTATATCATCTGTATATCATCTGTATATCATCTGTATATCATCTGTATATCATCTGTATATCATCTGTATATCATCTGTATATCATCTATATATCATCTGTATATCATCTATATATCATCTATATATCATCTGTATATCATCTATATATCATCTATATATCATCTATATATCATCTATATATCATCTGTATATCATCTGTATATCATCTGTATATCATCTGTATATCATCTGTATATCATCTGTATATCATCTGTATATCATCTGTATATCATCTGTATATCATCTGTATATCATCTGTATATCATCTGTATATCATCTGTATATCATCTGTATATCATCTGTATATCATCTGTATATCATCTGTATATCATCTGTATATCATCTGTATATCATCTGTATATCATCTGTATATCATCTGTATATCATCTGTATATCATCTGTATATCATCTGTATATCATCTGTATATCATCTGTATATCATCTGTATATCATCTGTATATCATCTGTATATCATCTGTATATCATCTGTATATCATCTGTATATCATCTGTATATCATCTGTATATCATCTGTATATCATCTGTATATCATCTGTATATCATCTGTATATCATCTGTATATCATCTGTATATCATCTGTATATCATCTGTATATCATCTGTATATCATCTGTATATCATCTGTATATCATCTGTATATCATCTGTATATCATCTGTATATCATCTGTATATCATCTGTATATCATCTGTATATCATCTGTATATATCTGTATATCATCTGTATATCATCTGTATATCATCTGTATATCATCTGTATATCATCTGTATATCATCTGTATATCATCTGTATATCATCTGTATATCATCTGTATATCATCTGTATATCATCTGTATATCATCTGTATATCATCTGTATATCATCTGTATATCATCTGTATATCATCTGTATATCATCTGTATATCATCTGTATATCATCTGTATATCATCTGTATATCATCTGTATATCATCTATATATCATCTATATATCATCTGTATATCATCTATATATCATCTATATATCATCTATATATCATCTATATATCATCTATATATCATCTATATATCATCTATATATCATCTATATATCATCTATATATCATCTGTATATCATCTGTATATCATCTTTATATCATCTGTATATCATCTGTATATCATCTGTATATCATCTGTATATCATCTGTATATCATCTGTATATCATCTGTATATCTGTATATCATCTGTATATCATCTGTATATCATCTGTATATCATCTGTATATCATCTGTATATCATCTGTATATCATCTGTATATCATCTGTATATCATCTGTATATCATCTGTATATCATCTGTATATCATCTGTATATCATCTGTATATCATCTGTATATCATCTGTATATCATCTGTATATCATCTGTATATCATCTGTATATCATCTGTATATCATCTGTATATCATCTGTATATCATCTGTATATCATCTGTATATCATCTGTATATCATCTGTATATCATCTGTATATCATCTGTATATCATCTGTATATCATCTGTATATCATCTGTATATCATCTGTATATCATCTGTATATCATCTGTATATCATCTGTATATCATCTGTATATCATCTGTATATCATCTGTATATCATCTGTATATCATCTGTATATCATCTGTATATCATCTGTATATCATCTGTATATCATCTGTATATCATCTGTATATCATCTGTATATCATCTGTATATCATCTGTATATCATCTGTATATCATCTGTATATCATCTGTATATCATCTGTATATCATCTGTATATCATCTGTATATCATCTGTATATCATCTGTATATCATCTGTATATCATCTGTATATCATCTGTATATCATCTGTATATCATCTGTATATCATCTGTATATCATCTGTATATCATCTGTATATCATCTGTATATCATCTGTATATCATCTGTATATCATCTGTATATCATCTGTATATCATCTGTATATCATCTGTATATCATCTGTATATCATCTGTATATCATCTGTATATCATCTGTATATCATCTGTATATCATCTGTATATCATCTGTATATCATCTGTATATCATCTGTATATCATCTGTATATCATCTGTATATCATCTGTATATCATCTGTATATCATCTATATATCATCTATATATCATCTGTATATCATCTGTATATCATCTATATATCATCTATATATCATCTATATATCATCTATATATCATCTATATATCATCTATATATCATCTATATATCATCTATATATCATCTATATATCATCTGTATATCATCTGTATATCATCTGTATATCATCTGTATATCATCTGTATATCATCTGTATATCATCTGTATATCATCTGTATATCATCTGTATATCATCTGTATATCATCTGTATATCATCTGTATATCATCTGTATATCATCTGTATATCATCTGTATATCATCTGTATATCATCTGTATATCATCTGTATATCATCTATATCATCTATATATCATCTGTATATCATCTATATATCATCTGTATATCATCTATATATCATCTGTATATCATCTATATATCATCTGTATATCATCTATATCATCTATATCATCTGTATATCATCTATATATCATCTGTATATCATCTATATATCATCTATATCATCTGTATCATCTGTATATCATCTGTATATCATCTGTATATCATCTGTATATCATCTGTATATCATCTGTATATCATCTGTATATCATCTGTATATCATCTGTATATCATCTGTATATCATCTGTATATCATCTGTATATCATCTGTATATCATCTGTATATCATCTGTATATCATCT
Organism: Physocephala rufipes; assembly: GCA_963966595.1. NCBI lineage: Eukaryota > Metazoa > Arthropoda > Insecta > Diptera > Conopidae > Physocephala > Physocephala rufipes. Next base: position 5,998,515 of record OZ016505.1, read on the forward strand.
GTATATCATCTGTATATCATCT